>JASDQU010099752.1:315886-390601 GCA_032191745.1 Picea mariana
CCATATTTTTACTTTCAACATTTCTTGCCACCTTAAATGCATTCTCCAATGATTTGGGTTCCCAAAGGCAAACCTCATGTTGAATGTTATCCTTTAAAGTTCCTATGAATACATCAATCAAGTGCTCATCTGGAATATCGATTAGCTTTATATTCAATCTTTGGAAGTTCTCAATGTTCTCGGTAATTGAACCCTTTTGCTTGAGATTTATCAATTGGCTAAAGAAGGTATTGCTCCTTGTATCCTCATAGTGTGCTATCATTTCTTCCGTGAAAATTGTCCAAGTGACGAGTGATTTGCGGGAACAAAGCCATTGATACCATACAAATTGATTAGGTTCTAAATATAAAGAAGCAATTCGTACCTTTTGTGTATGTGGCACATTATGGAGATCAAAGAATTGCTCCATCTGAAGTATCCATGTGATTGGGTCCTTGCCATCAAACTTCCTCATATCAATCTTAGGAACGTGGTTGGTCTTCAAACCAAAGTTGGAGTTTCTCCTTTCTTGATTCACCTTCCTTGTGTCCTGATCATGAATTTCATGGGATGCATTTTCACTTTCAGGTGTCTTCTCTGTTACAAATTTTTTCAATACTTCCATGATCTCCCCTTTTAAACCCTCCATCATCTCTTGTAGTTCATATTTTTTTACTATCTTCTTTTGTAAATCATTTATGTCCCTACACATTTCTTCACCTTCATCAAGAGTCCAAGTAGGATTGTCCGGAGGCTTATTTGGTGTAGAAGTTCCCTTTTTGGGTGGCATGTTGGCCAAGTATCACTTTTGAATCTTGATTTTGAGGTGGTTCTGTTAGACAATATTTCTTCTGTTGTATCTCCCAAGTTTTGGTTCTTCTGGGTATGAAACTTTCTTTTATGTAGTTCTCTGATATTTCTTCTCTGCAATGCCACAGGTCTGATCAAAATTGGATGTGCCAAGTGGAATTTACGGTAACTTCCCCACAACTTGCCGATTTTTGGCCTTTCCAGGAGATCTCACTTGTATAGCGTGCCCCACACAAAATAATTGATATAAAATTCTGAAACTCACACCAAAAATAATACAGACTGTCCACGATCCAATGAAACTAGTCCCACTCAATTTAGATACTCTAGGAAGAAGTTATGATTGTTTTACCTGGAACACCTTCTTGAGACTAGTCAATATGACTAGTCAGATACCCTATCTTACACATGGTGTATCTACAAATTTAATATGACCCAGATGCTGAAATTTTTACCAAAGATACCTTACTAATTTCTGTAAATAGACTCCAAATTTTAGGGTTTGAAAAATTACAAAATTTTTTTTATAGAGAAAATTCCGCAATGACTCAGTTCAGGATTATTCCAGAACCCTATCTTGTACAGGATATATCTCCAAAAGTATATTCGAAAGTATAAGGCCTCAGGAGATGAATTTTGAACCCAACATACCTTGATCCGTCTACTAAATATCCTCCAAGCCATTCCTTTTTAAACATTGTAGAAAAATAGTTATAGCGAAAATACCAACGTGTCTCAGATGTAGCAGTGAAACCCCAAGACCTTGAGCTCTGATACCATATGTTCAGAACCAAATATCAATATAGCATAGAAAAACCTCAGATAAAGTACTCAACGCCTTGAAAAAGAGATAATTTCAGATAATAAGCCTCTTCGAGGGGTAAACCTCCTTTTACCCCACTTAAATGTTCAAGTACAAGATGATTCAAAATGAAAATGTCTCCTTGGTATATATAGGAGACTAGGAGGTATAATGACAACTAATGGCCTAAAGCCGACATAAATAAAATAACATTACTAATATAATATGCCCCAATTAAGGGGTAATGAGCCAATATTAGGGTTTAATAGTATTTCATGTGTGTTAACAAAGAATTCATAAACATATGCCTATGCTGCATGTCAGTCATGGCATACCTCAATTTCCCTTTCAAACGTTTAAATCACTGGTCAATTTGCAAGACAGATTCTCCTGGTTTCTGTCAGATTTCTATCATCTCATTCATGTATTGATCCTCTGAGCTCAGCTTTTGGAACTCATTAATTAGTAATTTCTTGACGTCTGTTAGTGTCCTTGTCATCCCAAGTGGATTGTTTATGTCTAGACTCATGTGCCATTCTAGTGCACGGTTTCGTAGTGTGATAGATAGATGCACAAGTTTATTGTCTTCATCAGTGATCTGTTTTTCTTCCCAGATCTTTTCACAAATAAACAAGTGTTTCTCAGGGTCCTCTGCTGCCTCTCCTCAAAATTCTGGTAACCAAATGGTGGGATCATGTCCCGCCATTTCAAACTGTGTCAGACTACTACCTCTGCGTGATGTATATCCTTGACTAATATTTTCTGAGCTGGCTCTCCCAGTTGATGCAATGTGACTGGATCCTGGTCTTGTCGTTCTTCTGCCACTAAAATATGGTTCTTTGTATGTTGGTGTTCTTTCGTGTGTACTAGTCGTACATGGGGTTATGGGTTCCACACTGACATTAACATGGATTGGACTGTTGCCTTCTATTCCTACCCTTTGAACGCCCATGTTTCTTTCATAGGTCGTGCAAACGATTTCCTCAATCTGCTACACAACCCAGAGATCCTCTACCTCTTCTTCATCACTAGTCAAGCCTTCTCGCGTGACTATGGATCTCTTCTTATTGTTCATCTTGTATTGGTAGGGTACTCCACTGTGCGTCCTTCCTGCTATTTCCATAATCGACCTGATATGGTCTTCCTCCATCATGATTGGGTCGATAGGTTCCTTCTTCCTTCCCTTATCCATATCTTCCTCCATGTTTCCACTTCCTGTCAGTGCTTTCCCCCCTTCCCCCATGCACGCATGGAAATTTATTTGTCTGACGCCATTGTCATTACCCCGTTGTTATACAACAAGATCTTAATAGAAGTATACAATGATCTAATATACCTTCCTCAAGGGCCGCATAGAAACTCTTGCTCTTCTGTGTTGTACGACTTCATGGTATCTACTACAAATTAGGTTATAAATCCCGCTACAATACGGTTGAGCCAAAAATCTACTGCGCAGGTGAATTTGTTATTCACCTGTTGTAACTGCACGATCTGAAATCGGTTCCACTCTAACTGTCGAATCTAATTTGTTGCATGGTTGTATTTCAACCTTAATATCCTCTCCTGCAATAATTGTGGAAAATCACAAAAAAATACTTCATGCAGATCAGTAAACACATATTTCTCAATATATTTGCGCGGTGTTACTCCGGGGTTTCTGTTATCTTGTTGCGCAAACTCTAGATCCTTTTGTTTCAACCATCTCTCTATTTCCTCCTTCGTGGGTCTCCAGGGTATAAACATTCCCTTCTATCTTTTCATTCTTTTTGACACTTTGGTCCCAGATCTGACATTCTTTTAACAGTTTTTCAACAGATCAAACATTCTTTTAACAGATCTTCAATAGATCTCATCCACTCAATCCTATGTTGTTCCAACCGGAAACAAAACCATTTGCTGGTTTCTTATCTTAGTTATATCTTTAACATGATTTTACACAGGTTCAGATCTACTGGGGATATAACAAAGCCTCTAAAACTATCGACCCTCTTGGTAAACCAGAAGGCAACGCAATGCATAGAGTGCACTGCACAGTCTCACCCGAGATAGTCTTAATGGGTGACTGCACTGCTCAAATTCTTGCAGTCTAGGACTGAATGGGGATCTGTGAATTGAATGCTGTGAATTCTATCTAATTATTAGAGCAATATACCACCATTCTCATTCATGCATGTAGTGTAATTAGATCCATTAATTCATTCATACATCATTCTAACACCTACTTATTGACAGTAAAAGAAACACAAACATTCAATCACATAACACAGGTGTTACCGTGGTTCACCCGTCCTAGGCTATGTCCACAAATATCTGGCTCTCAAGCTTTTTTATTATGGTGGTTCCAAAAGTACAACACCACACGCTTTACAATTAGTCCTCAGTCAGGTCGAGATCTATTATGAGGCGGACTAGATCACACCAGGCTCCTCAGCCTGTGATCTAATCCTCAAGATCTACCCTTCAGAATGTCTACAACTCAACAACTTACAAGACTTGATCAGATTACAGTCATGTTACAGACCAATTACTCCTCCATAGGTGTTCCTTCTCCCTAGTCATCATTAAGGGGGAGTGCTGAAATATGTAATGATGACTTGTGTGGTATTGTTGGAATGTATTAATTTGGAAGGTAATAATGTATAATATTATGTAAAATAGTTATCCCACATGAATCATGATGTAATATACTCTTATTTCCATTCATTATATAAAGAGGTGAAATAACATTTATCCTACATGTATTTTGTGAAATCATAGACCAATTATTCACATCGTTGAAATGAAGGATCACATAGTGATCATATACGTTGGAATGATGTGAATATGGAGTGTGATGTGTGGGAGCTCAAGTGTAAGATTGGAGATTTCTGAAGAATAAATAAGAAAATACCTTTCGGTGGATGTTTTCCCATTTTGGGGTTTTACCACGTATATGTGGTATACTCTTTTTATTTTGTCTCTTTCTTATTATGATTAAATGTTGTTTTTATATGGATAGGACGATATAATAGTAAGGTTTTTGTGTTTAATATTGTTGTATGTTATTCATATGTTTCAATATTGTAATATCTTCAAGTTGGAAATGATTTTTGTTTCACTCGAAAATGTTTCTATTTACCCAAGATACGACCATTTCTGTTAAATCTAGAGGTATAAAATATGATTGCACCCTTTTTAAAATAAATAAATTTCGAGTTAATATTTTGGTTTTACTAATTTCATTCCCAATTTACTACTCTTTCTAGTCTATGTATGCTCTTTACCATGCACTCTGTGTGATATTGACAGATAAAAAACATAGTGGAAAGTGTTTTCTTTTCTAATGTATGCTCTTTTCTCTATGTTTTATGCAAACTTAACAAATCAGAAACATAGAGAAAACTTGCATTTTCTAGGAAAACTAACCAATATCTAACCCCATTATTGTAAAAATTCATTATTTTTTTCTTCAAAAATTTCACTTGTTTTTGTGTGTGGTCGTGTTGAAGTTTTTTGCCGGAAAAAACAAGGGTTTTAGGGGTAAACACACATTTCAAGGAAAAAAACCAAAAAAAAGTACAAAAAACTAAATCTCTCATCTTTCATCAAATTTGTTAAATGTTAAGTATTAACTCGGTTAAAATTTACTTTTTTTATAAGAGGTCTTGAGTTTTAATCTTTTTTTTTTAAGTTACTTTTTGAAAAAGTTCATGCAACCTTGATTTTTCTCATAACTTTATTGGAAAGTGAGTTTCACTTAAATTATAAAAGTTTATCACTATAAGGTAACTTTAATATTTTTTAAAATTTATTTTTTGCATACAAGTTTAGTTTATAAAATAACTTCATTTTAAAAGTGATTCTCATGTATTTTATAAAAGTGGGTAAAAGTAAACTTATAGATAGATTTACAGAAGGAAGAGAACTTGTTTTTACTCAACAATCTCATTGTGCATCCATCACCACATGGACCAACTTTTGCTTGGCACATGGCACTTTGGTTACCTTTTATGCCTTTTTAAAAAGAGGCATAACTTTCGATTTCGAGGTCCATTTTTTATACCATTTTTTTAAACTTCCTATTTTTTTGAGAGTTTTCCATCCAAATAGTTATTTTTATCTATTGAATCCATATTACCTGCATTTTTAAATATGGATACCCCAAGTGATCTTTTGCTTACAATTACAACTACTTCTCATGGAAATCCCATATGGAGGATGTACTACAAATTAAAGGACTATATTAGATTACCTTGGAAAAATAAAAATACCCCACTAATGCCAAACAAAAATCCAAATGGGATAGTAAAAATGATGAAGAAAGTGGATAAGTTAGAATGACCATCTCTCTTGATTTATGATTTCACCTTCAAGGAATTGATGACCCAAATAAAGCTTGGGATAATATGGAAGCCATATTTGGTAAATACACTGTGATTCGAGCCCACCATATTGAAAATTGTTTAGTTTATTTAAATCCCAACGATTTCCCTTGCATTGAAGATTATTTATCTAAGTTCAAAACACTTAAACGTTTACTTAAAAACATTAAAATAGTATGAAGGATGACCAGTGTATATATGCTATTCTTGATAAGCTTGGTAGTGTATATTTTGTTTTTGTATCTACTTTTCGCTCCACCAGAGAAGCTCTGGGGGATTTTTACACCACTCTTACTCTTGAGTCTTTTTGTGATTGTCTGATTAGAGAGAAAGATAAGATTTTTCATCTTGGAACGATCAACACTGCATGTGCATCTAACAAAGACTAAGTGGCCCAACAAAAGTATAAATCCAAGCATCCAAATAAACAAGTCTCAAAAATAGGTAAAACAAGGGTCCCAAACCCTCTTATCCAATTTCTACTCCCAATGGTGACAAAGGACGAAAATCAAAAAGTAAGAAGACACACAAACATCGCAATTTTTGTGGGTGTTATGGTCATCTAGAGTCTAAATGTTTTAAAAAGATGGAGGAATTATAAGCAACAATGAAGAGACACAACATCAATCTTGATTCTTCTTCTTATAATTCTTCTTCTCATGGATATGCACTTTCTGCTTCTGGTATCTCCTTCAACACAACATCTACTTCTTCTTTTGACAAATAGCTTATTGATTTTGGAGCATATAATCATATGCCTAAGGATAAATCCATTTTTTCCCTCTTAATGAATGTAACAAAAAAAAATTTTGTTGGAGATGATAGATCTCTTAATGTTGTAGGGTCTAGAATAGTTCATTTATATGATGGTCAATTCAATAGTGTATTATAGGTTCCAAGTCTCTCCTACAACCTTCTATCGGTAAATTATATCACTCATTTAGGTGAAGGTAAAATAATAGAGTTTTCAGCTCACCAAGTTGTAATCAAGATCTTAAGTGATCCTAAGCATATCCTAGCAGCTAGAATTGTTGACAATATTATCAAGTTGTAGAAATTTGACAACTTTGGGTCATTATCTTTTCATTAGTTTTTATTACTCATAGTGATAACTTGAGAAAAATTTGGCACGAGTGGTTTGGTAATCTAAACTATCACTCATTGCAAAAGCCATGTAGTCAAAATATGGTGATTAGTCTCCCTATCATTTCTTATAGAGATGGTGTTTGTACCAGTTGTGTTCTCTGAAAACGCCATCGAGATAGTTTGACAAACATTCCTCTTGACACACCTCATCCCCCTTGTAGCTTGTTCATATTTATTTGTGTGGTATTATTTCTTCTCTTTCTTTATCTAGGTTCAAGTACTTTTTAACTTTCATCGATGACTTCTCCATATGAATTTAGATTTATTTCTTAAAACTTAAGAGTCAAGTTTTTGATATGGTTTTGGACTACAAGGCCCTTGTAGAAAAATAATCTAGACATCAACTTGAGAGGTTAAGAATAAATAATGGAGTTGAATATGTGAACAAAAAATTTACAACTTAATGCACTACATAGGGTATTCAAAAGAAACACACTATTCCTTATAAATCATAATAAAATGGTGTTTCTGAGAGAAAGAATCAAACCTTAAAGGAAATGGAAAATTGTATGATCCAATCCAAGGGATTGGATATTAACTATTGGGAGGAAGCCATCAATTGTTCCAATTACATACTAAATCACACTCCCACAAAGGATTTAAAAAATATAACACTAGAAAAATCATTGACTAAAATTAAGCTATATGTAAGCCACTTCCATGTATTTTTTAGTGAAGCATGGGATCACATTCCCGATAAGAAAAGAAAAACATTACAACCTAAAAGTGAAAAGTGATTTTTTTTTGGGTATTATGAAGATGTAAAAGTTTATAGACTTATTAAACCTCATTCCAATGAAATAATTATTAGAAAATATGCTAAGTTTGATGAACATATCTTTTCTTGCGAGCCTAATTAGTGTTTGTGCCATACTCGGCTTGCGAGCCATCTTTGACATCTATGACATCTTCTCTTCACAAATGTTCTATTTGTATCCTATTTTGGTTTCTTCTTCATATGATGTATATGAGGATGAAAATCCACCTCCTATTGCTCACATACCTCCAATTGAGTCCATTGAACATGAAACTACATTAGCACCATCGATTCCCAAATGGGTCCATTCAAAATGTGAAGCAACTGGTGATATTTTTGGTGATCCTATAGATCAAAGTCATACACGTTCACTAATATAGAAAGCCTCCTCTCTTTTAGATCATGTTATAGAGACCCATGATCCAAACACATTTGCAGAAGCTTATGGCCATCTAGATTGAGACACAACAATGAATGGAGAATATCATTCCTTAATGGTGAATGATACTTGGGATCTTGTAAATCTTCTAAAAGGAAGAAAACTTGCCAGATGTGAATGGGTATATAGAAATAAGTATGCATTAGATGGAAGTGTTGAAAGACATAAGGCTTGATTATTTTCGAAAGGATTCTCTCAAGTTGAAGGAATTAACTACATTGAAACCTTTTCCCTTGTAACCAAAATGAATTATATTCACCTTTTTATAACCCTTGTAACCTCACACAAATGGGAGTTCCATAAGATGGATGTTAAATCCATATTTTTGCATGGGGATTTGCATGAAAAAATCTACATGGAACAACTTCCTTGTTATGTTCAGAATGAATCTAGCCTTGTATGTTACCTTAATAAATTTCTCTACGGTCTTAAGAAAGCTCCTTGAGCTTGATATGCTAAAATAGATAGCTTTCTTCTTGACACCAACTTTTCTATATGTAATTTTGTCCCCAATGTCTATACCAATAAAGTAGGAATCCATCTCATAATACTTTTTCTTTATGTCGATGATGATATCCTCAATAGTAGTGACCCTAAAATTTTAACCCATGTGAAATCTATCCTTAAGAAGAGATTTGAAATGACAAAATTAGGCTATTTGCATTATTTCCTTGGCCTCCAAGTATTGAAAACCAAGAAAGGAAGTTCTCTTTCCCAATCTAAGTATGCATATGACCTTTTTCACCCCTTTCACATGAAATATTATAAACCATCCCCTTCTCCCTTCCAATTTGTAATCAAACTTGTTGCCGCCTGTACTACACCTGAAGTATATGCCACTTGGTACCGTCATTTAGCTGGTAGCCTTTTGTATTTGAATCAAATATTTTTTGATATTTCCTTTGTTTTTCATATTTTTTCCCAGTATATGCAAACACCCCATGAGAGCCACTAGAAATAAGTCAAAATGAAAATTTGGTACATCCAGGGTACAGTTCAATTTGGGATACATTATAGTTAAGGGGGGACTCCTTTCTTGGTTGGTTTCACTTATTCCAAATCGACCAACAACTTTGACAATTGAAAGTATACTACAGGTCATGCTTTCAATATTGGTTCCAAACCTGCCACTTGGGCTTGTAAGAAACAAAAATATATTGATCTTTCTTCAACCGAAGTAGAGTATCGATCAATGGTTAATGCAAGTTAAGAAGCCTTGTGGCTTCAACATATCCTTTCAGTGCCTAGATTTCAAAAAAACACATGACCACACTTTGTTGTGACAATCAGAGTGCCATCAATCTTTTCAAACATCTAGTTCAACATTAGTGAAACAAACACATTGAGCTACAAATGCACTTCACTAGAACACTCATTCATGATCAAGTTCTTGAAGTGATCATTTTCCATATAGATGATCAAGTTGTAGACATTTTCACAAAGTCTCTTATACAAGCAAAGTTTTCCAAACTTTAATATATGTTAGGAGTTTAGGAAGTTTTCATTAAGGGGGGATAGGTTCTAGTGCCTCCTTAATTTTCCTATGGTGTAACCTTTGTAGATCCTTCAATCATATCTTAAGTTATTCTTAATGGAGGTTGTTAATATATTTAGAAACTTGGGATTTAGTTAAGATCAACTTGGTTTAAGGTGTATTTAGGTAAAATCATAATTCTTTAGCATTAATTAGTATGTATTTGTAGTTATGTAATATGATGATCATAATATGTTCTAGATATAGAGTGAGCCAATGGCTCATATTCTTTGCAATATTGACAAATATTGATCCATGGCTTAAAACCTAATTGGTCCATGATTTATAATTAAAGAGCATGGAGGGTCATTTATTGAATATTGACTGTGAGAAACTCTTATGTACATTTTTTTTTTCTTTTGCATTAATATATTGCCTCAAGTGGTTGCATTGGTTGGGGCCGTAGATTTTTTTCCTCTTAGAGGGTTTTAACCACATAAAAAATTGGAGTATTGATATTTGATTTGGTTGTGTGAGTGGTTTCTTAAGGTGGTCATTGTTGGAATACTGAGAGGGGGGGGGGGTGAATCACTATTATCCTTTTTCAACAATTAGCAGTTACTTTTGTGTTTTGTTAATTACCACAATAGATCAACAATAGACTTGTTTGTAAAATCAATTATATAAACATAATTAATAGAAATTACAAGGAATATATGAAGAATAATGAAGGACACCAATCCTTTTTAGAGCACTAACTATAGGAGACACAAATCCCCTTCTCCAGGGCATCAACACTAGGAAGCACCAACTCCCTTGTTTCTTTAGGGAACCAACCCTAGGAAGAACCAACTCCCTTGTTTTTAGGGAACCAACCCAAGGAAGCACCAACTCCCTTATATTTAGGGCACCGACCCTAGGAAGAACCAACTCCCTTAACTTACACTTAAAGGATATGAATCCTTTCGTGCTCCTCCCTTCCACTCTCACTGCATAACTGTCATCATCTCTTCTTCTTAGACTCTGCTACTATTTTGATCTTATGATCTGGACTTTAGAGACACTTTCTTCTCACCATTATTTATCATTTATATATATTTCCAAATGGTGTGAGATATGAAGCTTTGTGTCCCTCTGTTTGGACCATCACACCTCTTCATTATATTAACAATAATCTTTGTTATTATTCAAACATTATTGTGAAATATTTTAATTTAGTGAGTATGATTTTTCATAAATTGATCATAGGTTATGGATCAATTTCTTTTAACTTGATTTCATGTCTTTACAAATATTTCATAAATCAAATTTTTTAGAGGTGCTTCCTTCAAACCATGTTTTTCATATGACCATATGTGCAGAACCACAGGATTATTAAGTGCTGCCTCTTCTTTCACCCTTATTAATTTATTCCATATGACCACAGGTGGTGACTAGATGATAGGCTAAGCGAGTGCTTGAACACTTATCAAGATCAAAGGTCATGTTTTAATCTCACGATGAGATGGACGATTGTTTTTTTCTCTAGTAATTCATGGCTTCATGCATTTAAACTTCAAATTATCCCAGACTAAAATTTCACTGAAGTGTTAATCTTGAGTTGACGTGTGTCCATAGATTTCAACAATCCAGATGTTATTTCGGAGCTTCAGTACTCCGAGACTCCGAGTTACTATAACTAGGAGTAGTCCAATTCCTCTAGAGTGATAACCTATCGAATAAGTCATAAAGCGGCGATGACCGCCTGTTGTTGGTTAACACCTCTTCTTATGCTATCCTTCCACTATGATTGATCAACAATTAAGAACTCTCCTGAAGTAGATCAACAGTTAGTGTTACTTCATGATTTACGCTTTACATTATCTTTCCTTTTTATTTGATCAACAACTATGAAATAATCAAAGCTTGAGATGGACAACCACTATTTACTTCGGGACTCCAAGACTTCAAGTAATTTCATATGTTCTTGTCTCATTTTCACCATAGTGGTCAACACCAGAGTTGACTATCTCCTAATCTAACAGTCATGTGAGAATCTAGAGGATCTTAGATCAGTGATTTACATTGACTTCAGCCTTCGACACTTCGGGTAGTTGCTGGTTTCCCCCAAAGGAAAAAATTTCAGAGTGACGTAACTTAATAACACCACTACTGACTTGGCACTGGCTGAGTGGCTGCCACATGTCACCTAGATTTGTGACTTACATAACCTAAATTTCCAACTGGACCAAGACACTTGTCACCATTTGATTAACCCACAAGTCCTTGTTGATGTGGTCTGCTGACATGGATCTCATGATGTGACACATGTCCTCCTCCTGGATCTAATGGTCATAGGTTCATCTGAATTCTTGATCTAATGTCTGTGATAAATTCATTTAGGCCTTCAACACTTTGGGCTATACATTCCCATTTCCCAAAAATCTTGAAGTGCGATTCGAAAACTAAACCTTAAGGATCTTGATGTCATCCAACGATCCTTCTTTGATGCGAACAACCTAACATGATCCAACGGTTGTCGGGATTTCGGTTGTTTCGGGATCTCATGAATCCTTGATCCAATGACTATGATCAACACTTAGATCAATGATCCATATTTATTTTGGCCTTTGGGTCTTTGGTTTATTCCTTCCCAATTCTCAATTCTCTCGGAGTGAGATTCCCTGATTAAACCTCGAGCAAATTGACTTCATCTAACGGTCCTGGTTTGTCCCGAAATATATATCAGTGGAAAATATTCTCCCTCGATTATTTTGTAGTTTTATTGTGGGGATTTCAATCCTAATCGTGTTTTCTGCAATGTGCTTTCCATTCTAAGAGTTTTGGTTTTGTACTTGGATTCTAACTGATCAAGATCATTGATATGTTGGGAATTTGATCCCGATGGTGTTTCTGCATTGTGATGATCTTGTGAAATCTAATGCACTGCCTCTCGTGAGATTTAGGTAGATTTATATGCATTTGTTTCATAAAAACTCATCATTGCATCATAATGACATTAGATGTTGACATCAATGACAACACATCAATGAAAATATGTCCAACAATCTCCCCCTTTGTCATTTAGGGAAACACACTAACTTCATACACAAACTCCCCCTGTGATGATGCTTCTCTCCTATGAAGTTACTCTCCCCCTTTGACATTAATGGCAGAGGGGATATTTCTTCACTCCCCCTATGGCAGTGCTCCCCCTGACCATGTGCCCCTTCTGATACAATTTTATGTTTTTTTTTTTAATGAGGTTTTTGAATTACTCCTAATTTCCGTCAAAGATTTTCAAAAGGACTCTCGGGAAAAGGTTTTGTAAAAATGTATGCAATCTATTCTTTGGTGTCTAGATACACTATTTTAACTATTTTTTGGGTAACCCGATCTCTTACGAAATGGTATTTAGTTGGGATGTGTTTGGTTTTAGAATGCATGACTGGATTTTTAGAGATGCTTATGGCACTAGTGATATCACAATTAATAGAAATAGGATCATTATATCTTATTTGTAGGTATTCTAAAGTTTTCTTTATCCAAATAACTTGTGTGCAACAGGATGCAACAATAATGTATTATGCCTCTGCTGTAGAGAGTGACGTGGATGTTTGTTTCTTGCTTGACCGTGCTACTAGACTTTTTTCTAAGAAAAATCATCCTCCACTGGTGCTTTTCCTATCATCCATGCTACCTTCCCAATCTGCATCAGTATATGTAGTTATATTGAAGTCTTTATCTTTTGGATACCATAATCCTAGTTCTAGGGTGCCTTGAAGGTATTTGAATATTATTTTTACTGCTTTTAAGTGAGTTTCTTTAGGTGCGGATTGAAATATCCCCATGAGTCCTACAACCTGCATGATGTTAGGTCTTGTTTCTTTCGAATAGAGAAAACTTCCAACCATAGATATATACATCATTTGGTCTACTTTTGGTGAGTCATCTTCTAGGCTTAGTTTACATCCAGTGACCATTGGAGTACCCATAGGTTTATTGTCTTCCATTTGAAATTTCTTTAGCATTTCCTTGATATATTTGGTTTGGGAAACAAATATTCCAATTTCTGTTTGATTTACTTGTAAACCTAAGAAAAATGACAGTTCTCCCATCATAGACATTTCAAACTCTTCTTGCATTTTGGTTGCAAATTTTCTTCTTAGTGCAGTAAGATTACTCCCAAATATGATATCATCTACATATACCATCACAACAATCATGTTTTGATCCTCAATTTTGATGTATAGGTTGTTGTCAATAGTCCCTCTCTTATATCCTTGTTTTTGTAGGTACTGATCAAGCATAGAGAACCATGCTCTAGGGGATCGTTTAAGACCATACATGGCCTTTTTCAGTTTTCACACATAGTCCTAATTTTCTTATAACAAGAATCCTTCTGGTTTCTCAACATAGACTTATTATTCTAGTGTTCCATTAACAAATGTTGATTTGACATCCATCTGATATATTTTGAAATTTTTGAAGTATGCAAATGCTAGGAACATTTTGATGGCCTCAAGTCTTGCTACTGGAGCGAAAGTTTCTTCAAAATCAATATCTTATACTTGGGAATATCCTTTGAAAACTAATCTGTCTTTGTTCTTTATAACCTCTCCATTTTCATTTAGTTTGTTCTTGAAGATCCACTTGGTTCCTATCACATTCTTATCCTTGGGTTTTGGAAGTAGTTCCCAAGTCTGACTCTTCTCTATTTGATCTAGTTCATTCATTGATTTTATCCAATACTTTCTTTTGATAGCTTCATTAGCTGACTTATATTCTATTAGGGATAACATTTATTGTTCTGAGTCAAAAGCAAGTTTCCTTCTTGTTTCCACTCCTGCACTTTTATCTCCAATAATTTGGCTTTCAGGATGATTCTTCTGAACTCTTTTTGATGAAACTCTGGGAAAAGGAGTTTCTTCATTGTCTTCTTCATAAGTATGAGGTTCATTTTACTATGTTTCATCATTATCATCTTCTTGCTGAGATTCTACATCATCATCTTCCTGCTGAGATTTTACATCATCATCTTCTTGTTGATATTTTTTTTATCAATGCCTTGGGATATGCTCTTTTTTAGATCATCTATATTTACATTGGCACTTTCCACTATATTTAGTAGTGTAATATTATAACATATGTATGCTTTCTTATTAGATGATTATCCTAAAAATATTCATTTGTCAGATATTGGATCAAACTTTCCTAGGTTATCTTCATCATTCTTTATGTAACATTTACTTCCAAAAGTTCTAAAGTGTTTTACATACGCTGGCCTCCCAAACCATAGTTCATAAGGTGTCTTGTCATGGTTGGGTCTCAACTGAGCTCTATTAAGTATGTGAACTGCTTTGTAGATTGCATCTCTCCAAAAATTTTCTGGAAGATTAGCTTCATTTAGCATGGTTTTTGCAACTTCTTAAACTATTATGTTTTTCCTTTCTACCACTCCATTATGTTGAGGAGTCCTGGGAGATGAAAACTTTCTTTTGATACTATGATTTTCAAAAAATTGAATGAACTCTTTAGAGGTGAATTCTCCTCCATTGTATGATCTCATACATTTTAATTTTGAGATCTGTTTCATTTTCTACAAGGGCTTTGTATATTTTAAATTTCTCAAAGGATTCTGATTTTTCTTTTAGAAAGAATACCTAGGTCAATCTTGTGTAATCATCGACAATCAACATAAAATATTGTTCACCATAAGTACTTTTGGTTCTGGTTGGTCCACATAGATTTGTGTAATAATCTCTAACGGTTTTGTTGTGGAATAGTCTTTTGTTTTGAACCTAACTCTTGTTTTCTTTCCTATTTGACAATGTTTACAAATAGAATCCAAAGGCTTAATCACTTTTGGTAGGTCCCTAATTTACTTTTTCTCATTGTCTTTGATCAAGTTGTCAAAGATTAAATGTCCCAACCTTCTATACCATAGTCAGCTTTCATATACTTGGATTAAACAACATTTCTCTTCTTCTTCTATATCAAGGATGTACACATTGCTATATGTTCTTCGTGCAACTGCCACTAGATTTCCAGTGTCCTTTTTTTTTATTTCACATTTCTGAGAATCAAAAGTAAGTATGTGACCCTGATCACATGTCTGACTTATACTTAGAAGATTTGGTTTGATATTTTCTACCAGAAGTACATCTTCTTCTTTGGTTTTATTATTTCCTAAACTAACAGTTCCTTTTCCTAGTATCCTGGCTGACATGTTATCTCCAAAAGTTACTTTTCCTTTTCCTTTCTTATTTAACTTGATAAATTTACTTTGATCTCTAGTCATGTGTTTGGAACATACACTATCTATATACCACTGACATCCTTGATTTCTTACCCATAAGGCTACATTGCACTCTATTTTCTTTTTCTTCCATTCCTTTTGATTATGGGAAATATTTGTCTTTTATCATATTTTGGCAATCTACATTGACTTGTTTTATGACCATAGTTGTTGCATTTTTGGAATTCACTATTGAAGTCTTGCAAAGGAGAAAATGAGTTATAGTTTCTCTTCTTTAGATTATACTTGTTGTTCTTATATCTTTGGACATTTCTATGATTGTATTGTCCATAAGCTTTGCAATGTACTTCCTTATGTCCAAAATTATTGCAAGAGTAACAATATCCAATAAATATCTATTTAGGGGGATTCCTTTTGATGATTGTATTTTTCTTGTCATATTTTACTCTAGTAAGGAGTATTGATTTATGTTTATGTGTAACCATTTTCAATGGTATCATCTTTGCCTCATTATCTTATTTTCTTAATGATTTTTTCAGAGCATATGCGTAACTGATTGGTTTCTTGTTAGATCCTTGTGATGTAGAAGTTGAGTCTTGAGTGTATCCCAAACCAATGCTTTTGTTTGGTGACCTTTGACTACTGAGAATTTCATCCAAGATCTTTGAACTGTTTCCAAATTGTGATCCCTTTTTTTTTTTCTTTCTCAATTTCAGTTTTTAGCAGCTTAATCTCATCTTCTAGTTTCTCACAGACTTGTTTTTTATAATTAAGTTGTTGTAAAATGACTTCTTCAATTTTATTAGCTTCCAGGAGCCGAAACTTCAAATCACTGATGGTCTGTTTTGACTCTTTGAAGGTTTTGGAAACTTCCCTCTCTCTTGATTTAGTAACTTCTTTAATCTCTAGAATCTCTTCCCTTAGAACCCTGTTTTGTTTTTTTATTTTTTCTTAGTTCTTCAATTATACTAAGGATTTGTTCTTCGAAGTTCACTTCTTATTCATATATTGAATGCTTTTCATCTTGAGTTTTTATTCCCATAAATAGAAGCTCAGGTTCATCTTCTTCATTTTCTTCTGATGAACTACTATCTTCTTGGGTAAAGAACACTTTCTTTTTCTTGTAGAACTTCTTTTTATTATTAGTGTTTCTTTTATTTTGATTTTTGAAGGTTCTTTCGACATCACTTTCCTCTTACTTAGGATGGGGACATTTATTGGCAAAGTGTCCAATTTTTCCATAGTTAAAACATATTAGAAGAATCTTTCCTTTGTATTTCCTTGTCCCTTTCTTGAGTTTCTTTATGAAGTTGGAAGTTTCCTCATCAGATATATATGATAACCCATCATTGGTCTTTTTCCTCTGACTCATCTTTGTTTTATATGCTTTAAAAGATTTTTCTCTTTTTGATGTTTTATCATTCCATGTTCTCATTTCATATGCTGTAAAAATTCCATGAATTTGATCAACTGTGAGTGTGTCAATATCAGGCCTATCTTCAATGGTAGAAATGTTTGCATCATATCTCATAGGTAATGACCTTAGTATCATTTGCACAATAGGTTTATCTGTAAGTTCTTCTCCTGCTGCTCTGATTGAATTAGCCACTTCATCTACCTTATGAAGGTATTCGACAATATTCTCTTATTTCATTTTCATATTTTCAAACTGAGTTCTATAGGTCTGTAGTTTGACTTCCCTAACTTTGCTATCTCCTTCACATACAACCTCCAATTTGTCCTATATTTCTTCGACTGACTTACAATGCATAATCTTCACACATATAGAATTTGTCAACCCTCCTAGAATTGCATTAACTTCTCTTGAGTTGTCATTGTAGATTTTCTTTCCTGCAACATCTTTGGGTGGATTAGTTGGTGCAGTGTAACCATATACAACATATTTCCATATATCAAAACCAATAGCCAACATAAAGTTTTTCATTCTTATTTTCCATAGAGCATAGCCACCTCCATTGAACAACGATGCTTTGTTGTTAGACATTCCCTCTTGCTGATCCATCTTCAAGATCTACCTTCCAGTTGTTAGACTGTGCTGTAGGAACCTTGCTCTGATACCAATTGTTGGAATACTGAGAGGGGTTTGGTGAATCAATATTACCCTTTTTCAACCATTAGCAGTTATTTTTGTGTTTTGTTAATTACCACAATAGATCAACAATAGACTTGTTTGTAAAATCAATTATAAAAAACATAATTAATAGAAACTACAAGGCTTATATGAACAATAGTGAAGGACACCAATCCTTTTTAGAGAACCAAATCTAGGAGAAAAAAATCCCCTTCTTCAGGGCACCAACCTTAGGAAGCACCAACTCCCTTGTTTATTTAGGGCACAAACCCTAGGAAGCACCAACTCCCTTGTTTTTAGGGAACCAACCCAAGGAAGCACCAACTCCCTTGTATTTAGTGCACCAACCCTAGGAAGCACCAACTCCCTTAACTTACAATTAAAGGATATGAATCCTTCCATGCTCCTCCCTTCCATCCTCACTTCATAAGAGTCATCAATTCTTCTTCTTGGACTCTGCTACTGTTTTGATCTTTTGATATGGACTTCAAAGACACTTTCTTATCACCATTATTTCTCGTTTATATATCTTTCCAACTGGTGTGAGATATGAATATTTGTGTCCCTCTATTTGGACCATCGCACCTCTTCATTAAATTAGCAATAACCTCTGTTATTATTCAAACATTGTTGTGAAAGATTTTAATTTAGTGAGTGTGATTTTTCATAAATCGATCATAGGTTATGGATCAATTTCTTTTAAATTGATTTCATGTCTTTGCAAATATTGAAGAAATTAAATTTTGCAGAGGTGCTTCCTTCAAACCATGTTTTTCATATGAACAAATGCGCAAAACCGTGAGCTTATTAAGCGCTGCCTCTTATTTCACCCTTATTCATTTATTCCACATGACCACAGGTGGTGACCAGATGCTAGGCCAAGTGAGTGCTTGAACACTTATCAATATCAACAGTCACATTTTAATCTCACTTTGAGATGGATGGTTTTCATTTCCTCTAGTACATCATGGCTTCGAGGGTTTAAACTTCCAATTCTCCTAGACTAAAAATTCACCGAAGTGTTAATCTTGAGTTGATGCGTATCCATATATTTCAACGGTCCAGATTTTATTTCAGAGCTTCGATACTCCAAGACTCCAGGTTACTAGAAATTTGAGTAGTCCAATTCCTCCAGAGCGATAACCTACCAAATAATTGATAAAGCGGTGGTGACCGCTTGTTGTCGGTTAACACCTCTACTTATGTTATCCTTCCACTATGCTTGATCAATGGTTAAGAACTCTCCCGAAGTAGATCAATGGTTAGCGTTACTTTGTGATTTACGCTTTACTCTATCTCTCCTTTGTACTTGATAAATGACTATGACTTAATCAAAGGTTGACATGGACGACCATTATTTACTTTGGGACTTTGGGACTTCTGGTAATTTCATATGTTCTTGGCTCATTTTCATCGGGGTGGTCAATGTTGGAGTTGACTATCTCCTGATCTGATGGTCATGTGAGAATATGGAGGATCTTATATCAATGATTTACATTGACTTCAGCCTTCAATGCTTCAGGTAGTTGCTGGTTTCCCCCAAAGGAAAAACTCCCAGAGTGACATAACTTGCTGATGTCACTGTTGACTTAACACTGGTCGAGTGGCTGCCACGTGTCACCTAGATTCATGGCTTACGTAACCTAAATTTTTAACTGGACCAAGACACTTGTCACCATATGATTGCTCCATGTGTCCTTGTTGATGTGGTATGCTGACATGGATCTCCTAATGTGGCACATGTCCTCCTCCTGGATCTAATGGTTGTAGGTTCATCTGAATTCTTGATCCAACAAATATGATTAGTTCATTTTGGCCTTCGACACTTTGGGTTATATGTTCCCATTTCCCAAAACTCCTGGAGTGAGATTCGATGACTAAGCCTCGAGCATATTGATGTCATATAATGATCCTTCTTTGAAGAGAACAACCTAATATGATCCAAGGATTATCGATATTTTGGATGTTTTTGGATCTCCTGAATCCTTGATCCAACGATTGTGATAAACTCTTAGATCAATGGTCCAAATTTATTTTGTCCTTCGGGTCTTTGGTTTATTTGTTCCCAATTCTCAATTCTCCTCGAGTGAGATTCCTCAATTAAACCTCAAGCAAGTTAACTTCATCTAATGGTCCTGGTTTGTCTTGAAATCTATATCAGTGGACAAGATACTCCCTTGATTCTTTTGTACTTTTACTGTGGGTATTTCAATTTTAATCATGTTTTCTACAATGCACTTTCCTTTCTAAGATTTTTGGTTTTGTACTTGGATTGTAACTGATCAAGATAATTGATCTATTGGGAATTTTATCCCGATGGTGTTTCTGCATTGCACTGATCTTGTGAAATCTAATACGTTGCCTCTCCCAAGCTTTAGGCAGATTCCTTTGCATTTTCTTCATAACAACTCATCATCAGATCATAATGGCATCAACTGTTGACATCAATGACAACACATTAATGACAATATGTCCAACAATCATCTTGTGTTGAAATACCTTGTTTTGTTGAACAATTTTATGTCAATTCACTTGATTAAAAATTACTTTATTAAATTAAGGGTCTTGAGTTCAAGTCTTTCTTTTCATTAAGTTATTTTTGGAAAAATTTCATGTAAATTTAAATTATATCATAACTTAAAGTGCATTTAACTTAAATTATAAAAGAGATTCACCCTTAAAGTAATTTTAATGTTCTTTCTTAAGTTACATTTTACATATAACTTTAATTTATAAAGTAACTTTATTGTAAAATTGATACTCATTTTATAAAAGTGGATCACTTACATTATAAAAGTAACTAATTTATAAAAGTAAGGTTATAGGGAAAGTTAGAGAAAGAAGGGATTTTTTTTTACTCAACAATCTCATTGTGCACTATTACCATGTTGATCAACCTCCATTTTCTATGTAGCATCTTGGTTACTTTTATGCCTTTCTTCAAAATGGTATAACTTTGACATCTAGACTTAGTTTTTAGTGCCCTATTTTTTAAACTGCCTATTTTTTTTGAGAGATTTCTATCTAGATAGTTAATTTATAATTTTAAAGATATCTTAACTACATATTGTAATATGGCCAGTCCAAGTTGTCTCTTGATTACTAGTGTTTGTCTAATTAATAACTTACTAGCAACAATCAATTAACAACCCATTAATTTGTCAATACAGAGTTCATAATTTTTTTTCCGAGTGATCATGCAATATCTATGCAAACCAAACTTTATTATCTAACACCGATTTGTTTAATATGCATTGCAGAATATGAAACAAAGGAATTGACTCTAGTGGAATTTACTTCATCAATGAACTTCTCATTGAAGGATTGATTAAAGGGGTAATCATATGGTTGAGTCCAATACACAACAAATCAATTTATGACAATAACTAAACAACCAATTTCAAATTGAATCATTGATCAACTGATAAGGTCACAATCAAATAAAGCAATGGAATCAAAACTAATTATAATAGTTAATTCCTCTTTGCACCCTGTAATCATTTCTTAAATATAAATTAAAAAAAATGATTTTCAGAATGATGCTGAGAATTAATTATGAAAATAAAGCTATTATTATTAATTCAACAATTACTCTAACAATGCTAATTTTTTTTAATTAATAGTTCAATACCTGCTCTTAGGAGTGGAACCTCCTCCTATGAATAGAGTGTCAAAGAAGAATTACAATATCTAACTAATAAAAAATACAATCTCACACATGACATATCGAAAGATATTGAACCAGTTACTTGATATTAATCAATTTTCAGAAAAATACAATAAGTTCAGAATTGTCATTCATGTGGCAGAGAAATGCTCATTTATACCAAATGGTAGAGCGTCAAATTGAGAATCTGAACAAGCTCAAATATATGACTTGAGCCATTCTAACAATTAAACCATAAATTACATCAAAACAAAAAATTCCCCGTCCCATTTTCATTACAATCCAGGCATCATTTTCCATAGAAAAGGATCGTACAATACTACCTAAGGTGGAGACAACTTGATCCTCTACAAGTGGTGTCTCATCTTCAGGAATTTTGATGAAAACCCTCACCACTCCCAAGGGCTCACGTGACCTCCTAGTCTAAGGACCGTTCACTTAATGGATCTGAATTAGCACTAGGGTCCTTGTTGAACCCTCAAATACTCTACCATAGGCCTTTTCCCTTTTCTCTGCACACAAATTTGCATTCGTGAGGGTCTTATCACTTCAATAGAGAATTCCATGTGACCTCGGGCTAAAACCATAGGCTAAAATCTTTAACCAGCAAGAACTCTGACACTTCGGAGCTCTGAAATTTGGGAGTTCTAACAACAACGCATTATGATTCTCCCGAACGTCGAATTCGTGAATAACTGAACAAAAGGTGGGGATCAATGACTCACACTACATGTCAAGATCTATGACTCACAGATATTTCAGGACTCCGAGCTTCGATATTTTTTCTTAATCCAACACACAATACCTCCAAATGCACGAACTCCAAACTTCCAAATAGCTAAGGGATCCACGGTTCTGCTCCATTCTAGATCTATGGTCTAGGATTACTTCAAGCTTCAGGACTTCAGAGATTCGCATAAATTTCATCAACAAACCTTTCGGAGTTTCGAACTCTGAGATCTGTTGACACATGTTTCTGGCACCAACGACTAGGATCTACTCCGGGCTTCGGAGCTTCGGGATTTCTTCTCACTCTTGTAACGATGCTTCAAGTTCTCAAGAGAGACGAATTTCTGAAAATGCTCAATCTACGGACACGTGTACTTGTATATGACGACCAAGATGTACTCTGAGCTTTGTGAATTTTTCCTTCCACACACCACACACCAAAAAACTTCTGGAGTAGCGAAGTCTGAAAGACTTAGCAGGTTAACGACTATGCTCCTTTCGCAAATATGAAGACAGTGAAATATCTAACTCCTCCTTGAGAAGATATCATTCGCTCACCCTCCAAACAAAATGAATTCTTCCTCTCGAGAATTAAATCTCGCTATCCTTCTTCATCTTTACTATCTTTAAAGTACTTAGGATTTGGTGCCCACCTTGTGGTCCTCATTCTAGAACCTGGACTGTCTTCTAGTACACACTTGTGCTACTTCTCCTGAGTGTGAGACTTAACAAATTCTCCCTCGCACTCCTAGTGCTCGCTCTCCTTGAGACTCTTTCAACACTTCACTAAGTGTCGGCCTTGCGCACACATTGCACGGGTCTATCCTTTGATATTTATACTCAAACGAGTATATGTGCACTCCTTGCACTCACTCTACGAAATTCACACTATCTCTCCTGAGCTATTGATTCTGTAAATGACTCTGCCTTTGCACTCCTTACGGGGCCACTGTGAACTCCTTGCACCAGGGTTTTAGAAGAGAAACAATTAAAACTTGTAGAACATCAAAGGTTCATTCATTCAACCATGAAATACACACACATTCATATAAACACCGAAACATAGATAAAATAACATTACCCAAATAACCCATAGATAAGAAAACTCAAAGATCTGAAACCAATTATCTTCTTTTATATTCCTTCAAAAAATATTTACAAGGGTTTCGACAATTATCAACTTCTTTCCACAACTAATCAACAATATTTCTTCAACAACCACTTCAGGGCTTACATTACATACATTTATACATGGAGGGGCTTCTCAAGACTTCCTTTAGACCACTCTAGTGCTTTCACATCATAATTAAATTATTCTATCACTAACCTTATTACAAATAAATGAGCATTTACAATATAGATAGGAGCCAATTCTCCAAATTTGTACAATCCTTTAGACATTAAATAAATTACAATCTCCTGGATTTTTTTACAATGGCTCTTTCCTCAAAATATTACGGGGCCTTTAATTACAATACTTTCAAAATATTAAAGTGACACACTCTCCTTGGAATCCAAACTACTTTGAATGTGCATGATGGATACTGAGTTTTCCTCCACTCGGCCTCATTGAATGATGACGATGATGCTCCTACATCATACTCCTCTGCTGAGAAAAATCATGAGCTCTTGCTCATAGCCCTGTTATTTCTACGGTTGAGGTCCTTCTGGGTCCCAAAATTCATAATGTGGTTGACCATTTGTCTTGAAACATCGTTTCTTCATGGAGATCCTCAATCTCCCAAGCTTCCATACCTTACTCTGCAGTGCTCCACTGGCTTTGCTTCTGCACTCTACCTTTCTCACTTGTCTCCTACTACTGTTGTTGTAAATCTTTTTTGCATGTCTTCTCTGAGATATATTCACCATCAACATTCTTATCACTTCAATTTCAATGTCCAACCTTGACTGTTGTTGGAACATAATGCTACATCGCACTACAATGATTTCGTTGTGGTTTACTTCCACACTATTATCTTTTGTTTCTTTCATGCATGCAATAACATGTTGCAGAGAATTCTCCTCAAGTTGCTGGTTTCTCTCATATGCCACTTTTTCAGCTACAATCTAATCTCCACCTGTAGGATATTTTAACAAGTTCCCCAGTAACTCAATCTCTTTCCAACATTTCTCAAGCATTTCATCATGCTAGTCATCATATTTTGCATCCTTTGATCCTTGTTGAACATCTTTCAGTAACTTTGCTCCCTCAACATATTTGAGAGGTATTCCTTCTTTTTCCTTCTCCTCTATGGAAGCATTGAATGGTTGTCCACCTTCACTTGAACCTGCATCCATACACATGTTTCCATTTTTAAAAACATGGGGCTCTATGGCCTCACTTAACTCTTTTGTCAGCACCTCCACATGTTGATCTAAACTCTCCTTAGAGTCCATGAGATCCTCAACTGGTCTCTTCTACTACAAGTCTCTCTTACTCTCCTGAAAATTGCTTTGTTGTAGTTTTTTGCTGCTACTACCCATTGGTTTCTTCTCTTTATTCTTTATTTCTTTAAGACTTTTACTTTCTTGAATATTCCCCTTACTATCCTTTATGATTGCATTCCTCTAGTAGTATTACTTTGTCTCTGGGTTTCTTAACCAATCCTACAAAATATTGAACTCCTTCTCCCACTGAGTGAGCATTTTATCTGAATTCTCCTCTTCTCCTTCTCTCCTTTCTTGGGAAGATTTCAGTGTCTTCTCTTTCTTCTCCTCCATGACAGTATCTACTAGCTATCTTTCTTCTCCTACATATGCATCACACACACTGTTAGTTTTAAAAACCTTTGGCTCTTGTTAGGATATTTAGACACTTAGGAGTTAGTTAAGATCTACTTGGTCTAATATGTCGTTAGGTAAAATTTTGTTTCTTAGTGTGTTTCTTTAGTATGCATTAGTCTACATTTGTAGTTAGGAAATCCGACGATCATGATATGTTCCCAACATAGAGTGATCTGACGGTTAATACTCTCCTCGATCTTAACGACCATTGATCCGTGTCTTAACACCTGATTGGTCCATGATCTTTATTTAAAGAGAATTGAGGGTCATTTTCCGATGATCGATTGTGAGAAACTCTCTTGTAAAATCTCCCTGTAATCTTTTTCTTTGCATTAATAAACTACTCCAAGTGGCCGCGTTGGATGGGGTCGTGGATATTTTCCTGTAGGGGTTTTACCACGTGAAAACATCGATGTGTTGATATTTGATATGGTTATGTAAGTGGTTACTAAAGGTGTTCATCCTCTGTTGGAATACCTATGTTGTTGAACATGGTATCAGAGCCTGTTTGAAGACCCACTCCTGTTGTAGATCGAGATCGTGAAGCCGAGTTGCCTCATCTCCATTTTCTATAATTTTCATAAATTTATGGGCTGAGAGGACTATTCCATTGCATCCAGAGCACTCATTTCATTCAAGAACACTTTTTGTTTCACTCGAAAAGGTTTATGTTTGCCCAAGATACGGCCATTACAGTCAGATCCGGAGGTTTAAAGCCTGAATACACATTTTTAAAATTTCTACAAAGTTTTATTTTGATTTTATTTCGGTTTGTATTTTTTATTTCCAAGTTGCTACTCTTTTAGATCTGCGTATTCTCTTTGCCCCGCTCGCAAAATCAGAAACAGATAGGAAAAGGTGCATCTTCCGGGTAAGCTAACCGAGATCTAACCCTTGTTGTCATCGAGAAGTGAAATTTTTTTCTTGTGTGAAAAGAGTTTTTTTTAGCATGTTCTCCAAGGCCGTCTTCAACAAAAACAACAACAACAACAATATGTTTTGCTAGACCATTTGGTTAAAACTTGCCTTATTAAGTAAGAGGTCTTGAGTTCAAGTCTCTCTTTTCTTACTTTTTTTGAAAAAGTTCATGCTAAAAATTGTAAAGTGCATTTCACTTCAAGTATAAAAGTGAATCACTATAAGTAGCTTTATATTTTATTTTAGAGTTATTTATTTTGCATGCAACTTTTCTGTTATAATGTAACTTCATTGTAAAAGTGATTTCCACTTCTCTTTATAAAAGTGGGTCACTTCATAAAGTAGCTTACACTATCACGTGGTTATTTGGTTACCGTTTATGCCTTTTTTTAAAAAGGGCATAACTCTCACATCAGAAGTCCGTTTTCAGTGCCGTTTTTTTAAAAACCGCACAACTTTTCAAGATCTTTCCATCCAGATCATTAGTTTTAGTTTTTAAATCTGCATTATATGCATGTTTAATATGGATTCTACAAGTAATGTCTTGCTTACCAACAACAACTACTTCCAATGGAAATCCCATATGGAATATTTATTAAGAAGTAAAGGCCTGTACCGGATTACCTTGGGAAAGGAAACAACACCCACTGATGATGATAAGAAAGCCAAATGGGATAATAGGAATGACGAAGCATGTGGACTAATCGAAATGTCCATCTCTCCCGATTTAAGGTACCACCTTCAAGGAATTGATGACCCTGAAGAATCTTGGAACACGATTGAATCCGTGTTTGGTAAACTCAATATTATTCGAGCACAACAGTTAGAAAATCAAATGCTGACCTTGAGTCCAAGTGATTTTTCTTGCCTTGGAGACTATCTATCTAAGTTTAAAACACTCATAATTTTAGGTGAAGAATGTAAGATTAAAATGGAGGAAGAGCGTTGCATATATCTTATTCTTTCTAAGCTAGGTAGTGCATATTCTGTGTTTGTATCTACCTTTTATGCCATGAAAGAGGCTCTAGGGAAAGCTTATGTAAAACCCACTCTTGAGTCCTTTTGTGATAAAGATGGTCATGATGAGTCCAAATGTTTCAAGAATATGGTAGCCTTAGAAGCAACGATGAAGAAGAACACCAACAATATTGATTCTTCTTCTTCTTCTTCTTCTCATGGACATGCACTTTCTGCTTCTCATTTTTTCTTCAATACACCTTCTACTAATACTTCTTATTCTGATGAGTGGCTTATTGATTCAGGAGCATCTTATCATATGGCTAAGGATAAAGACATATTTTCTGCTCTAAATGAATGTAACACTAAGAAAATATTTATTAGTGATGATAGATCTCTTAGTGTTGTAAGATATGGAACAATTCAGGTAGAAAATGGTCATTTCAATGATGTATTATGTGTTCCAAATCTTTCTTGTAACCTTCTATTAGTATATCAAATCACTCATTCAGGTGAAGGTAAAACCGTTGAGTTTTCACCTCACAGAGTTGTAATCAAGGATCTAAAAGATCCTAAGCATGTTCTTGCAACTGGAATCACTGATGATATTACCAGGTTGTACAAGTTTGAAAACTTTGGGTCATCAACTTTTTCATCAATTTTTGTTGCTCATAGCGATGACTTGAGAAAAATTTGGCACGAGCGGTTTGGTCATCTAAACTATCACTCATTGCAACAACTATGTAATCAACAGATGGTGACTGGTCTTCCTCTTGTTTCATGCAGAGATGGTGTTTGTTCCAGTTGTGTTCTTGGCAAACATCATTGGGACAGTTTTTATAAACGTGCCTCTTGGCATGCCTCGGGTCCTTTGCAGCTTGTTCATAGTGATTTGTGTGGTCCACTTTCTTCTCCTTCTTTTTCTGGGTGCAAGTATTTCTTAACTTTCATTGATGACTTTTCCAGACATACTTGGGTTTACTTCTTAAAACTCAAGAGTGAAGTTTTTGACAAGTTTTTGGCCTACAAGGCCCTTGTAGAAAAGCAATCTGGACATCAAATTCAAAGGTTAAGAACATATAATGGAGGCGAATGTGTGAACAATAATTTTACAAGCTACTGCACTACACAGGGAATCCAAATGCAACACACTGTTCCATATACACCACAACAAAATGGTGTTGCTGAGAGAAAGAACCGCACATTAAAAGAAATGGCCAATTGTATGATCCAATCTAAGGGATTAAGTCTGAAGTATTGGGCATAAGACATCAACTGTGCAAATTACATAGTAAATCACACTCCCACAAAGGCTCTTAAAAATATAACACCGAAAGAAGCTTGGACTAAAATTAAACCAGATGTAAGTCACTTCTGTGTATTTGGCAGTATAGCGTGGGCTCACATTCTTGATGAGAAAAGGAAATCATTGTAGCCTAAAAGTGATAAGTGTATATTTGTTGGTTATTCTGAAGATGCCAAAGGTTACAGACTTCTTCAATCACATTGTAATGAAATTATTCTTAGAAGAGATGTTAAATTTGATGAAAATCTCTTGGCTTGCGAGCCATCTTCGACGATTGTGCCTTCTTCGGCCTGTGAGCCATCTTCGGCGTTTGTGCCTTCTTATGATCTGGTTTCTTCTTCAGATGATGACAATGAGGATGAAAATCCACCTCCACCTGCTCACCCTCCTCCAGATGAGTCCTTTGAACCTGAACCAACACCAACTCCACCGCTTCCTAGATGGGTCCGTTCAACACGAGAAGCAACTGGTGATCTTGTTGGTGATTCTTCAGATCAATGTTAGAAACGTTCACAGTTATAGGGATCCTCTTCTCTTTTGGCTCAAGTTTCAGAAACTCATGATCCAGAGACATTTGTAGAAGCTTTAGGTCATCTAGATTGGGATACAACAATGAATGAAGAGTATCGTTATTTAATGGAAAACGATACTTGGGATCTTGTATCTCTTCCAAAAGGAAGAAAACTTTTCAGATGCAAATGGGTCTACAGAACTAAGTATGCATCAGATGGAAGTGTTGAAAGACACAAGGCTCGGTCATTTGCCAAAGGATTTCTCCAAGTTGAAGGAATTGACTATAATGAAACCTTTGCCCCTGTAGAAAAAATGAATTCCATCCACCTTGTTCTTGCCCTTGCTGTCTCACATAAATGGGAGGTCCATCAGATGGATGTTAAATCCACCTTCTTGCACAGATATTTGCAGGAAGAAATCTACATTTAACAACCTCCTAGCTATGTCCAAAATGACTCTAGCCTTGTTTGTCGCCTCAAGAAATATCTTTATGGTCTCAAGCAAGCTCCCCAAGCTTGGTATGCCAAAATGGATAGCTTTCTTATTGCCACTCGATTCTCTAGATGCCATTTTGATCCTAATGTCTATACCAAGAAAGTAGGAAGCCATCTCATAATCCTTGTCCTTTATGTTGATGACCTTATCATTACTGTTAGTGACTCAAAAATTTTAAACCATGTGAAAACCAGCCTTAAGAAGAAATTTGAAATGTCAGACTTAGGTTTTTTGCACTATTTCCTTGGCCTCCAAGTTTTGCAAACCAATGAAGGAATTTTTCTTTCCCAGTCTAAGTATGCTTGTGACCTTCTTCGTCGCTTTCACATGGACAATTGTAAACCAATCCATTCTCCCTTCCAGTCTTGAGTCAAGCTTTCTTCCACTTGTACTTCTCCTAAAGTTGATGCCACCCTGTACCGTCAGTTAGTTGGTAGCCTCTTATACTTGACTCATACCCATCTTGATATTTCCTTTGTTGTTGGTCTTATTGCCCGATATATGCAAACACCCCATGAAAGCCATTGGAAAGAAGCTAAAAGGATACTTCACTATGTTCATGGTATAGTTCAGTTCGGGATACATTATAGTTCAGGGGGGACTCCTTTATTGGTTGGTTTCATTGATTCAGATTGGGTCAGCAACCCTGATGATCAGAAATCTATTGGAGGTTATGTTTTCAGCCTTGGTTCAGGACCTGTCACTTGGGCCTGTAAGAAACAACAAGATATTGCACTTTCTTTAGCAGAAGCAGAATACCGAGCAGCGGTAAATGCAAGTCAGGAAGCCCTGTGGCTTCGACAGATCCTTTCAGAGTTTGGATTCCAGCTTTAGCATCCGACCAACCTTTGGTGTGACAATCAGAGTGCCATCAAGCTCGCCAAAGACCCAGTTCAACATCAGCATATCAAACACATCGAGATACACATGCACTTCATCAGAAAGCTAATTCATGATCAAGTTATTGAAGTGCTCTTTTGCCCTACAGAAGATCAAGTTGCAGACATTTTCACAAAGTCTCTTATAGAAGTGAAGTTTTCCAAACTTCGATCTATGTTAGGAGTTCAAGAAGTTTTCATTAAGGGGGGATAGGCTCTAATGCCTTCTTCCTTCTCCTATTGTGTCACTATTGTAAATCCTTCAATCCTATCCCAAGTTTTTCTTAAGGGGGGATGTTAGGATATTTAGACACTTAGGAGTTAGTTAAGATCTACTTGGTCTAATATGTTGTTAGGTAAAAGTGTGTTTATTAGTGTGTTTCTTTAGTATGGATTAGTCTTCATTTGTAGTTAGGAAATCCGACGGTCACGATATGTTCCCAACATAGAGTGATCCGACGGTTCATACTCTCCTTGATCTTAACAACCATTGATCTGCGGCTTAAGACCCGATTGGTCCATGATCTCTATTTAAAGAGCATGGAGGGTCATTTGTCGATGATCGATTGTGAGAAACTCTCTTGTAAAATCTCTCTGTAATATTTTTCTTTGCATTAATAAACTGTTCCAAGTGGCCACGTTGGTTGGGGCCGTGGATGTTTCCCCGTAGGGGTTTTACCACGTGAAAACATTGGTGTGTTGATCTTTGATCTGGTTATGTGAGTGGTTACTGAAGGTGTTCGTCCTCTGTTGGAATACTTGTTTTGTCAAACAACTCTTCGGCCTCTTCCTTAGATTCCTCCTGTATCAATTCCTCAAAAGTATGAGCACCTGTGAAACTCATTCCAAGAGATATATTGATCTCTCCTATCCTTAGACTACAACATTGGGGATATTCTTCTTCCTTCAAAGTTTCCTTTCCACTCATGAGAAGTATGCTCGAACTAGCCTCCTCTATAACTCCCTTATCTTCTATTGGAAATAACATATGTTTACACCCATTCTTCTCAAGGGTATAAGTATTTTTCCTCCCATCATGTATGAATTTCCTATCATATTTCCACGGTATCCCCAACAGAACATGCCAAACATCCATGGGTATGAAATCACATAAAATGTCATCCCTTTAAACCACCTATTTTGAACTCAACTTTACATTGTTGACCTACCATGACTTGATGTCCTTTCTGCAACCACGACACCCTGTATTGATTTAGATGTGCTGTCATTTCCAACTTTATATTTTCTACCATCTCCATGGATACTAATTTATCAGTGCTCCCACTATCTATGATCACCTTACATACCCCGTCTCTAGTCTTGCAAGCAGTTTTGAACAAACTGATCCTCTGGACTGGTTCTCATACCTCTTTCTCTGGCTTTACGAGAGATTTCCTCATCATGAGTTATATTTAATATTCCATTGCTTCTGCCTTCATCTCTGTCTCCCGATTCCTCTGTTGTGCTTCAGAAATGTGAGCTCCTCTAACTCCTACATTATTCTCCTCAAGATATTCCCAAGACATGTGCCCTATTTTTTCATAGGCATAACACTTCACCTCTCCTCCTCTGCCTCTTCCTTTACCTCTTGGAAAATAATTTCTTCCTCCATAGTGTCCTCCTCTAGAGATTTCTCCTCTAATTATCTGGTTGTCAGATCTACTGGTTTCTTCTCCTTCCTTCTAGAAATTTTCTCTGATGGTTCCTTCTCCTCTGTTAGGATTCTTTCCCATGTTCGGTTGACTCTTCTTCCTTTCCAACTTTTCCTCTGCTTTCAAGGATACCTGATAAGAATCTTCCACATTTCTCATTGTCATCATGATAATTTCATCTTGGATTTTGTACCTCAATCCATTAATTTACCTACCAACTTTTTATTGATCATTATCCATGTGTCCTGCTCTTATGTTCAACTTATAAAATTCTTCGGTATACTCTTTCACCGAAAAACCTTTATGTCTCATATTCTACAACTTCCTCAACATATTTAACTGATAATACTTGGGTATGAATTTAGCCTTGATATTAGCTACTATTCTATCCCAACTCTTGATTTTGGACTTACCTTTCCTCCTTCTGTCAGCTTGCAAATCATCCCACCATAAAGTTGCATGTCCCTTCAATCTGGTCATTGCATGATTTACCTTCTTCTCATCATCAATTTACTCATAGTCAAAGTACTTGTCTAAAGAAATTTTCCAGTCAAGAAATTATTCTACATTCAAATTACCTTCATACATTGAGACTTCCATATTTTCTCTGGTTCCCAACTTGACAACAACTCTCAGCAGTCGCTCCTCTACTCCTTATTCTCCTACAACTTCTTCTTCTTTGACATCTTCACTTTCATCTTCCATGATGTCACCAACCTCGAGTGTTATTCTTTGTGCTATATCCATGGCGTCCAACCTTGGATGGAGTTGTCTCATTTCCTCTTCCATGGATGCATTGACTACAGGTCTCTCCCTGCCTCTTCTTGACGACATGATTCTAAATTTTATTTTTATCACAAAGCTTATTTCCTGCTATGTTACCACCTGATGGTATCAGATAAAATATTTTATGCGTTATGATACCACTTGAGGCAAACCCCCACCACTCTCAGGGGCTTGCACGACCTTCTGGTCTAAGGATCATTCACTTAAGGGAGTTGAATAATCTCTTGGGTCCTCGCTGAACCCTCAAATACTCGACCACATGCCTTTTCCCTTTTCCCTACACACAAATTTGTGTTTGTGATGGTCTTATCACTTCAACGGATAATTCCACATGACCTCGGGCCAAAACTGTAGGATAAAATATTTAACCAACAGAAAATCTAACACTTCGGAGCTCCAAAATTTGAGAGTTATAACAACAACACATTGCGATTCTCCCGAACGCCGAATTCGCGAATATCCGAACAAAAGGCAGGGATCAACGTCTCACACTACATGCTAAGATCCATAGCTCACAGATATTTTGGGACTCCAGGCTTTGGTATTTTTCCCTGCTCCAACACACAATACATCGAAATGGACGAACTCCGAACTTGTAAATAGCTTAGGGATCTACGGTCTCGCTTTGTTCTATATCTATGGTCTAGGATTACTTTGGGATTTGAGACTTCAGATCTTCTCACAACTTTCACCAACAAACCTTCCGTAGTTCTGAACTCCGAAATCCGAGGTCTATCGACATGTGTTTATAGCACCAACAACTAGGATATGCTCTGAGCTTCGAAGCTTCGATAGTTATGCTCACTCTTGCAATGATGCTTCAAGTTCTCCGAAGCGGTGAATTTTTGAACATGCTCGATCTATGTACACATGTAATTGTATCCGACAACCAAGATGCACTCTGGGCTTAAGGAATTTTTCCTTCCCCACACCACACACCTAAAAAATTCTTTAGTAGCGAAGTCTGAAGGACTCAATAGGTTAATGACTGTGCTTCTTTCTCATATCTGACGACTGTGAAATATCTGACTCCTCCTTGAGCATATCTCGTCCTCTCACCCTCCAAATAAAATGGATTCTTACTCTCAAGGATTAAATATCACTATCCTTCTTGAGATTTACTATATTTAAAGGGCTTAGGATTTGGTTCCCACCATGCGCTCCTCCTCAGTTTGGAACCTAGACTATGTTCTGGTACACACTTGCACTACTTCTCCTGAGCTTGATACTTAGAAAATTCTCCCGCGCACTCCTTGCACTCGCTCTTCTTGAGACTCTTTCAACACTTCACTAAGTGTTGACTCTGTGCACACCTTACACAAGTCTATCCTTCAAGATGTTATACTCAAATGAGTATATGTGCACTCCTTGCACTCACTCTACAAAATTCACACTATCTCTCTTGATCTACTAAGTTTGTAAATGACTCTTCTTTTGCACTCCTTGCGTGGCCACTGTGCACTCTTTGCACTAGTATTTCAGAAGAGAAACAATTGAAACTTATAGAACATCAAAGGTTCATTCATTCAACCATGAAATACACACAAAGGCATATAAACAAAGAAACATAGATAACATAACATTACCCAAATAGCTCAGAGATAAGAAAACTCAAAGATCTGAAAGAAATTCTCTTCTTTTATATTCCATCAGAAAATATTTACAAGGGTTTCGACAACTCTCAGTTTCTTTCCACAACTAATCAACAATATTTCTTCGACAAGCACTTATGAGCTTACATTACATACAATTATAAATGAAGGGGATTCTTGAGCCTTCCTTCCAACTACTCTAGTGCTTTCAAATCATAATTAAAGAATTCTACCACTAAGCTTATTATAAATAAATGAGAATTTACAATATAGATAAGAGTCGATGCTCCAAATCTATACAATCCTTTAGGAATTAAATAAATTACAATCTCATGGATTGTTTTACAATGGCTCTTGCCTCAAAATATTACGGGGCCATTAATTACAATACTTTCAAAATATTAAAGTGATGCTCTCACCTTGGAATCCAAACTACTTTGAATGCACGCGTTGGATGTTGAGTTGTCCTCCACTCAACCTCATTGAATGACGACGACGATGCTCCTGCATCAAAGTTTGTCTTTTTTGCATTTGGATGGAAAAATCGATAGAAAATGGTCGTTACAGTTGCAATGAATTACACAAGAGGAATGTTTTTGATATTTACTTGGTTTTATGGCCTTTCATCAAAAAATATTTCAATCCACAGCTTCTGCAACAAAACCTACCCAATGAAACCTGCAACCAATATCAAAGGTAATCATAGGACTAAAATTATTATATTTATTTATTCAAATGCTCAAAACCATAGGAAATGTAACTAAGAGTACCTAATGTCAAGACTCGACACATATCACATAGAAGGTCTCATTCTTCATATAAAAGATGGAAAAAATGAAGCACATGTTGGAAAAAAGGATGGAAAAAGAAGTGACATTTCCAAGACCGTACATATCCCCCTAGCTAAAGATATTAAATGTCCTCATACATCAAGAATCATTCTGCTTACTCACAATTGGATATATATGGGGTGAGGATTTGAAACATATGTTACTCCAATTGTTTGTTGAGTTCCCCTGTTCACCAAACTTGTAATATCCCAACGTAGAATTTGTGGTGGCCCAAAATTCATCCTCCGATTCCATTGGGTTCCATAAGATTGGAAAATGAAATTTTAACCCAATCCATTGAATGACATGGAACTTCAAGAAATCGATGTACTTCTCCACATGATCTAGGGAAATGCAAAAATGAGAGAAGTTGAGAGGGTCCTTACCCTTGTGTTCTAGAGACATGAATCCATCCCATCTTTAGAAGCATAACAATGTTTCTAATTGATTGTTGGCGATCCAATTTTCACAAAAGGAGATGATTGAATTCTGGTACTTGTGAAAGAAGAGACAAAAAAGGTTTTTTGGAGCACCTCTTATTTATATATATATAGGCAATTAGGTGAAGATTCTCTTTGCACCCACAAGTCCTCTTGTCCTTCAACATCCTCAACAAAAGACATTGTCTTGTTGCACATTAACTAATTCATCACATAGGAGGTGAATGCTTGCAACTGGACATCACCCACATGAGGATTTGGGTTCCAATTACCTAATTCACTAAGAAAAATATTATGTTGGTACAATTTGAAAATAATTTTTTTATCAACTTCTTCACCATTAAAGTATAACTACATGAACTGAGCTTAGCTAAAAATGTAACTAGGATGCCCTGTGGTCAAGGCTCTAAGATGTAAAGAAAATTTTCGTTCTTTTAAGTACATCGAGTAAACATGGGAAGGAAGCTAACACGATACCAATGCATAGGTTAGCAGATGAATATAATTTTTTTCTTATTTGAGTCGTATAATATTAGTATTCAACCTATATATTTCCAACTGAGCCTCTTATAACTTTTCCTTCTCCAAGTTATGTTGAAATATGGTATCTTCCTACTGCTTCATTAAGGTTTCCACCTACATTTTCAAGGAATCGCTCATGTTCTTCCAGCCAAGTCATTATTGTTGTTGGTCATTTTATGTAGGTTCTACCGAATCTTCATTTTTTCATCCTCCTTCATGAATGCTCAAATCTTTTAGATAATCAACAAACTCTACAATATTCTTTGTTTCCCGTGAAGAAATGTTATCATCAACTCCCAAGTCACCAGTGTCAACAAAAGGAGTATCTTATTCTAGAGAGGACATCTAGGATTACTTGTTGACTTGGTCACCATCATGTGGAGAAAATGGAAACCACTCATTATTTTCATCGATAACTTGTACAAGGGATTCTAACCCTTGTCTAGCTTGGTAAATTCCTAACTTCTCTTGGACTAGGGCTAACTCCTTGTGAAAATTTTGGTTATCCTTGATCAATTAATTGTTGTGTTGCTTCATCCTTTGATTGGATTAGAAAAAATGTACAACAAGGCACAAAGTATGACCCTTCTCAAGCAAGATTTCATGTCTTGTTTCCATGCAACCTTGATGGTGTTTGATTTCTGTAACAACATCTTCTTCCTTGTTAAAGAAATACATGGTTTCTTGGATGGGGTCATATTTGTATTCTTCACTCACCTATATTGTATTAGAGGATTCTTTTTTACTACTATTTATGGCCTTACTTGGATGATTTTGACATATTTTTAGGGTTGGAGAGGAAACGTGTTAATGTGTTTTCTTATTTTCTAAGAGTGGTGCACCTCAACAAATTTCTTGTGACCTTCAACATATATGTATATGAATTATAAGGGTTTCATGGCTTAAACAACCATGATATCCTTTACAATTGTGGTAGCTTCCTCCGAACCTTTTATGATGACCCAATCCCATTTTATTGTTGACAAAACATTCTTGACTAATAATCTTATCAACCCATGATGAGTTAAGTTGGTTTCAGGTTTTTGACTCATTCTGAATTTTGTACTCATCAATTCAAGTGAATAGAGGAGAAATTATGGAATAATGACATACCTTTTATGTCATAGGTATATCAATATCTTGAAATGATACCCAACAAACATTTTTTTTCCTTCCTTCACAGGTCAGATATTTTTGGATGCACAGAGTGAATTCTGACCATGGTGCTGCAAGTGAATTCCTCTTAATTACCTTTTCACCCCTACGATATTTTCATCACCCATACAAAATTCCTCACTAAGAGCGATTGAGGAGTAAATCTTCTAATTGAATTATGTTTCTCCCTCTGTTGATAGGCTGATTATTCTGGCTATTCTCTCTTTTGTTACTTGCATGGTTACTCCTCGAATTGTAGCAATAGGGATTTTGAAGGTGCATGAAAACTCTAATGTGATGTCCTTGTCAAACCCATACAGGAATTCACAGTAGTTTATCCAACCAACTTCTATTAAGATCCTTATCATTTCAGGGTTTCGATGGATTATTGAGCTGTCCTTTGGTTCATTGTGTACAAGTGATCCCCCCATGGTTAATGGGAAGAAACACAACCCAAAGTGCAAGTCACAATGAAATAATAGATACAATATTGAAATGGGATAATAAGCATGGGGTATAAGGAGGATTGATCGAGCCCAAAAAGACATTTATGAGAATTATAGATCGATCAAGCCATGATTGGCACCAATAATGATCATAATAGTCCACCCAATAGGTCGGTCGAGGGACTATCATAAAATGTTGGCACATGATTCTACATGTGTGGGAAATTTTAACCAATTTTTGATAAGACTTCCAATGTACCTTCCAAGTTTAGTAGGATAATAGACAATGTTTCCAAATTGGGAAAGTGCCAAAGGTAGAAGATAGGGATATTTATGGAAAGAGTGTTCCCTGCCCCCTAGGATGAAAAATTTGCAAGTCCTTGGAAAATAAAAAGATTGACCGGGTGTGAAAAAGTGTTGGTTGTTTACTTCCTCTAACTACTCCTTAGCTAACCTAGGTTTAGATCTACTATGGTTTCCAACAAAAGCCTATAAAACTATCAACCCTCCTGGTAAACCATAAGGCAACGCAATGCACAGGATGCACTACGCAGTCTCACCCGAGATAGTTCTTATGGGTGGCTAGAATGATCAGGTGCTTATAGCCTGGGAGTGAGCGGGGATCTGGGATTACACTCTGTGATCTTGATTTGTTTAATCTAACATTAAACTTATATTAAATATTTTTTCATTCTTATTCATGCGTGTAAACTAGTAGATCTAACTAAGTCTTTCATGCATTTGTCTAACATCTAATCTTTGATAGTAAAGGAAATACACAATATTCAATAACATAACACATGATCTATAGTGGTTCACCCACTCCTGGGCTACACCCACAAATATTTGGCTTCTATACTCTTTTATTATGGTGTTTCCAAAACTACAGCGACGTGCGCATTACAACTCTCCATTAAACGGGTCGAGATCGATAATGAGGCAGACTAGATCACACCAGGCTCCTCAGCATGTGATCTAACCCTTAAGATATACCTTATTTCCTTTCCTCATATCAACCACTTACAAAATGAGATTAGATTTTACTGACATTTTGAACCACAACCAAAAACCCAAACCAAAACCGATAATAGTCTTCGAACCCCCAACCTAGACCTCCTAGGTACCTATTTATACATGTTTTTGGCTTACCAGGCATTACATCCTCTTACTAAAACCCTAACCCTAGCATGGTTAGGTCTTCTTACATGCGTTCCTCACATGCTTTCCTCCTCTGCATGCATGTTTTCTTTCCACATCTTGCTTTTCCTACCAGCTGTATTTCTCCCACGTCATGCTTTTCCCCAAAATGGGCTTGCACCCAACAAGCCCCTAAAAATGACATCGTGACTCGTCCCAAGTCACTACCTAACTCCAACATCTATCACTGCTTGTTCCAACGTGTCATACATTTCAGTGATTCTCTAGCACTGTGCCTGAGCGTTACTGCTCCTTTCGGCCATATCTTCCATGAGTTGTGCGGTGACTAGGTTTTGTAGTAGCTCTCCTCCTTCCATGCCTTTTCACTCTACATTCAGTTTTTCTGCGTCAATATCAATGACCAGCTGCTTTTCCTTTTCTTGCAGGGGTTCCAACTGAGCTTGTCACACCATATTTAGTGCTTGTACTTCCTTTTCCTCTACATGTAAAGTCTTCATCTCCATGATAGTCTTGATATTTTCTGGCAGTGACATCATTCACTGCCATTGTTTGACATCTTCTATGGATTCATGTAGTTTTTCCTCCCTCTGCAGCTCATGTAAGCTCCCATCCTCTAGAAGTTGTTTCCATATCTGGGCACTCTTCTCCAACAATTCTATCATCACGTGTATGTTCTGTGCGATGTTTTCTGTAGAAGCTGTCACATCCTACTCTCTTTGTGCTCTGATTTCTGGAGGAGTTGTGGGAACTGCGCTCCTCCAGTTCTTTGATTTGGTCTTTGTAGTGTTGTAGTGTTTGTGCTATCTTCTGCATTTTCTCTTGCGCTGACACTCCCTATACTCCTTCACTATCCAAGATGGCTTGGAATACTGCATGGATATGGTTTTCCATTTCATCCACCTTCTATTGCACCATCTTTTTCTCCTACCCTTCATGTCTAAGTGCCTCCTTTAGTGAGTTGTTGTCTTACTATGCCAATTGTAAGTTTGTCGTGTCAGAACTTGCTCTGGACTGAATCTTCTACGCAACTCTCACTTGTAATCTGTACAACGTTTTGGTTTGAATATTGGGAAATTCCAAGTCTAACAACTCGATTTCCTTCAGGGGCCTCTGTGCTATCTCCTCATCTATAAACAACATTTTAGGAGTAATCCATAATTTTTCTCTCTCTTCTGTTGTGATATACACTATATCTCCCACCGGTGCCCCTTCTTTAGCTGTCACCGTTGTCTTCTGTTGTCGCTATTTTGTCCCAACCTTCAACTTCTCCAGTGCAGTTTTAAACTCTTGTATTTGCTCCAAAATTGAAGCTCTATGATTTTTGACATTTTCCCACACCTCTGACAATAGATCTTCCATTGTCATGGCTATCAACTCCACATAGTCTGCCTTCAATGATGTCTCCATGGGTTTCTTATGGGCCTTAAATTTTTTTCTAGAGCCCCTTGCTTGCTCGTCTGTTCTCTTCCTTTGTGCCTCTTATGGTTCAGATGCTTTTGGCATATGTTTATCCATGCATGTATCCTACCCTTTTCCTTCTTCCATCGATATTTCTTGTGTCTCCGTCTTCCTTTCTTCCAGGTGCACTTGTTCTTTTGTTTCTCTTGTTGTCTTCTCTGTGTGTGGTGGTCCCTGTATAGAACCATGTTGGGATTTATTCTTCATTCTTTTTTTCTTCTGTATGGGACTACTGCCCCCTTCTTGGCCCTGTGATGTATTTTTTGTTTTTCTTGGGCTATTTGTGCCTGTCTGCTGTGCAGGGACTATTTTGTCTTGCGTCCTTAATGTTTGTGCTCCTGGCACCATCCTTGGTATTGGATGTGTTGTCCACTCCTCAGACCTTTCCTAGACCTCCATATGGATGTCCCACATTTTTATGAAGTACTTCAACTGCAACCACTCCTTGGCTAGATCCCTCTTTACTTGTAGCCACATATTGTGGCGTGATGCCTGGAAGTTCGCTATCTATCCAAACTCTTGGACAGTTTTTGTGGAAATCCTTCATGTATCTGTGACTCTATTTTTGATCTCTGTCAGGTATAGCGCAAATACGTCGCTATTAAGTTTTTTATTCTTGGGATCAATTGTACTATGAAGGGATGTGTAGCACGCTGCGCCACATTTTCCTATCCTTGGCAGGAACATGCTATATGTGGGTTCCTGCCACCCAATAAGCACAATGAGGATGAGTAACCACAAATAGTGGAACTCAGAGCCCAAGTCTTGTGCATCCTTGTAGTATTTAAGGAATGAGTTTAGTAGATAAGGGCCCCAACTCATCGAGGTCCCCTTTATGCATTTCACTACAACTGCTACTACTCCTGTGGGTACTTCTTCCTTTCTGCACTAGTGCATTAATTTGCAACCCAATAGTCATGTTACAAATTATGTCACAAGATCATTGATGTCGCTGATCTTGATACCCCTATTACCCCTCTTTGTGCCATACTTTTCTCTGATCGCATCTGAGATGGATTTTTCCTTAGTTTTGTCTTCTAGCTAATGTTCTGGCTTCTCCCCATCTGTGGGTAGCCCTGTAATTGTTGCAATGAGATCGACATTGATAAGAACTGGCTTATCCATCCATAAGCTACCTCCGTGCACCCTCACTAACATCTTATTTACACATCCATTTATGTGTTTACTGTGCCCAAAGTGCAGTATATATAGTAGGTTCATTATGTCGATGTTGTACATTCCTAGGATCCACTATGCAAGCTCCAACAATGGCACGCCTGATGGGCCTTCTTCTCTGCTCTCCATATAGCTTTGTGTTACCAAATATGGGAACTTTATGGCATCAGACACATCATGGTCAGAGTATTTGAGGCCATCGACCCCTCCTACCATCTTGTCGTCTACCTTTACACCTTCTAGGATCTTTGACATTACCATGACTAGTTCTGCCCGTGTGCATTGTACCCCCTATGCACTGCTTTCTGCTCACACCTTCTTTGTCTCTTGTGGGGATGATACACTGGTCGCTGGTGTGTCCTGGTGCCCTATTCTCTGCTACTCTTTGGGTTCTAGGATTTGCTACATTGAACCTGTGGCTTGTTCTTCTTGCTCTGGCCATTTCCCCCTGGATGTGTTAGATTCCGTTCGTTCGACGTCCTCTTCCAATTGCTCGTGCTCTTGTGAAGGTTCCTGCTCCTCTTCCACATGCATTGTGGTTGGCTCATACTCTGGTGTGTGGATTTCGTCGACATCCACCATTGTGGGCATCTCGTCTATTCCGGTTTGTGGCACCCAAGTGTTACTCTATGTGTTTCGTATGATTTTGCTCAACGCTCCAACTCTCAGTGGTGACCTGGTGAGGAGATCCAGACTACAGACTTCTAAATAGATAGAGGCTAGCAAAAATTCACACTTTATCGCTCTTCCACTCAGCTTCACATTCTTCTCCTGCACAAATAACACAATGGGTTGCTTTCCCCCCTTTTTTCGACTTTATAGCGGGATAGAGAAGTGACAGCTGTGCCACACTGATAGTTGTCACTTTTTCAATTTTTGCTATGTTTCCTGTGCACTGTGCCTTTCTACGCATTAACTACTCTCTCGTGCCCAGTGTTTTCCATCCCTGATTTTCTTGCAGTGCAATATTCTATTCTAGAAGTTATATTCTATCAAAACATTCCATGCACACCAATCTGTTTTTATTTTATGGCTTTTCTTCTTTTTATTTATTTTTCTCATTTTATCTCTCTTAAATTATATTATAATACACTATGTACATATATTCTTACTGCATTATATCTTTCTAAGAAATAGGAGGTCGACTGTCCGTATACAATTTTAGTCGACTCCCATTGATCATTCCTCTTAGTTCTGTGCCTCCCAAATCTTTCAACTGTACCGATCCCCCATCTACGATAGTCTTCACTTCATATGGTGCCAACCAATGTATTCTGAATTTCCTTGGATGCTAAAGAAATTTACTTTCATACACCAATACTAGGTATCCCTCCTTGAAACTCTTCCTCTTGATATGTCTGTCATGCCAAGATTTATCTCGTGCTTTCTTTACTTCTTGGTGGAATCCTGATAGGATTGTATCTTCTTCCATCTCCATCAGCTGACTTACCATTTATTTTACTACTCCTCATTCTATCATGTTGGTTATTGTTGCTACGCATAGGTTAGGTACCGAGAATTCTAATGGCACCACTTCTTCTTGTCCATACACCAGCCTGAATGGTGTCTGTCCTGTCAAATTTTTGCATGTAGTCCTCTATGCCCATAATACTGTTGGTATCTTCAAATCCAAATCATCCCTTTTGACATTGCAGATCTTTGTCAAATCATTCTCTAGGATCTTATTAAAGGCTTCCCCTGTTTCATTTTCTTGAGGGTGATATGGTGTACTCTATTGATGATAGAATTCAAACTCCTCAGTCATATCCTTGATAGTACTATTGATGAAGTGAGTTCCTTGGTCACTCATCAAAATAATTGGGCATCCAAATCAAGTGATCACTTGCTCAAAAAAAAAGTGTGATGCTGACTCGGTGCTGCAATCTTTTACTAATGCTTCTTCTGCCCATCTCATTAAGTACTCTATCATAGTAATGATATACCTTGATCTTGACCTCTTTGTTGGTGGATTAATTGGTCCCACAAAGTATATTTCCCATTTTTTGAATACTTGCAAGGTTACTTGTGGTCTTAGGGGCATTTGATCCCATCTATTAGGTTTACCAACCCTTTGACATACATCACATCTCTGGCAATAGTCCTTTTCATATTTGTGAATGGTCGGCCACCATAGTCTTGCGTGCAATACCTTCTACGTGGTATCTTTTCCTACATAATTTCCTCCAACTATTCCTTCATGAGCCTCTACTAAAATCCTAGTCCTCTCATGTTCTAGGACACATCTTCTCAGAATGTTGTCTGCGCCCATCTTGTATAGGTGTCCTGTAATAAATTGATAGTCTGCATCTTTGAATACCAGATTTTTCTTCTGCGTAGTGTTGAATTCTTGTGGTGCAGTCCCTGTACTCAAGTATTCAATGATGTCAACAAAATATTCATCAACTACTTGGACTGAAAATAATTACACATTAGGGAAGTTGTCCTCTAAATTTGTAGGTTCCTCTCCATTGGTGATCCTCGACAGGTGATTAGGTCTTGCATTCAACTTCCCTGGTTTGAATATAACTTCAAATTCAAATTCCAAAAACAACAATATCCATCTACAAATTCTCCCCCCCAACACTGGCTTGTTCACTAGGTATTTGAGGGCAGAATGATTTGTGAACATTTTAAATTTTTTCTCAAGTATATAGTGTTTGAACTTCTGCAGCGCATATACCATTTCTAGGCCTTCTCTTTCTGTAGTATTGTAGCTCTACTACGACTCTGACAATTTTCTTCTTGCAAATGCTATAGGATGGTCTAACTCTCTTGCTCTTGGCTGCATCAGAATAGCTCCAAGTACTATGGATGATGCATCTACATGCACATGAAATGTCTTCTCCTAATCTGGAAATACTAGAATAGGTGCTGTTACCATATTTTCTTTCAAGGTGTCCAAACCTTGTTGACAATCCTCATTCCACTAGAATTTAGTATCTTTCTTCAACAATTTCTCCATCGGCGAAGTGATCTGTGCATATCCATTTATGAATTTCCTATAGTATCTTGTGTGGTCCAATGTTTCTCTCAACTGGTGCACTGATTTCAGTGGTGGAAAATTAACAATCATTGCAATCTTGGAAGGATCTACTAGCAAGCCTTGTTTGCACACTATGTGTCCCAATAGTATTCTGAAAGGTGTCCCAAAGATGCACTTCTTGATATTTAATCATATCTGACACTGTCTGCATATTTCCAACATTAACCTTAACACCTCTACATGGTCCTTCAACAAACTGTATATTGTCCAATCATCCATGTATACTTCTAAAAAATTATGGATGAATTCTTTGAAAGAAACTATGACTACCCTTTAGAATATAGCTGGTGCATTCTTCATCCCAAAAGGCATGACTATGTACTAGTAGGATCCCCATTTTGTGGAAAAAGTGGTCTTGTATTTGTCTTCAAGAGATATCTTGATCTGATGGTAACCTGAGAATCCATCTGTGAATGAGTATGCTTCCTGGCCTCCCACATTCTCTAATACCTCATTTGTGAAAGGGGTGGGAAAAGAGTCATGTAGAAAAACATCATTTAATTTCTTGAGATGTACACAGATCCTTATCCCTCCTTATTTATTTTCTTGGAATAACATAGGGCTTATCCATTTGGACTTGTCCATTGGTTCTATGATACCATCTTCTAACATCCTGTCAATTTCTGCTTTGACCTTCTATTTATAAATTGGATTTAGTCTATAAGATATTTATCTGACAGATATAGCCCCATGTTTGAGAGTTATATTCATCTCTTCTATCTCTCCTGCTATTCCTTCCATCTCTATAAATTTTGTTGGGAATGGGTCACTATATTCGCGCAGTAACTCTATTATTCTTTCTACTGTTTGTTCATCCTAGTAGTCTCCAATATTGGCCATTTTGGGATTATCATTTGTCCCAATATTTACTTTATTCACCTTGATTGGTGCAAAAAATAATTCTTAGTCTAGAGATGGACCTTCCACCTGTCTTTCTCCTTCAATTTATGTAATTTGGATATTGCACAGGTCATCTTCATGTGGTGCTTCTTCCTGCACATGATAACATGACATTAGTTCTTTCACTATTTTTCTATTTTGTTGTTGGTATTTTGTTATGAGTTCCACCTCTGGTTCCTATATGAATATTACCCCTCTTATCTACTTGAGCGCTAAATCCATGTTGGGGTTCTCATGTACAAATGAGAAAGTTACCAAATTTTTTTCTACAATGTTGTCCATTCTGCAATGCCTTGCGTAGTTCTTGGTCAGCATACCAGTTTTTTGGAATTCCTTCTAGTGTATGAATAAAGTTATGAGGCCATTCTTCTGGTGGTGTCATCATCCATAGTGTTCTACACTTATCCAAATGTTCTAGTGGTGACCCTTGTCCATCATATCTTTGCATCACTTTGCTCTTCTGCTATGCGCCGAATCTAATGCGTAGTAGTCGTTTGCATTGATACCAGTCCTTAATTGTTTCTTTGTGCGCACTCGACCATCTTGCAGATGTTTTCTTGAGTGCTATGTCCATGGTTAATAGACTCTAATTTTCCAACACCTCATCTTCGTATCTTGTTAAGAATTCTTCTAAATCGATAATGCCATAGAAACTGGGAGGTTCTCTGATTTTTGTACTTACCCATATTACTATGCATTCTATTCTAGAACACCTTCTTGCGGATACTTCATGTAATCTCTGTTGCCAATTCTCCAACCATGTATCTAAATTTGAAGCACATGATGTGATACTTCTCCAACTGAGTACCCCATCTACAGTTGGATTCACATAATATTCTTAGCGCGTGGTGTTTCTGTATAACTGGTTGATTTCCTCTAGGTCTAAGCAAGTGGGTTCTACAAACCTTTCTCCTTCTGAAGGTTCTAGTGGCACAACGAATCTGTATTATCCCAACTTGAATGCCATCATCCTTGACTTCAAATTGATTATGGCCTGGTTTTCAAATGCCCAATGAAATGCAAGCAATGCCGGATAAGGTGTTGTTCCATCCACTATGTCTATCACTTCAAAATTGGCTTTAGTGTGCACTCCATCCAGATCTACTATCACACCCTTTAGCCTTCCAATTGGAATAACTTTGTGTTGATTTTCTATTTTCATCCAGACAGGTAAGTAGCCTAATGTGGTCTCCCCCATACATTGCCATGTCTTCTTGGGTAACACATTTAATTCGAAGCCTAAGTATAGTATAATATCCCCCATGTTGAAATCTCCAATGTTGGCATTCAGTCTGAATTCTCTACTTGTCCTCCTCCTTGTATGCAAGTGATTAACTATTTTTTTCTATAGTTTTCCCTCTATGTCTGTGTTACATCTTTCTAACATATTTTTTAATACTTTAATAGATGATGGATCATTTAGTAGTTTAACACATGATTGCAGAAAAGCCTTTATGGTACTTACTTGTCCAAAAGTTTGTGATTCATGGGTGTGGTCTAGTGATGAGGGAATTTCGTACATTAGTACATTCTGAGTGTGCTCCATGGTTGATTTCGATGCAATATATTGCTTAAGGAACTTCTATCTTGCCTCCTTGAATATTTCTTTTTCTTTCCCTGCATTGAACTGTTTCAGTGGTTCAATATTCTTCTTAACCCATTGGTGTTGTGCTGGATCCTGTCGTATTGCATCATCTCCTGTCTTAGCTCGTCTATGCATAACTATGTTGATATTTATTCCATCATCCCTCGCTTCTGTAGAAATCCATTTAACATTCTGATTTTTCTGATTTCTCTTTTCCTAGATCTTCCCCAATAGTGTCACATAGTCTTATGTGTCATGATCTGATGCGTGACAATACATACATGTCACAGGTGGAAGTGAACATTCTCTTGCATAGTGTCCTGACTGTTGGCAGTTATGAGATACCATCAGTCCTCTACCTCTTCCAAAGCCTCCTCTACCTCATCCTCCACCTCTGTATCCAGATCGATCTCCTCACAGTGTGTTGTACTTAGGTACTTGATTATACTGCACGAGATTATACTGTGGTTGCACGATATTGTACTATGGCTGTGCAGTGTGATATTGTTGTTGCGCAGTGTTATACTGTTGTTGCAAAGTGTTATATGGGGTTGATACTTGGTTAAATTGTGGTGCAGCTTGCCCTGTCATCATTTCTGCCTGCACCCTACAGGTTTCTGATGTTCTTTCCCTCATCAGATCCATTGTCCTACAATATTTGTCATCATGGCCCACTGACTTGCAAAATTTGCAGTATGAATTCTTAAGCACTCTTTAGTATTACTGCATCATTGGAAAATGATATGGATCATGCCCCTGTATCTTACATATCTCACACCATAGTCCTCCTGATGGAAAAGTGTTTGGAAGTCCTGTTGCCATGTACTGCGCGAAAGTTGGGCATTCATTCTTGTGGTGCCCTTCTATCCTACATGCGGTACACCAAAAAACTTCTATTTTTTCCTTACTCATGTTATGGTTCAATTGAAATGTTAAATTCTTCAGATCCTCCTTTAGCTCCTCTATTGTTGGATCTGTCTTCTGATATTGGTTCTCTTCCAGTTATAGGGATTCCTACAATGCCTTTGCCTGAGTCTGAAACTTCTGTTTTCTCAAAGGGTATTTCAAGTGTGGTAGCAGTGAATTCAAAAACATATGCCTATGCTGGATATATGTCATGAAATACTCCATCTTTCCCTTCAATCGTTTGAATATCTTGTTAATCTCCCACACAGATTCTCCTGGTTTTTTTCTGATCTCTATCATCTTATTCATGTACTGATTCTCTAAGCTAGGCTTGTGGAATTCATTTATTAACAATTTCTTGATATTTGCAATCATCCTTGTTGTTCCTAGTGGGTTGTTTACAACCAAGCTCATGTATCAATATACTGCATGGTCTCTTAGTGTGATATCTAGCTGTGCAAGTTTTGTATCCTCATCTATGATATGTTTTTCTTCCTAGATCTTCTCACAGATGAACAAGTGCTTTTCAGGGTCCTCAGATGCCTCTCCCTTGAATTCTGGTAACATGATGGTGGGATCATGTCTTACCATCCTGGATGATGAACTACTACCTCCACACGATGTCGATACTTGACTACTACTTCCTGAACTAGCTCCTCCAGTTGCTGTTCCTTGACTAGATGTAATTCCTGCGGTCTTCCTTCCTCTGAAATTCAATTGTCTAAATGGTGGTGTTCTTATTGGTGTATTAATCGCACATGGGTTTATGGGTTCCACACTGACACTAACATGGATGGGAGTTCTGCCTTCGGTTCCTTCCCTTGGACTGTCTGTTTTAATTTCATATGTTGCACACATGATTTCCTCAATATTCTCCACAACACAAAGATCCTCTACTTCTTGTTCATCACTTTCCAAGCCCTCTCTCTCAACTATGGATCTCTTCTTATTATTCATATTATATTGGTAGGGTGCTCCACTGCACATCTTTATAGTTGTTTCCATTATCTTCTTGATCTGATCTTCCTCCATCATTATCAGGTCCATGGCCTCCTTCTTTCCCTTCTCCATTTCTCGCTCCATCCTTCCAGCTCTAGTCAGTGCTTCTCCCCTTCCTCCATGCACACAGGGAGGTTTGGTTATTTGATGCCATTTTCATTACACCTTTGTTATACAATAAAATCTTGATGGAAGTTTACAAAAATATGATATACCTACCTCTAGGTACCTTTAGGAACTCTTGCTCTACTATGTTGTAAGAATTCACGGTATCTACTACAAATTATGTGATAAAGCCTACGACAATATTGTCTAGCCAGAAATCCACTGCGCGTGTGAATTTGTTGTCTACTTGTTGTAACTACATGATATCCACATAACTCCACTCTAGCTGTCTGATCTTATTTGTAGGGTGATTGTCTTTCAACCTTAATAGCCAGTCCTACAGTACATGTGGGAAATCACATAAAAATACTTCATGCAAGTCACTAAATACATACTTGACCAAATATTTGCATGGTGTTATTTTAGGGTTTATGTTGTCTTTTTGCGCAAACTCCATCTCGTTTTTCTTCAACCAGTTTCGATCTCCACTTTCGTTGGATTCCATGGTCTGGACATCCCCCTATATACTATCATTTTCTGTGTGATTCTTTCACGTATCCCTCTCACTCAATCCCATGCAGTTTCAACCGACAATGGAACCATTTGTTTGTTGTTTACTTCCTCTAACTACTCCTTGGATGATCTAGGTTCAGATCTACTATTGTTTCCAACAAAACCCTCTAAAACTATCGTCTCTCCTGGTAAACTAGAAGGAAACACAATGCACAGGATGCACTACATAGTCTCACCCATGATAGTTCTTATGGGTGGCTGCAACACTCAAGTGCTTGCAGCCTGGGAGTGAGTGGGGATCTAGGATTACACTATGTGATCTTCATTTGTTTACTCTAACATTCAACTTATATTAAATATTTTTTCATTCTTATTAATGCATGTAAAATAACAGATCTAACTAAGTCACTCATGCATTTGTCTAACATCTAATCATTGACAGTAAATGAAATACATAATATTCAATGACATAACACATGATCTACCATGGTTCACCCCCTCCTGGGCTACATCCACAAAGATTTGGTTGATCTTCTCTTTTATTATGGTGTTTCTAAGACTACATCATCGTGCGCATTACAACTCTCCTTCAAACGGGTCAAGATCTACATCAAGGTAGACTAAATCACACCAGGCTCCTTAACCTGTGATCTAACCCTCAAAATATACCTTATTTCCTTTCCTTAGCTCAACCGCTTACAAAATGAGATCATATTTTATAGAAATTCTGAACCACAACCAAAAACTCGAACCAAAACCAATAATAGTCTTCGAACCCCCAACCTAGACCTCCTAGGTACCTATTTATACATGTTTTTGGCTTACTAGCCATTACATCCTCTTACCAAAACCCTAACCCTAGCATGGTTATGTCTTCTTGCATGCAGGCCTCACATGCTTTCCTCCTCTGCATGCCCATTTTATTTCCATGTGCTTCTTTTCCTGCTAGTTGTATTTCTCCCACATCATGCTTTTCCCCAAAATGGGCCTGCGCCCAACAAAAAATTTCCACAAAGTTACACTTGAATATTTGAAGTAATAAATACAAGAATTCATAATTTATCATAGCTGTTAGAGAGAGGTCACTTGGATGGTGAATACTTGATAACAACAAGGAAGTGATAGGAAGATAAAGAGGACAAAACATCCACTACAATTTATTACAGGTTCAATATCATTAAATGGGAATATGAAACAAGCTCATTCTGAAGATGTTGTGTAGTGGCAAGGGAGCTACCCTCAATGCATAATGAATCGTATTCATGATGAAAAACTAACGATTATTTTCCATCCAAGCACTTAATATATGTAGGAATCCAACGATGCTATGATCAATCGAGATCAAGGCTATTGCAAATTTTTTACCAGTGGAGAATTCCTTTCCTTGGGACAAAGGCATAAATAATAGCCCATATTCTCTTGCTCTAATATAGAAGAGAACCACACAAAAAATGAAATACCTCAAAAATAAACTATTGAATTGTGCTCATACTTAGAGTGAGCATACCAAGATAGTAGTGAGGGGATCCCTTGAGGAATTTCTGAAGAAGTAATTGAATGAATTACGTCTACTTGAGAATATTGTTGAGACAAATTGTGATGTTGAAGAAGAGCTATAATGAAGTTGTTCTAAAGAAGGTAGATAAGAAATGCAACAATTGTTGGCAACTTTGAATGATATGCAATAACCGTAAATGATATGAAACAACTTATGAATTATCAACTGAAAATAACAATCGATATGTTCTAGCTTGAAATATTGGTTGCCAGGAGATGTGAAGAAACAAAAATAGTCCAAGAAACAAAGAAGGATAAAATTTGATCAGAGATCAAAATCTATGGACAAAGAAAAGATTCCTTTGAACAACTATGAAAATCATTATGTTAAAACAACAATATCCTGTTATTGGTGTTCTCTATCTTGATTATTGTTGGAATGATTTTTTTGGTAGGCATCATATGCTAGAAGACTAGTTTTCAAAGGATGATTTTCTAGCTGCGCCCCCAAGGGGGGTTTTCACTGTTAGATTATTAATTAATTCTTATTTTTAAGGCCTAGTGATAGTAGTCAGAGACTATTTTTCAAGTATCACCGAGTCTCGTAGTGCCCAAAATTGGGTTTTCATTGCAATATTATTTTCATTTTCATCATCATCATCATCATCATCATCATTATTTTAATTTTAATTTTGTTATTATTTTTTTCTTTTACTAGAGAGAAATCATTTCGTTTCAAGTGTGGATGGAAAATCCATCACATCCACAACCTCGAACTTTGGATGAACAATCAATTCTTGAACAATGGCTTCTTTGGTCAACATTCAGTGATACAATCACAACCAATGGCCATTAGAAAGTAGAGTAGTTCACATTGCATCAATAGTTCATAGCCTGACATAACCATTATCATAATATGTGTTTACTTCTTATATTCCTAATCAACATGTGTAAAGTTTCCCTTTGAAATCCTTTAATTAGGAATCATACAACAAGGCCCAATCCCCTTCTCAGAATATATTATATTTAATAAAATTATCATGGCATCTCACTCGATGTTGTTGAACAACGAAGGTCTGATGCAATATGTCTTGACATAGCTCATCAAGCTCATTAAGCTGAGTCTGGTGATGTTGTTGTTTTTTAGTAATATCTAAACCCACCTATAAGGAGTTCCTCCATGTCTTTATCTCAATTTCAATAGGAAAATATACACTCTTATCATAAAAAAGTTCGTATGGGGTGAATCTCGTGGTGTTCTTCCATGTGGTTCAGCAAGCCCCAAGATATTATGGAAGTCTAGAAGCCTAATCACGATGGTGAATCTACATGATAGACGGTGAATCTACATGATATTTGTCAAGATAATTTCTAAGCCTTTTTTGGCTCTCTCCACTTTAATGTTGGCCCGTGGATGATAAGGTGAAGTGATCCTATGTCAAATCTAATACTTCTTAGTGATTTTTAGGATGATTTGGGAAGTAAACTGAGCTCCTCCATCCGTGATGATCTCACAAGGTACCCCAAAATGAGTGAATATTTCTTCATAAAGGAAATCTGCTACAACATTCTCATTTTCTCTTGGAACTACCTTGGCCTCCATCCATTTTGTGACATAATCTATGTAGACCAATATGTGGACCTTTTGATGATACGAAGGATGGATTGGTCCCATTTCTAAAAAAATTCTCTGATGAGCTAGGTTTGTAAAGGAATTTCATTAGATATGATTGGTCGACCCATCCTTGATAGTTGTTGCAACTCCTCACATATTTCTTAGCGTCATGAAAAATATTAGGCCAAAATAGCCTATATAGAGGAATTTGTGGTAAGTCCTCTTGTCGACAAAGTGAAATCCACAAGGTTCATCATGACAAGCCTTGAGTATTTCATCCTCTCTGACACAATGTTGGATTGTAAGATTTAGTCCTATGTAAACAGGGGAACCCTCAATATAAGAATATCTATCACTTTTCTTGATGATGCGTTGTTGTTCCTTTGGGGAAAGGTGGTCTGGAAGCTTACCTACAACCAAATAATTGGAAATATCTACATACCAAGGCATGCAAATATAATGATATTTTTTTTTTCATCAATAAAGCTATATTCTATGGGTGTAGCATCACTAGTATTAGTATGCCTATTAAAGAAGTCTACAACAACATTATTCCTTCCACATTTATCAATGACAGTAACATCAAATTATTACAATAAGAATGACCACCTAGTGAATCTGCCCACGGTAATAGGTTTTTTCATTAAATAATGGATAGTAGATTGGTCAATATGTATAAAAACATGATAGCCAATTATATAGTGACGAACTTATTAATGGAATACACAACAACAAGAAAATCCTTCTCAGTTACCATATAGTTTAAATCCTTCGGGGCCATGTTCTTGTTTATGAAGTAAATAACATAATATTTATGTCCTTATTGTTATCCTAATATTGCTCCGATGGCCATATTTGAAGCATCTATAGAAATATGGAATGGAAAGGACCAATTAGTTCCTCTTAAAATAGAAGCAATAGACACTCATTCCTTCAAAGTTTCAAAAGAAGATTGATAATCATTATTAAAAACAAATTCCACATCCTTAGAAAGTAATGAAAATAAAGGAGATGCAAGTTTGCTAAAATTATCAATAAAACAACGGTAGAAACTAGCATGTCCCAAAAAAATACGTACATCTTTTTGTGATTTTGGAATGGGAAGATTTCAGATTACCTCAATTTTTGCTACATTCCCTTTAACACCCACAAGATAAATATGATGACCGAGTACAATACCCTCATTAAATAATAGATGACATTTTTCACTACTAAGGGAGAGGTTGGTTTCCTTTCATTGTTTAAGTGATTTTTCCATATTAGCTAGGGCCTCATCAAATCTTTCACCATAGACCATGAAGTCATCCATATATATCTCAACAAATTTATGGAGTAAGTTGGAGAATATTCTAAGCAAATCTCGTTGGAAGGTCGTAGGGGCATTACAAATCCCAAAAGGTAATTATCGGTAAGAAAAGGTCCCCCAGGGACATGTAAAGGTGGTCTTATTGCGATCTTCAGGGGCTATCTTGATTTGGTTGTATTCACTAAATCCATAGAGAAAAGAAAAAAACTCTTTTCCTGCTAATGTGTCAAGAACTTGGTTGATAAAGGGAAACAAAAAGTGATCCTTCTGGGTAGCTTTGTTCAGTTCTCTATAATCCATGTAGATGCACCACTTTGCATTTTTATTCATTACTATCACAAGAGGAGAGATTCACTCACTTTCAGATATAGGGTAAATGAAATTTTCATTCGATAATTTATGTAGCTCTTCTTTAACTATATCTCTCAAGGTTGGGTTCATTCTGCATTGGGGTGGTCTTACGGTTCTAGATTCATATATTACAAAGATTTGGTGTGTACACATATTGTGGTGAACAACTTTCTTGTTTGTGTATTCCCATGAAAACGATTCGTTCTATTCTTGTAAGAGGTGAACTAGTTTTTTCTTTTGTTAATTTATGTGGGAATGTTAGTGGGAATCCTGTCATTGTTAGAAGTAACCATGGGTAATAGATCTGAATAAAAATATACAGTGATGTTTCCTCGAACATGGGTATGCATTATAGAATCTAAAAATTTGAAAACCAGCTAAGAGGATGAATGAGGATTACTAAGGAAGCCACTGATTATATCATATTCSGAGCCATCCTTAAGGCAAAGTGCTCTATCAAATGTGAGGAGTTGTTGAATTCTCTCATCATCACCATCTTCTTCTTCTACCCACATGGGAATTTCATGCATTRTACAGGGTTTGGCCAGGGGCATAGATTAATTTTTTTCATGGAATCACTGTGTGATATGGTCATAGTCCCTGATCCTCAACCAATATCAGTGTCAACTATAGCTAACCATGGATTTCCCAAGATTAGAGGGTATACCTCCAAATTGGAATTTGGCTACAGAACCATGAATTCGGTTGGATACTCCCATGAATCAATATAAACAATGTCATCTTATAATTATATTCCCTTAGGCCTAACCGTGGATTGGTTTTTTAGTTGTAGGACCATGGGAGTTTGTCTTAGGTGAGACAACCCAAGAACATACATAGTTTTTTTTTTCATTATGTTTATGGTGCCCCCTAGATCAATGAGAGTGATTGGGATGCAAGTTTGATTGATTTGGACATTAACTACTTGAATTATAGGATTTAAGTATTTGGCAGTGAAGATTTTCCCAGTCATTAATTCTTCCAGTTGGTCAATTACATGAACAATTTTAAGATCCTTTCTTTCCCTACTGGGATTTTCGATGCATAATTATTTAATGGTTTTAGCATATATGGGGACATCCTTAATTGCTTGGAATAATGTTTTTTTGACAAACACATTCCACAATTCATGACCCATATGGATATTGGTGGCCACCCACCTATTCCAACTGGCTCCTCGTGTCCATTTTTTTTCAGCATTTCTTTTTGTACTACTTTATAATTGTGAGTTATAAAGCATAATGTTGTGTATGAGTCTATACCCCGCAATGTTATTATTACTTTGGGTAGACAATTGTACAGGATCCCAGAGGTGGCACCGCCTACTGCTATTTTTTTAATATCTACTAAGCAATGTAGTAAGGTCATTTCACAGACCGAGAAGTTCGTATTCTTTGTGATCCATGCTCACATTAAGAAGAAGGTCACCTCCACATATGTGGCCTCTACAAAATGCCTCTATTTGTAGTATAAGAAAGTAGACGAGATTGTGGAAGAATACAGAGACATATTCATCTCACCTATAGGGGTACTGACACATTGCCAAGTCAAGCATCCAATTGATCTAACCCCTGACGCACCTCTACCTAATGGACCAGTCTATCGACACTCGCTGATGGAGAATGATGAAATCAAGCATTAGATCCAAGAGCTTCTTCAAAAGGGGAACATCAGACCTAGATCCTCCCCTTACGGAAGTCTGATTGTACTGGTGTAGAAGAAGGATGTGACTTGGCAACTCTGCATTAATTATAGAGCCTTAAACAAAATCACAGTCAAGAACCACTATCCCATTCCTAGGATTGATGACCTTCTTGACCAAATCAAGGGGGAAAAGATCTTCAACAATATTGACTTGAAGTCTGGCTACCACCAGGTTCCCATCGAACCAATAGATGTCTGGAAGACCACCTTCAAGTCTAAGGAAGGTCTCTATGAATGGCTAGTCATGCCCTTTGGCTTAAAAATGAACCAACAACTTTCATGAGGTTGATGGATGATGTATTGAGACCCTTCACCAAATCCTTTTCGGTAGTATATTTGTATGACATCCTCATCTTCAACAAAATGTGGGAGGAGCACATGCGAAATATTCAACAGGTTTTGAGCACTCTACAACAACACAAGCTTTTTACCAACTTGGAAAAAATTTCTTTTGGCATGAACAGGGTCCAATACCTGGGCTACATTGTTGATGAGAAATGGGTACATGTTGATCAAGATAAGATCCAAGTCTTCTGTGACTGGCCAGCTCCAACCACATTGACTTAACTTCATAGCTTCTTAGGACTCGCCAATTTTTACTGACAGTTCGTGTTGGGATTCTCCCATTTTTCTTGGGCCCTCAGGAAGGTGACCAAGGGTGGTGGTAGGGCCAAGTTCATGTGGAGGAAGGAGAAACAATGAGAATTCGAAGATCTAAAACATTTTTTGTTCTCATCTCCAGTACTCTTCTTTCCTGATCTGCAACAACCATTCGAGATTGAGACTGATGCATCTAACTATGTTGTGGGCGCAATTCTCACTTATCACAGGAATCCGATGGCATACCATAGTGATACACTCTTCAATACTATCTGTAAACACCTCACCTATGACCAGGAAATGTATTCCATTGTACAGGCCTACCATCAATGGAAACATTACATTCTGGGGACATAGATGATCATACACACTGATCAAAAGCCTCTGCAATTCATACAAACATAGGGGAAATTGCAGAACGACCGCCATTAGAAGTGGTCCACCTACCTACAACAATTCCATATCAACATCAAGTATAAGACATGTATCTCCAATCATGTCGATGATTGCCTTAGTCAGCCTCCTGTGGCTGCACTTACCATTGTGCTCCATTCCTGTGGACATGAAACATTGGAGTGGCCCCAACTTTACCAACAATATCCAAACTTCGCCACCACATATCATCTCTTGGGTACATGCACCACTATCATTGATTTTCACATTCAGGACAGACTCTTATGCCACCTGGGCCATATTTGTGTTCCTACAAGCGAGCGTGAAAATATTATTTGGGAAGCCCACTACAGTCGGGTGGCAGGACATTTTGTCGTAGAGAAAACTGTGGCCGTCCTTCAGAAACATTTTTATTGGACAAAACTTTGACTGGATGTCAGCAAGTATATCAGATGGGATACCACAGACCATCATCTCTAACTGAGAAAACAGGTTCCTCAACACCTTTTGGTCGAGTCTCTGGTCTCTATTGGACACCAAGGTCACAAAATCCACTTCTTTCCACCCCCAGTCCGATGGCCAAACTGAGGTCTTCAATTAGATGATTGTTCACATCCTGCGCATGTACAATTCTAAGGATCCCCATACATGGGACGAGAGTCTCCCATATGCCCAACATAGTTCCAACAAGGCTCTCCATAGTTCCATTGACCATAGCCCATTTGAGGTGGGTCTGGGATTCCAACCCTTGAGACCCATTGATGTTGCACTTCCTCTTTCCACTGCACATACATACTCTCCCCTGATCAATATGTGATCAACAAAGCCACCAGATTCATTGAGAGGATTTAGCACATCCACCAACAGGTCCAAGAGATTTTTCAAAAATCCAATGCTAAGTACAAGCAACGCTATGATAAACATAGGGCACCACACTAGTTTCAAGTTGGTGACAAAGTTTGGTTACATTTACAGAAGGAGTGTCTCACTGGGCCCCATTGGAAGCTTTGACCACTTCGTTATGGGCCTTACACTATCACCAAGGCTGTGGGTAGCAATGATTTTGAGCTCAACACTCCAACCTTCCTTGGTCTACATCCAGTATTCAATGTGGACCTCCTCAGGCCATATTTTCCACCATTATTGGAAACCTTTGAGATCACTGAAAAATTGACACCAAGATAGCTCAACCTTGACTGCATGGAATAAGAATCCACCGATCAAATAGTGGACACACATGTCAAGGGAACACTCTAGCAACAAATCCAACTTTATCAGGTTGTCAAGGCAGGGCAAATCCTACACCAAGGCAAGTGGCTAACCTGGGGCCAAATCCAACAGACGTTTCCTCACCTAATGGGGGAACTCAACGCAATGGAGACCATTGCTTCCTAAGGGGGGAGGATTGATCCGGATGGATATTGGTGGCCACCCACCTATTCCAACTGGCTCCTCGTGTCCATTGTTTTTCAACATGTCTTTCTGTACAGCTTTATAATTGTGAGGTCTACACTTCTAGGGCTGTCTGAAGCCTCACACATTGTCTAGGTGGATACGGGTGGCCTCTCGCCTAATCAAACTGGCCTATTTTGTATGTTTTCATGTCATCACATCTTGTTGTACTTTTAGGGATGTTTTGAGGCCCTAAACATTGTTTTTTTGACTCATCACAGTCAAACTATAGACAAAGTCAGAGTTTGACAACGAAATGTGTAGTTATCTGAAATACCTTTCCAATGGGCTATCACGCGCCTAAAACGAAGGTCATATGCAAAAGTTATGACCCTAGGAAGTTGAGGTACCAAATTACACCAACTTACCCATAGGTCCCACATGACTTTTGGCGTTTCACCTTCTAGGGTTAGGTTTTTGGATGTCTATGGTTTTGGAATTCATGAGTAATACGAAAAGGGCCTATGGAGTCTCATTGTAATCCATTCTTCTCAAAAGGATGCACGTAGCATCCACATCTCTTCTCAGAGATAACTACCACCATTCGAGCAAGTTTCAGTTCTGCAGTTTTACAGTTTCAGCCTATTTCATTATTTAATAGAAGATATTGTTCACTGAATATTTGTGTTATTCTTCCTATCTATGTGTTTATGGTATTCAGTTTGTAATCAGTTTGTTCCTCTCCTAAATCCAAATCAATTCACCTAATAAATCAAACTCAGGCTGAGTAAGGGGTTTATCTAGGCCTAACCTTTCTGGGAAGGGAGGATACTTCTTAGCCCTTGATGACTATGGCTGATCTAAAATTTTAGGGACGATGGGATATGATGTGTCAAGAAAATGATCCATAGTTCATTTATCAAAGTGATTTTATATAGGTTCTTGGACTCTCTTTTTACCAGTGATAATTGAGAAAGCCTTGTTTTCAAGTGTTTTCCCTGATTGTAATCAGATGTCTTGGCATTCCCCAAGGGAGATGTAATATGTGGGATAACCGAGCCACTTAGTAGTGTAAGCGTGATGAGAAGTTTTATTGTTGGGGTTAGGTGTGGGTTGTGTGGGGAGCTGAGGTCCACAATATTTTTAGGGGAAAATTGTAGCCAAAAGGGGAAATTTTAAGATAATTGTTTGAGGTTGGCAAATATTTTGTATTATTTAAATATATTATATTTAGCCTTGTCTCAAAACCCTATTACTATTTTTAGATATAGATAACCAAAAAATATATCAGATGATGAATCACATGTTCCTATTTTCAAGGGGAAAAGAGAAATTTGGAATCATATTCACCTATTTTCAAGCAAAGGGGACATATTTTCACCATTACCATATGTTGTGTTTAAACAAAATCCATGAATATTATTTTATGGTAAAATTAGTTAAAATTGTAAATTTTAGGAGTTTTTTTAGGTTGGACAAATTATTTATATTAAAACAATTTCTTTAATTTTTGGCAATGAATATTTTTTTTAAGGTAAAATATAGTTAAAATGATAAATTTTAGGAGTTTTTTTTAGGTTCGACGAATTCTTTATATTAAAATAATTTCTTTAATTTTTGGCAATGAATATTTTTTAAGGTAAAATATAATTATTTTTTTGTAAGCACAGAGACAAAATATCTATTATTTTTTCAAAATATCATACATACAAAACTTCTTCGTTGCTGGTCTAACACTAGGGAAACTAGACCAACACGAAAGATATAAGTCGTGAGTCCATAGAGTTTGGCCAATGTTTTTAAACATAGTCTTAAAAACTAGACAACTAGTAAAATATCCTAAATAGAGATTGGAGCAAGCTCCAAAACTTGATCTTCTGATGAAATTCATTCCAAAACTTACAAAAATACCTACTAATCATGGACATGGAGGCATCATAGATGGGTCCCGGGTCTGCTTCGGGGATGGATGAGCTATACTTTTCAGGGCTAAGGCCGCCATTGCTATGCTAGATGATGGAATATGGGTGCAAGCTTCTTGGAGTATTATATAAATCCCATGTAGCTGCAACTAAATTGTATTATGCACTTCCTCACGGGTTTGAAGCATCTGGCCCAAGAGGGTATTGATGTTCCAGTAGAGCTCCACTGTCTTTCAATACTTCATTTCTCTAGCATGAGTCATCCCTTCATCTAGAATCCAATGGATAGTTGAGTCTGCAATCTCCTATTCTATGGTCATAGTTCTTTCCAGGTGGACCACTACCTCTACCTCTTCTAGATGTTCTTGGAAGCATGGTTGAATGGATTCCATGAAAGTGGCTGCTACGGCATGCACTTCATGTTATACCCTTGTAAAGGACAGGTCATTTACGGGCTGGTGAGATGAGGGACCTGTTCGCAAGATACCTCCTCAGTGATACCCCCTCGAGTACCCTTAATGTGGTGCCATTGCTGCCCAATATCCCCTTTGAAAATGCAGACTAATAGTTGTTCTCTAGGGATGAGTCTCGACCCACCCTCCCCTATGGGAAACCCATGGTTCCTCCACTGGACTCGAATATCTGTCAGGAAATCCCCATTATCTTTGCTAGTAAGTTCTCAGATTGTAGAGCTTCACACTCTATTTTATTTTCATCCAATTTTCCATCGAGATAAGGTTAATGACTTCTGCAGAAGGATGTTTATAGTCACTAGTTAATAGCATTAAACTTACTCGTTATGGAGAGAGAGAGATGGAACCAAATCTCCTCATACGACTTCATAGTTGTGCCATGTGAATGCACCTAGAATATCATTAGAGTTTCCTCAAACCTGGTGTTTGTACCCTCCACTCTGGAGATTGTACCCTCTCTTCCAGTTGTTCCCTGTGAACTTGATCAACCCTAGATCATTTTGGTATAAATATACTTTGATAGGACTGTCGTTTCATCCTTGACGGTTGTGGCCACCTTGGTTCTCATCCTCAACAACCCATACAAGGATCGCCAGTCCCTCGTAGCTGTTGGGCTCTAGTTTTTTCATATTTTTTTCCATACAAATAAACTCCTCATTACACCTTCTCCTTTCATTTCGTCCATAATATATCCCTAAATACACTATAAAGCTCCATTATCTCCTGTTATTCATCCTATGTGGTTGATACATAATTTTCCATATTTTTAGTGATTAAAAGGATGATTATGCAATAGTTTTTCTGATCATGTCTTAATCTTATGTTTCTATGTCCAAACAATATGTTCCCACACTCGAAGTCATCCGGTACCTGCACTAGAGGCCATCCGGTACTCCAAGTCATTCGGTACCAGAAGGTTCTACAGTCAATTGGTACCTACATAGTCATTCAGTACCCACACTCCATGCTCCATGTCATCCAATACTCATCTCATCTGGTACCAATTTTGTGCTCGTCCGGTACCAATGTTGTGCTCGTTCGGTATCGACATCAACAATAGTCTAGTACTAGAAATAGTTCGAAAAATTGAAATCATTCTAGAAGAAAATCAGGGACATGGGTTTTGTCTAAAACGATGTTTAGATGCAGAAAAATGAGTTATAATTCATCCATATCACACGTGTGGACCTCCAGCTGAGGAGGAATGATTCTTCCAAAATTAGTAAAAATCTCGAACTACCAACATGCGCCTCGATATCCGTGTAGATGGCATCAGATCTAGAAATTATACAAAATGGGTTTTGTGTGGAATGTGGAAAATTGAGTAGAACAAGGGCACTTGTTCAAAATGCAAATTAGTTTGGAAGATATGGGTGGATCCCTAACTCAAATTTGCCCAAATTACAATAAAACCCATATTTTTGGGATTTCTGCCTAAAAAATGTAAAATTTGAAATTTGAGCATTGGGATTCAGTCCCATCCACTCCTCAATGATTTTTCATGTATAAATAAGCCTCATAGGGCTGTGAGAAAGAGCCATTAGTTTCATGAATATTTTGTAAATGAGAGATTTATTCTTGTGAGAAAGCTTTGAGTTGTTACCCATGTAAAAACAATTTTTTTGATCTCAATGAAGAATTGATTGTTGCTGAAACATTGGACACCATCTCCATTTGATCTAAGTCTTTTTAGCATCACTAACCTCCTGGGAAGGGCCCCTCAGAATGGTAAGTGTTGCTATATTTTATTTTCTTTGTATATTATCATTACCTTTCATTTATTTTTTTCTTGCATTATTGTTTTGTTTGAAAGTCATATATTGTGTGTTTGCATTCTGCAATTAGTTTGTATTCTGCAAATTGATTCATAATAGATAAAACTCAAATAAACACCCTATCAATCAAGGCATTGATACATTGCATTTGATTTAGTTCAATCTCTTTCTATATGCTTTCAATTTATGAGTTTTCATGCTACTCTGTCTCTGACTTTAATGACTACTTGACCAACAATTCAATTGCTTCACACATCGCTTTAATTTTGTCTTTTCTTATCCGATCACTCTACTAATTCTTTGTTGCTAAAATTGCTACAAAGATACACTTTCCAAATATCTCTCAACCTACCTCCAATCGCTTTCATAAACCCACACATTCCCACATTCAATCCTCATAAAGAGTACTTTGTTTCTGGTGTCTCTTTTTCAGCTAGCACATTCTTTTAAACCAAATATCTTCATGCCTATTCCATTATCTACACATCTACCATTGAATTCTCTTTTAATTGTTTTGCTTCATTGATCAAATTTCCCTTTCAAATATGCATCTCAATCCATTCATTGCACCTTCCTTTCAGCTGTGTCAAACCATATTAGAACAAAGCTTTAGTATTTGTTTGAACATTTGCATTTACATGTATACATTAAAACACAAAAAACATATATGTTTAAGTGCATTTATTATTTGCAAATCTATGTGTGTTTCACTTCTTATTATTCTTACTATAGAACACCTTTCCACTCATTTCTTATATCCTTCATGATTTGATATCATTCCTTGTTTGGTTGAATGCTCTCAAGCACCATAACTAAATGAACATCAATCCAATATTCCACTTCTTTCCACTTTGTATTTATGCATTACCATTCTTTCCCATTCCTTTTCATTACTTACTCATTGTGATCAATGCATTTGATTGAGCACAAAGTTTGAGTTTAGATCGCATTTCCTATTACCTAGTTTTTATCCATTTGATTATCTTTTTAATCACTACTGGAATCCATTGAAGGACATGAAACTTAAGTAAGCTACTCACGATTAATCACACGAACATCACCCTGAGTGCATGAAAGACTGTGATGTAAGCCTTTATAGCACGAAGTTATTCCTGTGTCCCAGTGATGAATCCTTAGTGTTAATTTCATGCAGTGTGGGTTTGAAGATTGTTTTGCCGACTTTAGATTAGGCTAGAATAGGCTCCAATCATGCGTTTCCTGTGCCTGCACCTCGAATCTTATGAGCCTCGGTTGATAATTTAATGTGGGAATTAATAGTACATATATTTATCCCAACAATAGTTATGGCTAAACAATTTTCCATCAACCTATTTGTTTTATTGGGGTCCCATGGCTCATCCCACTTGTCACAGACTAATTGTATACCTTCATTTTCTAGCCAATATGCTAGCTTGTTATCCACCCATTTCACGTGGCTTGGAATAATGATAGGGATATTTTGCATTAGACTGACTAGTCGCTCAAGGGAGGATTTGAGATGCCAACTATGAGAGATTTTAGAAATTGATGACCCTTGTTGTATTCTCTTGATCATGTTGATAATTAGGAGGGAATAACCCTCAAATATAATCTTATTGAATCCATTCTTATTTGTTATGATTAGCCCTTCTTCTAGCACTACGATCTCCATAATGTTGTTGCTATTGATGCTCAACTTACCTGTAAAGGCTCTGATAATCCCTTCTTCATTATTACGGAAAACCCCTTCAAATCCGGCCTTCCTTGGGTTTCCTTTTGAGGCCCCATAAAATTTGAGTTTTATAAACCCATGAGGAGGAGGTGACCATATTGAAGGCGAGATGACATTGAAGGACAAAGGGATCAGACAAAGAGGAACTGGGGGGAGGCTTAAGCCAAAGGCTTAGAGAATAATGTTTTCATACTGGTTGGTCTTCCAATCTTCTTCATTCCAAGGTTGAATAAAGATTGTTTCTTGGATGGCCTTGATGACTCTACTCCATATCTCTGTCAGTGGCTGGGTCTCATCCTTAAAAATTCTACTTTTGCATTCTTTCCATATTTTCCACAACATGAATCCTAGGAGAAGTTTCCAGAGTCAATTAACTATAGGGTTTTGAACAATAGAGGTTAGCCAATAGTTGAGGGAAGTAGGGATAGTCTGACGATTGAATCCCAATCTATGAAAGAAGGATTCACTATAAGCCCATAAGTTTTCTGCAAAAGGACATGAGTTAAATATTATATGCTCGATGGATTCCTTCTGATAGTAGCATAGATGGTATCTAGAGGGTCTAGAGAAACCTTTTTTACAAAGGTTATCCCAAGTTAGCATCTTACTGAGAGATAGAAACCATAGAAAGGTTGAAACTTTTGGCCAAAGGTTTTGCTTCCAGATACGCTCCCATATCATATTTTTGGGGAGATTTTGGTGGTCTGCTGCAATCGTATAAGCCTCTTTAACTATGAAATAACCTTTTGTTGACCGACCCTAGTGGAGACGGTTCGCTTGGTTGTTGATTTTGATTTTCCTACTAGAAAGGTCCTCCCATAAATTTTTAATGACATTTCCGTCTTGCATTCCCACCCATTTCTCTTTGGGGATCCAGATGTGCCATCAATGTTGAGTCTCCTCCTCAGTCCAATATTGAGCTACCATAGATTTATTTTGATGCAAAATTGATTTCTTTATCCCTTGAAGTTTCTCTTGGTCTAACCATTTCGATTGTTGTTTCCAAGCATCTTCCTAGAACAGAGAGTCATGGTTGTTTCAGATTTCCCAAAAGAAAAATTGTTGGATCAAGGATCTATTTTTCTAGGATGAGTTCCAGATGTTAGAGAAACTCGAGGCACTTTACAAATGGATTAATCTACTTTATTGTTCCTCTTTGGCATATTTGGATTTCTAGAGGCATGCCCACTATGATTGTTGGTTGGTAATCCATATCCACCATATATTTGTGTCTAATACCTTTCCCAACAATTCAGGTTCATGGAGGATCAACCCTCCTACTAGTTTGGGCTTACAGATTGATTTCCAAGATACTAGTGCCCATTTGTTTCTCTCTTTGGAGCCCCCCCAAAGAAAGGATATTTGCAAGTTTCTCACATATTTGAGGATATATTTAGGGGCCACTAGGGTAGAGAATCGATACATAGGCATTTCTTGGAGGATGGATTTTACTAGGATAAATATTCCATCTAGGTTAAGGGAGCGAAAGGACCAATTTTCTAGTTTCTTGGCCATTTTGGAGAGGGCGTCTTCCTAGGTGACATGTTTTAATGAGTTTTCTACCAAAGTAACTCCTAGATATTTAGAAGGAAGAGTGTTATGTTGGAATCCCAAGGTGTCTATTAAATGGACTTAAACTGCTGGAGGCGTATTGAAGAAAAAGAGTTGATATTTTCTTTGGTTTAATGTCATTCCCGAGGCTACTGAAAAATCCATCAGAACTTGTTTGATTTAGAGAGATTATTTGATGGCTGGAGTTTTCATTGGCATCATGTCATCCACAAATTTCTGGTGAGTTGTTGGTTTTTCTTCCCCATGGATATTGAGTCCTTTCCACTTTCCTTGATTAGCTACTTCTTTAATAGATCACCCCATACCTGCCATTAAGATGAAGAGGAAAGGTGAGAGGGGGTCACCTTGTCAGATACTCTAGGAGGGGAAAAGGTAACTCAATGAGAGACATTGACAAGGAAAGAGAAGAATGAAGAGGAAAACATTGACATAATCCATCTGATCTAGGGTTGGGAGAAGTCAAAAGAAAGAAGAGTGCTAGAAATGTAGTCCCAACCAAGGTTTTCATAAGATTTTGACATATATAACTTGATAAGCATTATTGGCTTATAGGAAGTCTTTAAAGAGTGGATAAGTTCATGGGACATAATAATATTTTCCAGAATATGACGACCTTCTACAAAACCTAATTGTTACTGAGAGATAAGGAGGCAAAGGAGAGGCTTAAGGAAATTGGAAATAACTTTGGAAACAATTTTATAGATCACATTGCACATAGATATAGGCCTAAATTTGTTGGGGTATTTGACCTTGTCCTATTTTGGGATCAAAGTTAGAAAGATTGAATTGAAGGCAGGGAGGACCTTGAGGAATTTTCTATAGTCTTTGACTGCTTCCAGAACATCCTGTTTGATCACAAACCAACAAGCATGAAAAAATTCAGGATTTACCTTTGGGAATTTCCATGATTTCCTATTCGACCTCTTCAATGGATATTTCCCTCATCAGGGACTCATTTTTATATTTCGTTACCAAATTAGGTATGTGATGAGGTTATTTCATCAAAATACTATAATATTGAATACAATTTGTATCATTGTCACTATGATTGTAGAGTTTGTTCCCTTGGGAATCTCGTATTGAGATAATTTGATTGGAGTGACGTCGCTGGAGCATAGAATTATGAAAAAATTTAGAATTCTTTTCCCCTGATTTTAGCCATTGGACTCTAGATTTTTGGTGCCATAGTTGCTCTGCCTACTTATCTTTGATAGAAATATGATCTATGAGTTTGGTTTCTTCTTCTATAGGCTCTTGAGTGTGACCATTAATTATCATTCTTTGTTGGAGTTTCTTCATATCTTCAGTAAGTTTGCGTTTGGCCAAAAATATATCTACGAATTCTTTTTTAATCCATTTCTTAAGTTGTTGCTTTAGGTTCTTAAGGCACTACTGGAGTCTATACATTGGGGAGCCAGAGGGTATTGCTTCTGCTTTCTTCTAGTTCTTAAAATTGGCTTGAAAGGAGGGATTATCTAGCCAAAATTGTTCAAATTGAAAAGGGACGTTTTTGGGGCTAGCTTGAATATCAATATTGATGAAAATTTTCCAGTGGTCAAAACCCTGGAAGGGGAGAATGTAGGTCTCAATGGAAAGGTTCAGATGCAAAAGGGATTCAGAAACTAGGAAGTAATCAAGGTAGGAGGCAATTTGTTGGGCCCCTCTTCAGTGATTATTCTAGGTGTAGGTTTTGTTGTTTGTTTCCCAATCTACCATTCTAAGAGCATTCATGGTCTCCTTAAAGCGGTATGAGTCTTGGTATAGGTGATTGATCCCTCCCTTCTTTTTTGAAAGAGAGGAAATTAGGTTGAAATATCCTCCTATAATCCAAGGATTGTCATAAACTAGGGATTCCAGGTTAAGTAAAGAAATGAAAAAGGATATTTTTTCCAAGAGAGTCTAAGGGCCGTAGAATTTGGTGACAACACATACTTGGGTTTATCCTACTAGCTAGAAATAGGTTGTAAGAGAGAATATATTAGAGAAGAAGTGGTTGAGGATTATATTAGAGGGGAGTAGGAGGATTTCCAAATCTCTAGAGGCTCCTTCTGCATCGATATCTACAGGTTGAAATCCTCATCAACATTTGGAGGATATTTTGTCAAGAGTTTCAGAGGAGCATTTGGTTTCTTGGAGCATCGACATTGAGGGTTTTCCTTCAAAAAGTAGATTCTTCAAGGCTTTATGTTTGCTTGGGCCATTGAGACCTATAATATTCTAGGAGATTAATTTCATTGAGATAGGTGGGGTTGAGAGAATATTTTTTCCACCATACTCTTAATTCGACCCAAATCAACAAGGAGTTCTCCTAATTCTTGGAGCAACTGTTTATTAGAAGGTAGAAATCTCTTCTTGTCTTTTGTAGTTGATTTAATAGCTTCCATGGATGGGGAATTTTCGATACCTAAAGTAGAAGAAGTAGTATGCTTACCTTTCTGTGTTGCCATTGCTTTTTCCTTATGTTTAGATTTGAGAAGTGTTGATTTCAGGAGCTGAATGTGTTTCTTTGGGATGGAGTTTGCTTCTTTCCTTTCATAGGCAACGAATATACTTTGTAAATCTAGTTATTCTAGTTCAATTTCCTCAACCTCTTCCAGATCTACTTTATTTTATTAATTCGTCAACATTTCTTCATATATATGTTTAATTGACAGGTTTCTTTTATGCAGGTCTTCATCTTTTATTTCAAGAGGCTTAAGGTCAAGATGCAAAGGATGATTTTTAACCTACTCTGGAAGGATCTGTTTCTCCTCATTATGTTTGTCTAGTTGTTGATCCTCAATGGTTTCCAATTTTTTGAAGTTGTTACTAGTGAGGGCCCTTTGTATTTTTATATGGCATGGTTTTTGTTAGAATCTTTCTTTTGGTAGGGACTTTTTCAAATCCTTCTACATCCTTTGATTGTTGATTTTTTGGTTGTTCCACCAGTTTATTCAGAGGAAAATCCCTGAAAAGATGACCGTGGACATGAAATTTGCGACGCCGAAAAGGAATAAGTTCATAATCAATTGTTTGAATCCATTATGTGTCCCGATATATATACTGATGGAAGAAGGCAATGCCTTTGAAACATCAAGGTAGACAAAGATTCAGGCATATGAGGTTTATATGCCTTGGTGAGTTGCATATGGGATTCAGACAAATAAACCCAGTGTATTTCCTATACCTTCAAGGATCTCTGGGTGCCAATATTCTTGTGGAAGAGAGTATAGGTGGATCCAAACTGGAGCTACAATGGAATATTTTATATATGGGATGAATTTTTCTTTCCATATGCACAAGTAAAGGCTAGATGAATTGAATAAATAAGGTCCACTTTGGAAGATCCTTTCTCGATATTCAACCAGATTAAAGATAGCTGTAAAGAATTCCTTGGATCCCAATTTGAGCTCAATTTCTCCTTTTGGCTTCCAACAAATCTTGATCTACCAGAGGAGGGAATGCTTAGATGGCCACAGGTCCATGAATTTGCAGATCAGGTCATGATCTTTCATATATTGGATATTGTGTGCCATAACAGGGAGACAAATTTTGTATTGTGGGATTTCCGTTGTTTAGGGAATGAAAGTCGAGGTTCATGTTCCCTTAGGGATATTTGGGTCTTGATATATTGGGGTCATCATTTCTGGTGGAGGAGGAAAATCCGTCAGTTTCTCTTCTTCCATAGGGCTTGGGATCTCATGGCTTGGTAGGGGATGAGCATAATTCATATGGGAGGAAGAGAAGATACTGCTAGCCACCACATTTCAGAAGGAGGGGGTGGAATCACCCCCAATGGTGGCTTCCATTAATTATTTAAGTGATGGGAGAAAGGTTCAGATAGGGCAAGGTTCTTTCTAAATGATCTATTTACCATAATCCATGTGGTTTCTTTAAGGTAAAACATAATTGAAACACTAAGTTTTAGGAGTTATTTTACGTTGGACTAATTCTTTATATTAAAATAATTTATTTAGTTTTGGACATATTATGGTATATTCATTAGTGTTTTAGAAGTAATATTTTGTAGAAACATTTCCTTTTATCAATTTTAGTCAACCTGAATGAGAGAAACAAAAGTAGGTCAAGTATTTTCACTAGTTTTCGTTTGGTAAGTATTCAATACAGATAGAACATTATGTTCCATGATTGATCCAAAATTTTCTTGCTTTTATGTAATGTAATGAGTATTGCTACTTGATCTGTTTTTTTTAATCTCTTGTTGTTACATGTCAGGCTGAGAATTGACAAAAATATAACTCCACGTTGATGGTTATTACATTAGTTTGAAACTCAATAAATACACAAAATATGACTGTTGGTCTTCCCCAATGGGTGACCCTTCCTATCACCTAGATTCTTATTTTCAATTTACATTACAAGTAATGCAATCCAAAGGATTAGGTGTCCAAAATTGCCCCCCCCCCACTTAATTTAAAGGGGTGTGTGAGTCCAAGCATTATTATGAACTTCTCGATTGTTTCTCTTCCAAGCACTTTGGTGAAGATGTCCACAATTTGATGATTTGTGGAACAATGTATCAAGTGAATAGTATTGGCCTCTACATCATATCAAGTCAGGTGATACTTTGTGTTTTTGTTCTTAGTTTGATCATGGAATATCAGATTCTTGGCCAACTCGATTGCATAAGTATTGTCAACTAGAAGAGGAGTATCATTCACTTGTTTTTTCTGCAAATATTCAAGTATTTTCCTAAGCCACGCCATCTTCTTCATCACTTCTACAACTACCACATATTCTGCCTCTGTTGTGGAATCTACTGGCACTAATTGTTTGCATGATCTCCAAGAGATAACTGCTAATCCAAGACTCATGAGATAACATGAAGTTGATACTCCATTTTCCTTATGCCCGACAAAATCTGAATTAGAATATCTGATTAGGTTGAATTCATCCACCTCAGAGCATCTAAATCCAAAATCTTGAGTTACTTTAAAGTATTTTAGAACTCTTTTTGCATCTACATTGTCATCAAAGTATATTTGGAATGTCACGCAGGATGTTGTTCCTATGTCAAGAAGCCATGTTTCTCCCCAAGAAGCAAATGACGTGTCAAACATTTCTTTAGTTTCTCCTATAATTTAATGGGAAAAAACATAGTGAACATGTGCTTTACCTTTTGTTGGTTCTGAGGTTTTACCTCTATCTTATTTGATCTTCTCCCATGGAACTATGCAGTCAGCCACTTCATGTGAACCATTATTTTTGCAACGGGTATGATGAAAATCAAATATTTGATGGAGATTATGCCATCCCCCTACCTTTGAGCTTATTCTTTCAGTGTCTTTTCTTATTTCCTCTATGCTATCCAAAAACTGGAGTACTGGAATCCCCACAGATAGATGCACTTGCTTATACAATAGAATGCATTTCCTTATGTCTTTACACACACGTAGCAAAGTAATGATATTTCACCAAGAGTATAATGGTGCTTCACCAAAAATGCAATCAAGCTGCACCAGGAATACAATCAAGATGCACCACGAATACAATCAATATGCACCATGAATACAATCAAGATGCACCAATAAAAATAAACAATGAAACCAAGAGATTTCTAAAGTAGTGAAGGAAACCACTAAGCCTTGAGGGATGAGTAATGAAAGAAATATATACTTAACACTATCTAGAATCATTTTGCTCAAGATAAATTTCTGGAGGTTCTATTGGAAATTTACAACTGGTTCGAGCCTTTTTACTAGTTTCTGTAAGTGATTATTGTGTATGGACGTAGGAAACATCTGGGTCATAACATTAGGAATGAAGGAATATCACAAGGAATACAATAAAGGAAATGTTACAATGTTTGACACAGAGTAGATTGCACCCATTGGGGTACACAGAGGCAGCTTGATCATCTAGACATATTCACTTATGTAATGAAATATCATGAATTTGATGATGAGATTTCACATCTTGTTTCCGGTTAAAAATGTTTTGCAGTATATAAATATATAATACTCAGTTTATCATTTCATATACTATATAAAATCTTGATTTCATACTAGATCTATCTTTCTAAGTTCTTGCTATTGTGTTTGGGGTTGATAAATGTTTAATTGTTGTAAAAAAAAAAATTAGTCAACCCATTAAGTAAATTGGGAAACTGCAAACTCACGTAGTGTATCCACTACATATTTGTTTTCTGTGGCCCTTGGATCTTATTTTTTACTATCCGTTTAGGGTACTAAATTTCATTGGAGCTTACTTTGTACTATCCATTTAGGGTACTAACTTTCTTTAGAGCCTATGTAATCGTTGTAGTTATTTGTTCTATTGATAAGAAATATTACATGATTTCCACGGCTCTTGCGGAGAGTATTTTCTACTATCCATTTAGGGTACTAAATTTCTTTAGAGCCTATGTAACCCTTGTTGTTATTTGTTCTATTGATAAGAAATATTAGATTTCCATCATTTCCATGGCTCTTGTGAAGCTTATTTTGTACTAGGCATTTAAGATGCTAAATTTTTTTAGAGCCAATGTAACCCTTGTTATTCTTAGTTTGGTTCATTAGAAATATTTTAAATATGGAAACGAGTCTTCCAATTATGTCAATAAGTACAGATCTTACTTCAATGTTAGAGTATTGAAGTTTTTTATCATGTTAAAGGATTATTAAATGCTCATTTTAGTTTCAGTATTCCTCATAGGGTATTGAGCTATTTATTGTACTTTTTTTATTCCTAAAGGATTATATCAATGTCTCTCAAAGGATAGAGGACATATTAAGAGACAAAAATTGAAAGTGACTATGACAAGTGCACTTGAAATAGATCATGAAAAAGTTGTACATGATTTGCTAGTATGGATATACTTGGTGATTTATATACACTACAACTTTTATTATAAACAGAAATTTTAAATGAGAGCAAGATTTATATTTAGGTGTCCCCGAGGTGTAGGATAGTCGGTGATGGAGTGTGTTGTTAAGGCACTCAGTGATGTTAAAGTCACCGGTTCGAAACCTGTGGAGACAAAAAATCCAACCATGTTAAGGGTTGGTGTGGCTCAAGCCGGGTGCTATCCCCGGGTGATTTTGATGGCTTAGATGCCCCTGAGTCACAGTTTCTCAGCAACAGGCTACTCCCGCATTTCACAGAAAAAAACTAGTAAACAAAAAAAATATGTATATTTAGGCGCTACACAATATTCCAATTATTATAGTGAGTGTATCACAATTTCCCAACTCTAACAAACTATTAATTATATATTTTTCTAATATGGTTGAACTGTGCTCATTAGTGAGAATTCAAGACACCTAATTTACCTAATTTTGACATTTTCAAGATTATATTGTTTTTCTTTGGTTTAAGTAGTGTAGATTGGTGAAAATTTATCAACAATTTAGATCCATCTTAACTTTAGATTTATAAGTGAAAGGGTCAAATCCCTTGAAGTGAAAACATTTCCTAAAGTTTCATACTTTAAAATAAATTTTTAGTTGGAGTGATTTGATCCCTCTTATCATAAGTTTGGAGCTAAGATATATTTAAACTAATTTTATTGAATTGATTTGTTTCCTGTATTGTTTGCTATTATTATTTATGTGCAATTTATTTATTTTTATTACAACTTGTTAATTTAAAAAAATAAAATTATCGTATTCAATTGATTTATGTCAATACATCATATCAATTGTAGGAATGAATGTTATGCAACATAAAAAACTAATATATCAATAAAATATTCTCAAACATTTAATCAATCTACTAAACAATAACTTGTACTTATGAACCATACTTCTTCAATTTCTTAACAATTTGTTCAAATTTTACTAAATTTTATTTAATATTATTGTTAAGATCCAACTTTAAATGTCTATATTTCACTTTCTTGACTAGTTTTATTTCACGGGGAAGGGATTTTGCAGGTTATTCATATAAATATTATTATAAGTGGCAATTGTGTACATTAATAGGTGGATTTCATTCATCATTGTGTGGTTTCTATTAAACTCCAAACAATTCCCAAATATGTAGAAATTAACATGAAGTATAACAATAGATATACTCAAACATTCCACCCAACTACACAATATTTATAACCAACTACATACATGTAAATATTCCACCTACACAATACTAGTTTTATTTCACGGGGAAGGGATTTTGCAGGTTATTCATATAAATATTATTATAAGTGGCAATTGTGTACATTAATAGGTGGATTTCATTCATCATTGTGTGGTTTCTATTAAACTCCAAACAATTCCCAAATATGTAGAAATTAACATGAAGTATAACAATAGATATACTCAAACATTCCACCCAACTACACAATATTTATAACCAACTACATACATGTAAAGTGCATTATTTAATATATGTGTAAATTAAATAATATGAGCCAATTCATGGATATAGTGAATATAAAAAATCATGAAATTAAAAAAATGGACTAGCACAAACAAGCATGCACAATCATGAAATTAAATCCTAGGTCTACTATCCCACTCACGAACACGAGCATAGGGGATTACATGCAATACAGAAACAACAGAGGCGTGTACATACAATATAGAAATTATAATAACGTTGACATTATGGTTGGATAATTTTTATAATATCGATTTTATATATGTTAATGTTTAATAACTTTAACTTCCATTGATTTCATTGATTTCATAATCTCTGTGTGTAATTTTTCGTTTTAATTTTATATTAGGATGGTTTTAATTTTATATTAGGATGGATATTGTATATTTTATATTTTTTTAAAGTGTTATATATCAGTTTCATTTGATCACAAAATAATTATGCATCTCCTTCACAATGGACTATAAAAAAAAA
>JASDQU010099752.1:390621-414756 GCA_032191745.1 Picea mariana
ATTATAAGTGGCAATTGTGTACATTAATAGGTGGATTTCATTCATCATTGTGTGGTTTCTATTAAACTCCAAACAATTCCCAAATATGTAGAAATTAACATGAAGTATAACAATAGATATACTCAAACATTCCACCCAACTACACAATATTTATAACCAACTACATACATGTAAAGTGCATTATTTAATATATGTGTAAATTAAATAATATGAGCCAATTCATGGATATAGTGAATATAAAAAATCATGAAATTAAAAAAATGGACTAGCACAAACAAGCATGCACAATCATGAAATTAAATCCTAGGTCTACTATCCCACTCACGAACACGAGCATAGGGGATTACATGCAATACAGAAACAACAGAGGCGTGTACATACAATATAGAAATTATAATAACGTTGACATTATGGTTGGATAATTTTTATAATATCGATTTTATATATGTTAATGTTTAATAACTTTAACTTCCATTGATTTCATTGATTTCATAATCTCTGTGTGTAATTTTTCGTTTTAATTTTATATTAGGATGGTTTTAATTTTATATTAGGATGGATATTGTATATTTTATATTTTTTTAAAGTGTTATATATCAGTTTCATTTGATCACAAAATAATTATGCATCTCCTTCACAATGGACTATAAAAAAAAAAGTATTAATTTTATATTTGTTAATGTTTATAAATTTAATATGGATTGTAATCTTCCATTGATTTTATAATTTCTCTTTTATATATTGAGTTTTTTTAAAAGTGTTATGTATCAGTTTCATTTGATCATAAAGTAATTATGCATTTCCCTCACATTGGACTATAGAGAGAGTTTTAAGCACAATAAATAGCCTAAATTTGAGATTTGTTTTTTAATAGTAACATGGAAAATTGTATTTATAAAAGTTGCATCGAGCACATAATATAGTGAGAGTACATAAGCTTACAAAAGTTTCAAAATTCTATCTAGTAGATTTACAAATTTAGGACCAAATTCTATCTGTATCTCTACATACCTTGTCCTAATCTTAATTACAACATATTTAATAGAATATATTTTTCAAAATAGGCCTAGAATATAAAAAAAAAGCATTTCATACACTTATGGAGAGATGGGAGGGTCTTGTCCTTCTGGTTCTACATTTCTGGAGTCATGTGGGGGTAAATTTAAGCCTGGTAGATGATAATGATCCCTTGGGGATGATGCTTCATTTGATTTTGCAAAACTTGAACTTGAGGGGGAGACATAGTTGGGTTGAAGCCTAAGATCCTCAATTTGATGCCTAGGAGATGCAAACTCATCTTGCATTTGTTGATGGTTTTGGCGATGCTGGATTGTGATTTCCATAATGGGGATGACTTGGGGATGAGAGTCCTATGATGTGAATTTGCAATGATTAGATCATGGTGACCAATTTTTTATGGTCCTCCATCGTAACCTCTTTGTTTCTCCTCGAGCCACATCGATTTATTCTATCCATTTCTGTTGGCATTGGGTGTTGCTTGATTTTAGTAGAATTCATTGATTTGGAGAAGGTTGGGATTCGAGATTTCAGTTAGGAATTGGAGATACCGAATGTCCAGAAGATAGGAGGAGAGATGTTGTGTACATGATTAAGAAGTTCCAGCCATGAAGGTTGATGGTTTGTTCCATTTTTTATCCATGATGGGTCAAGGATGATCCCACGAGTTGAAGAACCAAATCCACGTCGAGCCGATAACAACACTTTTTCTAGCCGAGGTCTCCATGTATAGAAGTGATGTGAATCGAGGAGGGTAAGGGGAGACATGATCAACTGGGTACAAGGAATAACAAAGGGAATGAGTGCGAGGATTTGGAGGAGAGTTTCACACAGGAGTGAAGGGAATAAATGAAAGGTTGATAGATCAAGGAAATGCATGAGGAGAAGAGGAGGGGGTATTTTTGGACATTATTGTCATTGTTGTTAAATACAGGCATGACTATGACTATCATCAATATCATTGATGTCACAAACAGAGGAAGTAGTGGTGCCTCTTTGTGTTTATCTTGAGGTGAGAGGGAGTATGAAAAATCAATTCAAATAAATTTGGGTTGCACATGTATGAGGAGGAGACATGCAATTGTAGGCTTAATAGAACCAAGGAAGCAAAGAATGCCCCTGTATGCTAAATACCTCAACGTGTTGCATTGATTAGTTTATGCACCTCTAGGTATCTATCCCGAGTTATGGAGGAAATTCAAATGAATTCAATTTGCAGAGAAGGAGAAGTAAAATTGAATGTTGAAAGGGATGAGCCCGTCAAAGAAGAACAAAGGAATGAGATTGAGTTGGTGTAGAGTTTGTAACTGGGCAATCACAATTTGATAAAATATGAGGGAACAAGGAATATTAGGAGAATGTCATAGAGGTTTTGGGCTTGGTTTCATAATGAAAATGATGTTTCATAAAGTTTGAATGCGAGTGGAGGAGCCATAGAACTGTGCACAAGGTGTTAAATTTTAGGTTGTGGGTCCCAACACATATCGGATATAGAAATACCAGAGTACTACTTGAAAACGCGTTGTTAAATGTTTTGGAGGCACGGGGGCCTGATATCCTAGGGGCCTAATATCCTGGGGAGCCAATACCCTGAGGACTCGATACCTGTGGGGCCAACTCAAATGACACGTCAACAACCACACATAAAATATGTAAGAACCACACAAGTAGCTGAGATATGTATGAAGAGTCACATAGAGGCCACCTCACCTTCCATGTCATATCGACATATCATATATTTGGAGAAAGAAGATGTGAAACATTAAGAAGTTTCAAGGGCCTAGGGGAACAATACTCAACAGTCCAGTCATAGTACCACAACAACACCTTGACAGATCCACGAGAGCATCACAATTGTAGCCACGTCACCCTATGAATAGGTGTATAGTAGCGGGGTCCATAATATTGACATATTGGATATTGGTAGATTGAAGGTGTGTGTGCAGTATTGAAGTTTTGAGAGCCCAATATCCCAAGGGCTTAAGGAGAAGATACCCCAGTTGTGGGGTCCATGATATCGCTATATCGAATATCAGTTAAAAATAAGAACAGTGTAGTTTTTAAGTTTTGGGGGGTTGGGGAATTGATACCCAGTGGGCTAGCCACGATACCACATCAGTGCCATGACATATGCCATGTTAAAACCATGTAAGCAGCAAGGACAATTTCACATGTCAAGTGCCAAGTCAACATGGTGTACAAAAAAGAGCCAGAGGAAGTGATGAAATCATGGCCATGTTAGTGCCACATCATATAGTACACGTGGAAGGGGTCCATGTGGAGGCCACGTCAGATACAGAAAGAAAAGTGGTTTCCTATGATTAATGCCATAACATATGCCATGTATAGGTCCATGTGTCAGTATAGGTGTATTCCATGTAGAGACAACATGCCAGGGCATGTGGTGTTACCATGTCACACCAGTGTACAAAATATCATAAGTTTGTTGAGATTGTGAAGTGTTGAAGGTTGGGGGCTCGGGGGATCGATAGCTTGGTATCCCAATAGTCTTGATATCTGGGGAATCTAGGGAGCTTGATCTATGGTCATGATATATTTGGGGATATAAATCATACAAATGATGAGCCATGAGGATAATGTTATGTGTTTTTATCGGCTATGAAAAATCGACATAAGAGATAAAATCCAAGACCGATCCAACGATTTATAAGCGTGGAGGTCACAGTGTTTTTTTTACTGAGCATAGACCAAATAAAAATTCGATATCAATCCAAAGATCAGAGTGTTTTTGCATCGAAATCTATAATGTATTGTGTATGAGAAAATCACAGGTGTTAGTGCCAAATTTTGAGGGGGTGTTGTAGCCTATTTTTATGCAAAACTAAAGCAAGTCGAAGCCAACCCCATGAGATCCATTCCATTGGTATGTGGGAAAAATCTAGGGTACCTCGAATATATATAAATAAACATGCCCAAACCATTGTGTTCTATAGGAAGTAAGAGAAAGGGGATCATGTGAAGAGAAGTTGAGAGGTGATGAGGTTTTTTGGGAGTTGGAGGTCGAAGAGGAAGATGATGTAATATTTCAAGGGTGGCAGGGAGGTGCGAGGAAGAGAAAGGAATATCTCGAAGCATTACTATATATGCACAAGTGAATTTAATTTTAACAAAAAAGAGATTGGTGTCTCGTGTAGGTTGGCTCCTGCAAAACATTGCAGTTGTAGGTTGGTGCCTACAAGCATTGTTGAATTGGTGCTCAACTAAGGATATTGGTGCCTTCTATAGGTTGGTGCATGCAAATATTGTATTAGTAGGTTGGTACCTACATGATCCTATAAAATAGTTGTTTCTATGGTTTTCTTCCAATTGGGTTTCCACGTTAAATCTATGTTTATTCAGAATTGCATGGCTGTATATTTATCATTAATTGGTACAATTGATAAACTAACATATTAATAAATATTATAAGTAAACATTGTTAGAAAATAAAAAGTAGTCTTATACTAATTCAACCCCCCTCTCAATATAAGTGTGCCAAAAATTGGTATCAGAGAAAGGTCCTTTAGAAATAGTCTAACCATTGGAAGGTAAATCCCCATAACACACATGGATAAGGAAGGGTTTTTTATAAACAAAGCTCCATTATTCGATTGATCAAACTATGCATTCTGGAGCATGAGAACGAAAAATTAATTGAAGGCATTTGGGTATGATGTCTGGAGTGTAGTTGAGAATGGTTACACAACTTCAACAACTCCACTGATATATCTAGCTGAAAACAAACTTAGTTACTATGATTCTATGGCCATGAGTACAATCTTATTTGGTTTGGAAGAATCATATTTTGTCAAAGTCATGCATTGTACTTCAGCAAAAGAGATGCGGGACAAGCTACAAAAAATATATGGAGGAGACAACAAAGTCAAGAAGAAAAAATTACAAACCCATAAAGGTCAATTTGAGACTCTTACGATGAAAGAGGAAGAGAGTGTTGTAGACTACTTTCTTCGAGTAGATAAGATTATCAACACCATCAAAGGATTGGGTGAAGAGGTTAAAAAAACCATTATTGTGAAAAATTTTCTTAGGTCACTTCCCTCAATATTCAACCCCAAGATATCTTCCATTGAAGAAATGAAGGACCGAGACAATATGACAATGGATGAATTACATGGAATTCTCATTGCATATGAAATGAGGATAGAAAACGATAAACAAGAAAAGATAGTGAGGAAGGAAGAAACCTTCAAGGCATCAAAGAATAAAAATACAAAAGAAAAAAAAACAAGTGACATCTCCGATAGTGAATCAAATGAAGAATAAGCCAACTTTGTTAGAAATATCAAGAGAGGATGAGGCAAATACAAAGGAAAGCTTCCCTTTAAATGTTTTAATTATGGAGAAGTGGGACACTTTGCTGCTAAATTCCCTTATAAGAATAAAAATAATGAAGAATATTTCAACTTCAAAAGGTGTAGGAAGGGTAAGACTCAAAAGAAAATAAAGTTCTTTAGGAAAAAGAAGAACCTATATACAAATGAGAACAACAACTCATCTAATGACAATGACAATGAAACATAAGAGATCCTCTTCATGGGTTTAGAAACACAGACTGATAGAAACACAGATTCAACAAAAGAAGATAATCATGAGATTGATACTGAAGTGGATCTTGAAGGGGAGCTCATATGTTCTCTAAGTGAAATAGAGATACCGAGGAGCAAGAAAATGATGCAAAAGGAGTAGTTGAAAAAGTACAGAAAATAAATGGTCAATGTAAAAGAAAGTTATGTTGAAAATGAAAAAATCATCATTGGCGTAAAAAATCAAGTAGAAGAAGTAAAGAGAATTGAATAAGTCTTAAGATCCCAACTAAAATAAAGAGAAGATGTTTGAAACAACCTAGAATCTGAAATATTTTTTCTAAGAAAGGAGTTGGAAAGATCAAACACCAACGCAAAATTTGAAAATAGATCCACAACCTTAAATGAAATTATAAAACGTCAAAGATCACCATTTGATAGGACTGGTCCCAGTTACAGTAAGAAGAAGGTAGATGTTGAAGAAGAGGCCTCAACCTCTTCAAAATGTTCAAGTGAATAAATGACCACGATTTATGAATATATACTCAAAAACTCTATCAACGTTGAAGACAACATGAAGGAATAACAACATGTTCCATAGAATACAAATCCTCCCCATAAGGATAGAAGCATGAAGACTCTCCCATCAAGATGGAATCACACAATCAGGTAACAAAACTCTTTCATTGGATATTGTTATTCTTGCAATGGTTTTGGTCACAAAGTAATAGATTGTATAATGAATGGTTGCATGATGGATAGAAGCAAATCAGGGATGATTTTAGGGGCTAAATTTCGCTCATGGGCTAATTTTCCATGGTTTTTCCAAAAAAGAGATTTGCTATTTTAATAATGATTCACACAAATTCTATAGAATAAAATTATTTTACCTTAAAAATCGCCAAAATTTTATAAAAATATATAAAATCCTCAGAAATTTGAATATTTTTACAAAAATATCGCCAAACATTTATAGTTGGCATATGAAGGATTAGGAAGGTTTGCCAAGGTTTCTACATTTTAAAATAAATTTCCATCCTTAAAATCATCCCTGAAGCAAATATACATATGGATTCAATAAGAAATTATAACTCATTTCCCATTTTCTAAACTATAACATCATATGTTATAACTACAAGTAATTTCAGAAAAAGTCAAAAGGAAGAAAACCTAATCATCATGAAAAGAAATCAGGAACAAAGGAAACAAGAGAAAGAAAAATCCTTGTTTATACAAGCTACACTATGTGCACAAAATAACAAGGATAAGTGGTACACTGATAGTGGGTGATCAAGTCACATGACTGGATATATAACACATTTTATTATTTTGAAGAAAAATGAAGGCAATGTTACCTTCAGAGATAATGGCTCTTCAAAAATAATTGGAAAAGGAACTCTTAATCTTGATAATGGAAATGCCAATGTAGAAAAAGTAATATGTGTTAAAAAATTAAAGAACAATATTCTCAGCATTAGCTAGATGTGTGATCAAGGACACACTCTCACCTTTAATTCCCAAGAATTTAAAATCAAAACATACGATTCAGGAAAATTAGTTGCAAGAGAAATTAGAACCCCAAACAATGTGCATATCCTTGATGAAATAAATGGAGAAAAATGATTCATGGGGAAGACATGAAATTTGGTTGTGGCATAAAAAAATGAGTCATATGAACTCTTACAACCTGGTAAAAATTAGTACCAAACAAGCAGTAAGAGATATACCGAAGATCACAAAACAAGCAAGCATTGTCTACAAGCAATGCCAACATGGAAAACAATTAAGGGTCAGCTTCAAGACAAATAAATATGAAAAATCTAAGCCATTGGAACTTGTGCATACAGATCTTTGTGGACCAACAAGAAAAAAAATCTTGCAAGGATAAATCTACTTTATGTTTCTCTAATCCAAGGGGATATTGGTGTCTGCCCACATATTCCAACTGGCACCTCGTGTCTATTTTTTATTTAGCACGTCTTTCTGTACTACTTTATAATTGTGAGTTCTACACTTTTGGGGATTTTTGAAGCCTCACACATTATCCAAGTGGATACGAGTGGCCTCTCGCCTAATCCAACTGGCTTATTTTGTATGTTTTCATGTCAACACATCTTCTTGTACTTCCAGGGCTATTTTGGGGCCCTAAACGTTTTTTTTTTTACTCGCCACAAATAAACTATTAACAGAGTCAAATTCTCATGGAGAAATGTGTAGTTTTCCGAAAGACCTTTCCAACGGGCTATCACACACCTAGAACGAAGGTTGTATGCAAAATTTACAACCCTAGGAAGTTGAGGTACCAAATTACACAAACTTACCCATAGGGCCCACATGAATTTTGGTGTTTCACCTTCTAGGGTTAGGTTTTTGGATGTCTAGGGTTTTGGCATTCATGAGTAATATGAAAAGGGCCTCTGGAGCCTCATTGTAATGCATTCTGCTCAAACAGATGCGCGTAGAAGCCACATCTCTTCTCAGAGATAGCTACCACCATTCGAGCAAGTTTCAGTTTTGTAGTTTTACAGTTTCATCCTATTTCATTATTTAATAGAAGACATTGTTCACTGGATATTTGTGTTATTCTTCTTATCCTTGTGTTTATTGTATTCAGTTTGTTAATCAGTTTGTTCCGCTCCTAAATCCGGATCAATGGTATCAGAGCGGTCTGCTCTTCATTTATTTTTCTTCGTGCATGTCCTCGAAAAGGTCTGGGTACAAGAAGTTGGGACTCGAACCAATCGATCCATTACCAGATCGGTCATGCCGAGCTCAACAACAACCCACGGGAGACAAAAATAAATATTATGGAGCAGGAGATCCTATTAAAATGTTTCTTGAGGAAGCCCTTGCATGAAAAAGGAACAAAATGATGGACAACTTTTCATAAATCCTTCAACGGTTTCCCATGGGAGAAGCATCTTCATCAAGTGGCCATGCAACCCCCTTCAAGGTACAGGTAAATTTTGATATTCCATTATTTGAAGGAATGATAGATGAAAATGCTGTAGATAAATGGTTGAATCTTCTCGAAGGATATTTTTTGGTCCACAATTTTTCCGATAGGGAAAATATCACTTTTTCACTCCTCAAGGTCATTCCCCATGTTAAATATTGGTGGGATACTTACTCTGAGAAAAGGGCCATGGAGGAATCTGCAATTTTTGTGGTAGCCCCTACATGGGATTCCTTTCGGGACGCCATTAAAGAACATTACTACCATGTTGGAAGCTATGAGGACCAGTACACCAGATGGACCACCCTACGTCAAGAAAGGGACAAGACAATACCAGACTTCACCAATATTTTCCATTCCCTACGCACCAAGTTAGGTATCAAAGATTATGAGTGTCATCTGGTGCTCAAATACCACAGCTTTTTTCATAGATAAATTAAAATAGAAATGGAGTTCGTGGACATTGCCTCATTGGGCACGACTTATAGATACGTTGTCAAGATCGAGCAAAAATTTAAGCAGAAATGACGAGAGTTTGGATCTGCAAACCCTTCATAGTTGAAGCAAGGAAAAGGCAACCCCAACCCACACAACAAGGGACCAAGACGAGATGGCCGCCCTCAGGACAATCCATCCAAGCTGCAACACAATAAGGGAAATGAGAAGAGAAAGAAGGAAACGAGAAAATTGTGTGAGTACCATAAAAGTCCTTGGCACAACACTGAAGAATGTCGCTCCAAGCAATCCCTCATGGTCAAGCTGAAGGCTTTCGAGTCAGAGATCGATTTTGATTTTGGGTAAAATCCAGAAGGAGGGAAGCAGATTATTGATGCTGAACCCAATGCCATGGTCGCTACCACCAAATTCTCTCCAAATGAAACAAAAGAACCAGAGGAAGGGGAATGCCTCTTTCACTTGCAGATGTGGGTAAAGGGGGCTCTGATTCATTTCATTGTCGACAACGATAGTCAAAAGAACCTGATTTCAGCTGAGGTCATCAAGCGAATGAACCTGCCAATGACACGACACCCACAACCCTACACCATTGGCTGGCTTCGTCAAGGAAGAGATCTCTGTGTCAGCCATTAGTGTCGTCTTCCCTATGACATCAAGCCATTCAAAGATGAGGTACTATGTGATTTTCTCCCCTTGAAGTTTGTGATGTTCTTTTAGGACAACCATATTTGTGGAAGCGTCATACTATGTATGAGTCTAGAACCTGCAGTGTTATTATTACTTTGGGTAGACAATTGTACAGGATCCCAGAGGTGGCACTGGCTATTGCTATTTATTTAATCTATGCTAAGAAATGTAGTAAGTTCATTTCACAGACCAAGAAGTTTGTCTTCTTTGTGATCCGTGCTCACAGCAAGTAGAAGGTCACTGCCACATCCATGGCTTCTACAAAACGCCTCTCTTTACAGCATAATCAAGTGGACGAGATCGTGGAAGAATATAGAGACATATTTTCCTCACCTATAGGGGTATCGACACACTGCCAAGTCAAGCATACAATTGATCTGACCCCCGGTGCACCCCTACCTAATGGACCAGTATATCGGTGCTCGCTAATGAAGAATGATGATATTAGGTGTCAGATCCAAGAGCTTCTTCAAAAGGGGTACATCAAACCCAACTCCTCCCCTTGTGAAAGCCCGATTGTATTGGTGTAGAATAAGGATGAGGCTTGGCGACTCTGCATTGATTACAAATCCTTAAACAAAATTAGAGTCAGGAACCTCTACCGCATTCCAAGGATTGATGACCTTCTTGACCAACTCAAAGGGGAAAAGTTCTTTAGCAAGATTGACTTGAAGTCTGGCTACCACTAGGTTCCCATCAAACCAACTAATGTTTGGAAGACAACCTTCAAGTCGAAAGAAGGTCTCTACGAATGGCTAGTCATGCCCTTTGGCTTAACAAATGCACCAACCACTTTCATGAGGTTGATGGACGATGTATTGAGACCCTTCACCAAATCCTTTGTGGTATTATATTTGGATGACATCCTCATCTTCAACAGAATGTGGGAGGAGCACATGCGACATATTCAATAGGTTTTGAGCACTCTGCGGCAGCGGAAGCTTTATGCCAACTTGGAAAAATGCTCTTTTGGCATGAACAGGGTCCAATAAGTGGGCTACATTATTGATGAGCATGGGGTACATGTTGAGCCAGCCCCGACCACACTAAATGAGCTTAAGAGTCTCTTGAGACTAGCTAATTTATACCAATGGTTCATGTTGGGATTCTCCCATACTGCATGGGCCCTTAGCCAGGTGACCAAGTTTGGTGGTAGGGCCAAGTTCGTGTGAGGGAAGGATCAACAACAAGCATTCGATGATATGAAACATTGTTTTTTCTCAAATCCAGTACTCTCCTTTCCCAATATGAAACAACCATTCGAGATTGAGACTGATGCATCTGCCTATGCTGTGGGCACAATTCTCACTCAACACAGGCATCTGGTGGCATACCATAGTGAGACACTCTCCGATACTATCCAGAAATACCCCACCTATGACAAGGAAATGTATTCCATTGTACAATCCTGTCGTCAATGGAAACATTACATTCTAGGGAAAGAGACGATCATACACACTAATCAAAATCCTTTGCATTTTAGACAGACATAGGGGAAATTACAGAAAAACCACCATCAAAAGTGGTCTACCTACCTGTAACAGTTCCATCTCAACATCAAGTATAAGACTGGTATATCCAATCATGTCACTAAATGCCTCAATTGGCCTCCTGTGGCTACACTCACCACTATGCTCCATTTCTGTGGACATGAAACATCGGAGTGGCCCCAACTTTACCAACAAGATTCAGAATTCTCCACCACATATCATCTCTTGGGTACAGGTGCCACTATCATTGATTTTCACATTCAGGATGAAATCTTATGCCACCTATGCCATCTCTATGTTCCTACAAGCAAGTGTGCAAAGCTGATTTGAGAAGACCACTACAGTTGGGTGGCATGGCACTTTGGCATAGAAAAAATTGTGGCCATTCTTTAGAAACACTTTTATTGGCCAAAACTTTGATAGGACATCAGCAAGTATATCATATCTTGCAATGCTTGAGACATTTCCAAGACAAAGATAAAGAAGCAAGGATTATACACCCCTCTTCATTTTCCTGAGAAGTCGTGGGAGTCCATCTCCATGGATTACATGTTTGGTTTTCCATCCACCAAGCATGGAAATGACTACGTGTTTGTGGTCATTGATCGGTTTTTGAATATGGCCATCCTCACAGCCTATAAGAAGAATGTCACAGCGATAGATATTGCTAAGCTATTCTTTGAACGATTTTGGGTCCACTTTGGGATACCACATACCATCATCTTCAACCGAGACAACAGGTTCCTCAACACATTTTGGTGGAGTCTCTGGTCTCTGTTGGACACCAAGCTCACAAAATCCACTGCTTTCCACCACCAAACCGATGGCCAAATCGAGGTTTCCAATTAGATGATTGTGCACATCCTGCACATGTACAATTCTAAGCATCCTCGTACATGGGATGAGAGTCTCCCATATTTCCAAAACAGTTACAATAGGGCTCACTATAGTTCCACCGACCATATCCCATTTCAGGTGGGTCTAGGATTCCAACCCTTGGGACCCATTGATGTTACACTTCCTCTTGCCACCACACAGACAAACTCTTCCCCTGATCAGTCTGTGATCGACAAAGCCACCAGATTCATTGAGAGGATTCAACACATCCACCAATAGGTCTAGGAGATTTTGTAGAAATCCAATGCTAAGTACAAGCAACGCCATGATCAACACAGGGTACCACACCAGTTTCAGGTTAGCGACAAAGTCTGTTTACATTTGCAGAAGGAGCATCTCACTGGTTCCCATCAGAATCTTCGTCCACTTCATTATGGGCCTTACACTATCACCAAGGCTGTGGGTAGCAATTCTTTTGAGCTCAACACTCCACCCTTCCTTGGTACGCATCCAATATTCAATGTGGACCTCCTTTGGCCATATTTTCCACCATTATTGGACACCTCTGATATTGTCAAACAACTGACACCAACAAATCTCAACCCTGACTGCATGGAACAAAAATCCACCAATTATATAGTGGACACACAGGTCAAGGGCACTCGCTAGTAGTGGATCTAGATTTATCGAGCTGTTAATGCAGGGCAACTCGTACACCAAGGCAAGTGTCTCACCCGGGGAAAACTCCTACAGAAGTTTTCTCACATGATGGGGGAACTCAATGCAATGGAGACCATTGATTCCTAAGGGGGGAGCATTGATACAAGTGGATATTGGTGGCCATCCACTTATTCCAACTGGCTCCTCGTGTCTGTTAGTTATTCAACACGCCTTTCTATACTTCTTTATAATTGTGAGTTTTACACTTCTAGGGTTGTATGAATCCTCACACATTCTCCAGGTGGATATAGGTGACCTCTCTCCTAATCCAACTGACTTATTTTGTATGTTTTCATGTCAACACATCTTGTTGTACTTCCAGGGCTGTTTTGGGGCCCTAAACGTTGTTTGTTGACTCACCATAGTTAGACTATAGACAAAGTCAAATTCTGATGACAAAATGTGTAGTTACCTGAAAGAACTTTCTAACGGGCTATCACGCGCCTAAAACAGAGGTCGTATGAAAAAGTTATGACCCTAGGAAGTTGAGGTACCAAATTACACCAACTTACCCATAGGGTGCACATGAATTTTGATGTTTCACCTTCTAGGGTTAGGTTTTTGGATGTCTAGGGTTTTGGAATTCATGAGTAATATGAAAAGGGCCTCTGGATCCTGATTGTAATGCATTCTTCTCAAACGGATGCGCATAGAAGCCACATATCTTTTCAGAGATAGCTACCACTATTCGAGCAAGTTTCAGTTCTGCATTTTTACAGTTTCAGCCTATTTCATTATTTAATAGAAGATATTGGTCACTGGATGTTTGTGTTATTCTTCCTATCTCTGTGATTATTGTATTCATTATTTTAATTAGTTCGTTTCGCTCCTAAATCCGGATCATTATCGTTGATGATTATACAAGAATGACTTGGGTTACCTTTATCAAAATAAATATGAGACATTTGAAAAGTTTAAATAATTCAAAGCTTTAGTTGAGAATGAGATAGATCTAAAAATCAGATGCTTAAGGTTAGATAATGGAGGTGAGTTCACATCCAATGAATTTGAACAATTCTATGAATATCATAGAATAAAAAGACAATATGGAGTTGCAATAACTCCTTAACAAAATGGAGTAGTTGAAAGGAAAAATAGACATGTACAATAAATTGCTAGAACAATGCTAAATGAAGAAGGATAATCAGATAGTGTTTGGATAGAAACAATTTATACTATTTTTTACATTCTAAACAAAGGGTAAATCAGAGTCAACAATGACAAGGCACCCTATGAATTATGGAAAGGTAGGCCAACATCTATTAAAAACTTTAGAATATTTGGAAGCAAGTGTTACATCAAATGAGTTGATGAGGATCTAGGAAAGTTTTACTCAAGAGAATATCAAGGAATTTTTCTTGGTTATTCCTCAAGAAGCAAAGCCTATAGATGTTACAACAAAAGACCGTAGAATATTGTTGAAATAATTAATGTTAGAATAGATGAAGATATACAACACAAGAACCAACTATAAGCAAAAGAAATAGATTACAATAAAGAAGATGAAGAAGAATATGAAGAAGAATAAGAATAAAATGAAGAAGAAGAAGAAGAAGAAGAAGAATCATAATTCCAAGATACACAAAAACCATCAAGGTTTGTGTTGAAACATTATCCAGAAAACTTGATTCTTGGTAATAAAAATGTTAAGACCCAAACTAGGAGAAAATTGGCAAACAATTCTAAATCTCTCTTTGTTGTCCAAAACAGAGCCTATTTTTTTTGCATAAGCTAGTAATGATCAACATTGGGTGAATTCTATGGAAGAAGAGTTGAACCATATTGATAAAAATTATACATGGGAACTTGTCCCAAGACCCAAAGATAAAAATGTGATCAGTACAATGTGGGTATTAAGAAATGAGTTAAATGAATATGGAAATGTAGTAAGAAATAAAGAAACATTGGTTTGCAATGGATATGCTCAATTATAAGGGATTGATTTTGAAGAAACCTTTTCTCCTGTTGCAATATTAGAAGCCATCAATTTTTTTTTTTTGCATTTGCAAGATGTAAGAATTTCAAAGTATATCAGATGGATGTCAAGTCAACCTTCCTGAATGGAGATGTAGAGGAAGAAGTGTACATTGAACAACCTACAGGTTTCTTGTTATTAGAAAATGAATACTATGTTTGCATATTAATTAAAACACTTTATGGGTTAAATCAATCTCTTAGAGCATGGTATTCAAGACTTGATAAGCGCTTACAACAACAAGGTTTCAAAAGAGGAACAACAAACAACAATATTTACATAAATATTAGCAATGTGAATATGTTAATTATTGTGGTATATGTGGATGATATCATTTTTGGAAGTAATTACGATTAAATGAGCCAAAACTTTTTGAAAGAAATGCAAAAAGAATTTGAGATGTCCATGCTCGGAGAACTATCATTCTTCCTAGGACTGCAAATTACTCAAAACAACAAAGGCATATTCATTTCTCAGACCAAATACATCAAAGATATGTTGAAGAAGTTTGAAATGGAACACTGTAAATCTGTCAACACACCCATGGTCACTGGTTGTAATATGAGTAAAGAACATGAATCAAAGGAAGAAAATCAAACTTTGTATAGATCAATGATAGTTATCCTTTTGTATGTGAAAACTTCAAGATCATATGTTATGTAGACAGTAGGGTTGGTTGGAAGGTTTCAAGTTGCACCAAAAGAAACACATGTGCATGTAGTAAAAATAATATTCAGATATCTGAAAGGCACATTGGATTTGTGTTTATGGTATCCCATGAGTAAAGACTTCACTCTAAAAAATTACACAGATGCAGATTGGGTAGGTAGTGTGGATGATATAAAGAGCACCAGTGGTGGAGCATTCTTCTTGGAAAATAGCCTAGTGTCCTAGTTCAACAACAGGGATGATTTTAAGGATGGAAATTTATTTTAAAATGTAGAAACCTTGGCGAACCTTACTAATTCTTCATATGTCAACTATAATTGTTTGGCGATATTGTTGTAAAAATATTCAAATTTCTAAGTATTTTGTATAGTTTTTATAAAATTTTGGCGATTTTTAAGGTAAAATAATTTTATCCTATAGAATTTGGGCGAATCATTTTTAAAATAGCGAATCTCATTTTTGGAAAAACCATGGAAAATTAGCCCATGAGCGAAATTTAGCCCCTAAAATCATCCTTGTTCAACAAGAAGAAAGAATCAATCTCTCTATCTACAACAAAAGAATAATACATTGCAGAAACAACCTGTTGTACAAAGTGCTCTGAATGAAACAAACATTCAAGGATATTCGAGTAGATTATGATTAGCCCATATCAATTCTATGTGAAAATACCAATACAATAAACACATCTAAGAATCGATTCATCCATTAAAAAAAAAACACATTCCAATAAAGTATCACTTCTTGAGAGAGAAATTCACAGAACATAATTTCAAGATGGAATATATTGGCACAAAGGAACAAGTTGTTGATATCTTTACAAAATCGCTTCATATAGAACTCTTTGAATACCTCATACAAAAACTGGGGGTGGAACCTATGCCACCCATTCACTAAAGCTTCATGAAAATGCACAATCTTAGGAGGAGATACAGAAAGAGAGAAGTGCACAAACTCATGGGAGCTATAGAAACACAAGCAAGTTATTTGTTGCAGAACAAAAAATAAAGAGTACAATGTAAGGGGGAGAAACTCCCTTTTCCATTGATGTAAAAGGGGGAGAGAAAAGGGATAGAGGGAGACATGTAGGAATAAAAAGAGAGAGGGGGATACTTGTAGGAATCAATCAACTTAGATGAGAATAGAATGATAAGTCATATGGTTGCACAGACTGGAGGATTTTCAAATTTTGTTGCCATCAATGACAAAGGGGGAGATTGTTGGACATTGTTGTCATTGAGGTAAAAGATAGACAATACTACGACTACCATCAATATCATTGATGTCACAGATAAATGAAGTAGTGGTTCCTTTGTGTGTTTATCCTGAGGCAAGAGGGTGTAGGAAAAATAAATTCAAATAAATTTGGGATGCATAGGACTGAGGAGGAGGAATGTGATTAAAAGATTAATAGAACAAAGGAAGTAAAGAATTCCCTCATGCACTAAATACCTTTGTGTGTTGTGTTTATTAGTTGATGTGACTCTAGGTATCTACCCTGAGTTATGGAGGAAATTCAAATGAATTCAAGTTGTAGAGGAGGAGAAGTGAAATCGAATGATAAAGGGACGAACCTGTTTAAGAAAAACAAAGGAATGAGATCGAGGAGGTGTATAGTTGTTGAATTTTCAATTTTCAGATCTGATAATTATTGCCTTATGATTTCAAAACATAATTTTATGGCAATTTTATCATAGAATAATTACACATTGAAAATATCAACCAAAATAAAATTGCAGCAAAAACAATAGAATCATAGAAATATAGCCATGTATAATAGACACAATATTTTATCTTGGGAAACCCAAACTTGGGAGAAACCCCAACAACTCTTCTTAAGAATAATTCCAACAAATAAGTACATCACCATCAATATGAATAAACCCAACACATAAAGAATTTATCCCTTGTATGAGGAAGAACCCTCAAAGGGTATCTAACCCTAGATAATATAGCACACCCCCAAAAGAGTTGGTTAAGATGCTCCTTGAAATTTTTCTACTATGCAACTGGTAAATGCAATTGGCTAAGAGAACTACAACTGGGCAAGTGAACTTGAGAGAGGATTTGTATTGGTGTGTCAAATGAAATGATCAAGTCTTTATTTATACAATTCAAGTCACCCTTAATTTAGCTGTGGGGATGACTTGTACTTTTTTTTTCAATATCGTCTTTAATGCTTTCTAGAGTTTCTTTAATGGTTTAATGAGCCTTGTCTTGTCTTCTTCACATTTCTTCTTTTACTAGAAAATTTTTCCATTAGCCTTGTTGATTGATCATCTCATCACATGTCGATCTAGTTAATATAGGTCTCTAATGTTGATTAGATTCACAGAGAAGCCACTCATAAAAAGAGGTCTCTTGAGCCTATATCTTCAACATTAGACTAGACTTGTAAGCAAGTCAAACATTTCCTATAAAAAATAGATCACTCCATCCTGGAGTAGTAAATGTGAGAGCATCTCGAGCCTTTTTCACTCATCTTCAAATTATCATGACTAATATGAGAAAGAATTCCCCTGGGCCATTAACCACTAGCCAAATCATCATGGCCCCATGAGTGAATATATCATTCTCCCTTGGTCAAATCAGCATGACCGATCTGGGAGAATGTCTACCCGATGTTGCTAACTGGAGAAACATCAAAACTCCCTCTCAGTGAGGGAGACATTCTGCATCACGCCAAGCTTGTCTCTGAAGTATAAAAACTTCTCCTTAGACAGAGGCTTGGTGAGAATGCATGTAATCTTCTCATCTATGGATATCTACTAGAGATTTTCTACTCCCTTTTGTACCATGTATCAAATGAAATGATATTTGATCTCAATGTGCTTCGACCTGTCATGAAATACTAGATTTTTTGAAAGCTTGACTGATCCGAAAAATCCTTACATGTTGACAATTTTAAAATACACATAAACATCTACTTGATTCTCAAAATAAAATGATCACTTGGTTGTTTGCAAATTACATGTGAAGAACTTATCTAACCAAATCCACTTTAATGATAATTAACTTGCAAATATTCGAACTTGAAATGAACAACAATAATATAATCACATACACAAGTTGGAAAAATGGAGTTCACCCAATTTGGGCTACCTCTCCGGGTTTGCTTCCAATAGAGAAATTGTTTTATTAAATGCTCAAATACTAGCGTTTTACAATGACCTTTTTACATGTTTCTCAAATTAAAAAATAGAGGACACCGTTGTATTCTTGATGAAATATCATGCAAAATTCATATAAAGTTCTCGAAAATCCGTCAAGTTATCCTTTGACACGCTTTACAGTGTAACCTCAAAACTTATGTACCATAGGGGATGAATTATGAGGCCACTCTGTATTAACTATATATTCAAACTCAATCCATGTACCCATTAAATAAGGCGTAGATCCCTAACCCATCTCTGAAATTCATGGTTGGTAATAACTATAAGGCGGTTGGTTTCATAACCAAACTCGCACATATAGATTGTTGGTTAATTTTGTTGTATATTATATGGTAGGTTGGGGGTTCAAGCCCCTCCGACCATCATACATTCATGCCCCTTTTGTTGGTAAACAATTTTCATATGGTTCAAAACACACACACACACACATATATATAATAAAGTTTGAAAACCTCCACACGATATGTTATATCCATTAGTCCTTCTGCAACATGTGTGGGTTATATGGTAAGGTGCATAGACCAAGAGCCAAGGGTTGAGGGATTATACCCTCAATCCTTTGGCTGCCCATTACAACTTTATTGTAAATTTAAATACATTATTTACCATAGGTATGTTAAGAACCATTGTGTGGCATGTTGGCATGGAGGGATTTATTAAATCTCGAGAGGTCATGGAGGTCGTGGGTTCAACACTAGTTGACTCCATAAATTTTACATAAATCTAACCAATATTGGTCAATGGGAGGCTCCCACGTGGTGACCTCTCATTGGCTCATACATTCCACTTGTCAATATGTCATTGGACCACTTGTGCCCACTTGTTAACCTGCAATTCATACACCTAGAGGTACGATCTGCCAAGTCAGCTGCCAATAACCATATGCCATGTGTCACCCTTGTTGTGGTGACACGTGTCACCTCTTTTTCCCATGTACTTTGACCTTTGAACTAGTTGTCTAGAACTTTGATCATTTATAACTTTTGCATACGATCTCTGTTTGACTTGTCGTTGGAAATATGATGATGAGCTCTTAACATTGATGGCATTTTTGAAAGAATTTATGATGGTCGAATTTTGAGCATTACTGAACCATTATGGATCTTTGTGAATCTTACTGATCTTTCTAGACCTCTATGATCATTCCTGGATCATTCCTTCCCATTGGAAGACTTTTGGACCACCAAAATTTTTTATTACTCAATAACTAAGTGAGGGTAGAGTTCCCTCACCCTTCCGATCTCCATCCATTTAGCTTTACTTGGTTTTAATCCTTTAAGACCAACTTGAATATATTCCACATCACCTCGATGTGAATTTTGAATATTTCTGTCGAGAATGACATCTTCCTATAGTTCGTGCACATATTCTGGAGAAAAAACATCAAATGTTGGAACCTGAATACTTTCATCTTCATCCGTAATCATATGAGGCTCATAAAGATTTAAATTCACAACATTTACTACTGAATACATTTGCATTTAGAATGGTAGATCTAAGCAAAAGGCATTAGAACCAATATTCTCTAAGATATCGAATGGAACATATTGGATTTCCATTTCCCTTAGCTTTTTACCTTCACCTTTCATTCTATCTTTGTTGATATGTAACCATACTTGATCATCGAATTCAAACTGATGATCTACCCAATTTTTATCATGCCTTGCTTTATACTTGGATTGTCTCTTCTGCAATTGTTCCTACACTTCTTGATGTACCTATTGAATCTTTTGAATGGACCTTTTAGCTTTAACTGTATTATCTTGTCTATCTTCTTTTCCTACTTCTACAAAAAACAATTCCATGGGTGATTTAGGCAAGTACCCCAAACATAATTCAAAAGGGGTTTTCTATGTAGATGAATGCATGGCATGATTACGAGCTTGCTGGATATAAGGTAAGTGTTCATCCCATAATTTAGGATGATTTCTGCAATATCCTCAAAGTAGATGTACCACTGTTATGTTCACCACCTCTGTCTTTCCATCCGTCTGTGGATGAAAAGTCGTGCTCTTCTTCAACTTAGTTTCCATTAGCTCCCATAAACGAGACCAAAATTTTCCCAAAAATATAGAATCTCGATCTGATATAATAGATGTAGGAAGTCCAAAATGAACCCATACATTAGTGAAGAACATCCGTGTTGTTTGTTCAATTGTGACCTATTTCTTCTATGGAATTAGAATACACATATTTATAAATCTATCCACCATGATATATAGATAATCATGATCTATCTTGGACATCTACAAACCCCCTACAAAGTCCATGGAGATAATTTCCCATGGTTGTGAAGGTACCAGAAGTGGTGTATATAATTCTATCTTTCTATTTCTAGGCTTACTTGTGGCACACATGACATACCCTTTTATATACTTCAAAACTCTCTCATTCATTTGAAGCCAATAACAATACCTTTTTATTTGTGCAACTATCTTACCAACCCTGAAATCACTAGAGATGAGAGATGTATGAGCTTCTTTGATTACATTCACTCTTTCATCTCTTGGTATACGTAATTTTCCAAGAAGATATAATAAAATTTCATGCATATAATAATCTAATTGTTGGTTTCTGTGAGTTAATGCATCATATACGTCTTTAAAATCATTATTCCTAGCATATTGATCTGCATAGATTTTATGTGCTAAAGGATTATACCTAAGTATTGTGGATTCATTAATTACTGGTCTTGAAAACACATCTACAACCTTGTTATGAATACCCTTCTTATACTTGATTACCAGATGCAATTGTTGTAGAAAACCCATCTACCTGAAGTGTCGTGACTGTTGAACCTTGGTATGTGACTGCAAATACTATAATGGTTGATGATCGATATGAATTTTGTCTCCTTTTCTGTTAGGTAATGCTTCCATTTATTTACACTTTGTACCAACACATACAGTTCCTTATCATATGTTGGATATTTAATCACAAGTTGAGTGAAATTCTCATAATGATAACATATAGGTTTACATCTTTGCATCAAGATTGCACCCATGAAATATCCGCTTGCATCGGTTTGAATCTCAAATGGTTGTTGTAGATATGGCAGAGCCAAAACTGGTGTGGTGCTTATATTTTCCTTTAATGTCTTGAAAGCCTTCTACTACTTGTCTCCCCATTGAAAGACCTGTTTAACACTTGTTAATGCATGTAGAGGTGTTGTTGTGTATGAGAAATTAGCAATGAATTTCATCCAGTACTGTACTACTCCTAAGAAGCACCTGACTTCGGTGGTAATAGTTGGCTTAGACCATTTCACAATAGCTTCTACCTTTGTGGGATCTATCTTTAACTGACCATTCCCTACAATGTAACCCAAATATACTAGACAAATGTTTCCAAATTCACACTTAGATAACTTGATATACAACTTTTACTTCTTCAAGAGTTCAAAGATTGTCTTGACATGCATTATATGATCTTCCCATCTTTGACTAAATATCAATATGTCGTCTAAATAGAAAATAACAAAACAATTTATGTAGGGTAGGAACACATCATTCTGAAATATCCCTGATCCGGCTGATCAAGATATTTGCTACTATTCTAATGCTCTGGCATGCAGATCTGCTACACTGGGGGTTTCTGGATGTGTTTTAGCCGTGGGTTTGAGGTGTTCTTCGGTTATTGTGGTTGCATGTTGGTTATTGCAGGTGCATGTGGGTTATTACATGTGCATGTTGCATATTTAATGTTTAACAATCATAAAAGAGTGCATGCAAGAGTATAGAATGTCAACTGCTCAATATCATGAATAATAACGGTTCAAGCATGGAAATACAATAGCCTACTGGAAATATAGAGTCTAGACGTCAGTAAGATCTCCTGGATTTGTATTGGAATACAATAGAATAATAAAAAATACCCGTGATCATACGAAGATAGAATATCTAATGCATGCACGGATAGATCGGCAAAAATGAGCGACTCCGAAGAAATACGGTAACAGCTACCAGCTGGAAAATCCGATTTGAAGAACCCACTGTTAGAATGTGCTTAGAACTGCTCCAATAGATGCGCCCTAGTCTCTATACTGGAATGGATGTCTGTCAGAACTCGGATCTGACCTCTACGACACCGGATCTAGACCCCTGGGGGGTTTGTGCCCCTCCTTAGACTCTGACTGCGCCCCAAAATATTCCACCGTCAGAATCGTCCGCTATATGGCTCAAAACGATCGTATCATCAAATGATGTAATGGGTCAGAAGGGTTTGGCCGGATCTGCTCTGGAACATCTGCATGCAACGCCAAACGTCTATCCAGAATGACTGCACCCAAAATGGCTGGATGGATCGATCTGCAAGATTCCACTGTTGGAATCTGATGATAGATGGCTCAATGGAAGTGCCCTGGCTAGATCTCTACTGGGTTGGAATGAATCTGCAATCGTGACAAAGGTCTATTGCAGATCTCTGAATCCTCAAAATAGCTTGCGCCCTCCTTGGCTGAGTTGCGCCCTCCACACTGAAAACTCCTGAAATGAAGGATGAAATACCTAGATGGTATCTCCAATGGGCTAGGGTGTGTCTCTCAACACTGAAACCGATCAAGGGTGGTGGTTTCCTCCATAAATTCACAAAACAGTAAGGTTGTCTCTCCTCCTCCTCTGGAAGCTCTCAACATTAAATCATAACAATGCATAATGAGGAATTAGGTCAAATTCCTCCCTTTATATCTTTCCTGACCTAATTCTTTGTTGACATCACTTAACCTAGACACCTTTCCTCCTAAGTGATTTATTTTTCAATTAAGTCCCCCCCTTATCACCTTTTCATTCTAATTCTCCGTTGACTTAGGCTTAAGTGACTTTTCCTAAGTATTTTGGATTAATTCATCGTTTAGCCTTAATTCCTCCTTATTTCTCCATCTGGTTCCCTATTTGTGCCTGACTATAGTCTACGGGAACATATAGACTACTAAGTCACTCCCTGCTAGCCTAATCTTGGGGACGGGACATCACAGTCCTCCCTTCCCGAGATTGCTTGTCGTCAAGAAACATCAATCCTGGGTGCTGCAGAATATGCTCTCCCTCCCATGTGGAATCCTCCACTGGAAGACCCCTCCATCTAACCAAGCACTCTCTGATGATCATGCTCCTCAATATATGTTCTCTCTGCTCTAGTACCTCCTTTGGCACTAGTTCCAATTGTCCCTCCTCATCTAAGGGTGGCAACTCCTGTGAAATGCTAATCTGTTGTCCCACTGCCTTTTTAAGGCAAGAGACATGAAAGAAATTATGAATCTTGCTACCCTCTGGTAGCTCTAGATCATATGCCACCTCGCTTATCCTCCTGATGACTCTGTATGGCCCATATAACTTTGGCTTCAATTTCTCTGCTCCGCTCCTCTTCAAGGAAGTGTGTTGGTATGGCTGTAATTGCAGGAAAACCAAGTCTCCTACCTCAAAACTGCGCTCAACTCTGTGTCGATCTGCATATATCTTCTGCTGATTCTGAGCTGACTGCAAGTTCTCCTTTGCTAATTGCAGGATCCTTTGACTCTCTTCCACCCAATCCTTGGCCACTGGGACCCTACTGTCCCCAAATACAATATCTATAAAGGAGGGTGCATCGTATCCATACAATGCCCTGAATGGTGACA
>JASDQU010099752.1:414806-443711 GCA_032191745.1 Picea mariana
CTGCCTGGGTAACCCATGCAACCGGAATACCTCCCTGAAGAAAAACTCTGCTACCTGTATGGCCTTGTAGTTTGTGGGTATGGTGAAGAAATGTGCAAACTTGGTCAGTGTGTCGACCACTAGAAATATACAGTCCCTTCCCTGCACTCTAGGGAGGCTTGTAATGAAATCCATAGAAATGCTCTCCCATTTCTGCTCTGGAATGGGTAGAGGCTGAAGTAACCCTGTGGGATGTGTCTGCTCGGACTTGTTCTACTGACAAGTCATGCATTCTCATATGTGTTTCAACACGTCATCCTTGAGACCCTTCCATGAGAATCTCTCCATGATTTGCCTATAAGTTTTGAAGTATCCCTGATGCCCTGTTGTTGGTGAATCATGACACACCTTCAGAATCTTCCCTTTCAGGGTGGATTCTGGAACCAAGTAGATCTAGTTCTTGTAGAAAATGACATCATCAAGAACCCGGAACCTATCATCAATCACTTGCCCATCCATCACCTCACAAGAAATTTTTTTTTTGGAGTATTCCACCAACAAATGAGCTTTCCAATCTATACAGATATCCATCATCGAACATCCTGCTGGTCTCCTGGACAATGCATCTGCCACAACATTCCTTTTTCCCTTGACATACTCAATATCAAAGTCGAATGCTTGGATCTTTGAGACCCACTTCTGCTGCCTCTCGTTGAGGTCTTTCTGGTCAACGAAATACTTGAGACTGTTATGATCAGTCTTCACTACAAGCCTGCTGCCAACCAGATACTGCCTAAATTTGGTTAAAGCATGCATGATTGCTAGCATCTCCTTGTCATAAATAATATAGAGTCTCTCTGACTCGTCGAGCTTCCTGCTCTCAAACACAATGGGGTGCCCCCCCTGCATCAATACTTCTCCAATCCCCACCCCTGATGTGTCGCACTCTAAGACAAATCGCTGAGAAAAGTCTGGGAGGGCTAGAACAGGGCATGTGCTCATAACCTCCTTCATTTTGTTGAAGGTCTATTGTGAATCCTCTGTCCAATGAAAATCACCCTTCTTTGTCAAGTCTGTGAGTGGTGCTCCCAACTGTGAAAAACCCTTGACAAACCGCCTGTAGTAATTGCATAACCCAAAGAATCCTCTCAACTCCGTGAGATTCTTGGGCGTTGGCCAATCCACAATGGCTCTGATCTTTTCCTGGTGAACTTGTACTCCCTGCCCACTGATGATATGCCCTAAGTACAGTAGTTCCCTCATGCCAAATTCACATTTGGATTCCTTGGCATATAAAGATTGGGTCTTCATAGTATCCAAAACCTTCTCCAAATGTGCTAAATGATCATCCCATGTCTTGCTATAGATCAATATATCGTCGAAGAATACCAGAAGGTACTTCCTCAACTATCCTCTAAAGATATGGTTCATGCAAGACTGGAAAGTGGTTGGTGCGTTGGTCAGTCCAAATGTCATGACCAAGAACTCAAAATGTCTGAAATGGCATCGAAATGTTGTCTTCTAAATATCCTATTCCCTGATGCTGATCTGATGGTATCCTAAATGTAGATCAATATTGTTGAAGAAGACTGCCCCATGCAACTCATCCATCAACTCATATATGCATGGAATAGGGTAACAATTCTTGATCGTTTTCTTATTGAGCACTCTGTAATCGATGCACATCCGTAATGTGCCATCCTTCTTCAGTACCAGTACTACTGAAGATGCAAAAGGACTCATGCTGGGCCTGATATGTCCCATAGCGAGCAATTCTTTGATTTCTTTATCAATTTCATTCTTATATTTCTTGGGGTGTCTATAGGGTGTTGTAATCATTGGTGTGGCCCCTGCCTCTAACTCAATAATGTGCTCAAAACCTCTGTTTGGTGGTCTCCCTGGTGGTATCAGCCCAAATAATGGCTCATAACACCCTTGAAGCTCTCTGATCTATGGATGGTACTGCTCCCTACCCTCTGAGTCTTTTCGCGTGGTGATCATACACTCTGCTGCGTAAGCCACATCACCATGATGAAAAATCCGCTCCATCCTCTTTGCCGATACTGCCCAAGGCACCCCTGTAGACATACCTCTCAGCACAACTCTCAATCCACTGGCATCTCTGAAGCTCATGGTCAACATATAATAGTTGAACCCAATCTCCCCCAATGAATATAACCACTGTACCCCCAATACGACATCCGTATCTGATAGGTCAACTACATAAAACATGTCAGTCAGGGTGTAGTTGCCAAGTTTGACCTCTAGGTCAGGTATCATGTCTAAGCATGACATCGTGTATCCATCAGCCACTGCCACATGGAATCCCTCAAACTCCTCTGTGCATAACCCTCTCCTGGCTACCAAGGATGCATCTATGAAGTTGTGGGTGGCCCCACCATCAACTAAAGTTGTCATGCGTTGCCCTTGTACAAGGCCCTTGAGCTTGAGAGTGTTGTACCTGGGTACTCTTGAAAGGGTGGCTATGGTTCCCCCTTTCACCTCTCTACGAGGTTTGGCCTCTTCCTGGAGCTTGGACCTGGCCGGTATCTGAGGTTTCTTTGGCTGCTGCTCTGGCTCATGTGTGGTCTCAGTATCTGAATCACTATCTGTAGGTGCTTGAATATCCTCATCCTCCTCCTCACTTCCTGATTCCACCTCAATATAGTGGATTTTTCCCTTCCCCATGCATCTATGCCCAGGAACCCAAGGATCTCTGCAGGAAAAGCAAAGCTTCTTCTTCATCAACTCCCATCATGTATCATCATTCAAATTGGGCTTGCCCTTCCACTCCCTTGGAGGATTCTTTTGATCCTTGTCTCTCTGTGGTACAAAGGGTTTAGTGAAAGGTTTAGTTTTTGGCACCGAATCCACCAAATCTCTAGTGCGTCAAATGGCATCTTGCAAGGAATGAGGGCGGTATGCCTTCACCCAACCTCTCAAGGGTTCTGTGAGCCCTTCGGTGAATAGCATGACCAATCACAGCTCAGATATGTCTGTCACTACCACTTCTACTCTCTAAAACTCCGAACTGAATGCCTCTGCTGTGCCAGTTTGTCTCAACTAGGCTAAATCTTTGAAGTGGATCTCAGGATCCCTCCTATCAAATCTATCCATGAGTCTCTCTGTGAACTCTCTATAGGAGGTGATGTGATTGTGACCCAATGTCACCAATCCATGATACCACCACTCGTGTGCCTCACCCTCCAAGTGTAGGGTGGCGAAACTGATGGACTCTGCCTCTGTCATCTGGTTGAGCTTGTAGTAGGTATCTAGTTTATGTACCCAAGCTTTGGCAGTGCATCTGGCTGATCCGTCAAAAGAAGGTATGGTGAGTTTACCAACTTTTCGGATGAAGTCAATGTTATGCCCCTGCTACTATTGCTGCTTCCCTCCCCTCTGGGGCTCTCTAGGACGGTTCTTGAGTCTGAGTCCACAATACTCGACTAGGGTCATGTCCTGCTGAAAGTCACAGTCCAAGGCCGCATACTCTCTCCGATACTCTGCAATGTCCTCTACATGTGTGGCCGGTCTCTGTGCTATCAGTATCTGTGTTGCTACCGGGGTTGCCCTCTAGAAACTGGGAAACAATGGACGTGAAATCCTACTCGCAGAGGTATACGTGCGAGTGGGTGACTGGGGTCTATTGCCTGCCCCTGAGTTCCCATGCGCTGCATGTGGGCCTTGAGTGCCTGGAATATCTACCATAACCAGTCTATCTGCTACCTGAGCCAAAGACTAAGACATGGTCCGCTGGCTAGCTAGCATGTCACTGATAATGTGCATGAAGGCTACGTATGGATCCACTGGGGCCTTACCACTGCCCTCTAGTCGCTCATACCTGTCACCTATCCTCTTCTCTGCTTCGCTCTCAGCCTCTCACTCTGCTCGTCGCTCTGCTTCTCTAAGTGCCTCTTCCTCTTCCTCTGAACTGGGAGGGAAGGGAGGAAAGTTAGGTTTGTCCCTTCTTCCCCTGCGTCGATTGTATGTGACATATTTGTCACCTTCATGCTCACGGCCATCTGGTTCTTCTGCTGGATTCATGGTATTTAGTCATAGGCTGGCAGGACTAAAGCTCTGATACCAATGAAATATCCCTAATCCGGCTAATCAAGATATTTGCTACTGTTCTAATGCTCCGACGTGCAGAGCTGCTACACTGGGGGTTTTTGGATGCGTTTTAGCCATGGGTTTGAGGTGTTCTTCGGTTATTGTGGTTGCATGTTGCTTATTGTAGGTGCATGTGGGTTATTACATGTGCATGTTGCATATTTAATGTTTAACAATCATAAAAGAGTGCATGCAAGAGTATAGAATGTCAATTGCTCAATATCATGAATAATAACGGTTCAAGCATGGAAATACAATAGCGTACTAGAAATATAGAGTCTAGACGTCAGTAAGATCTCTTGGATCTGTACTGGAATACAATAGAATAATAAAAAATACCCGTGATCATATGAAGATAGCAGATCTAATGCATGCACGGATAGATCGGCAAAAATGAGCGATTCTGGAGAAATACGGTAACCGCTACCAGCTGGAAAACCCGATCTGAAGAAACCACCATTAGAATGTGCTCAGAACTACTCCAATAGATGCACCCTGGTCTCTATACTGGAATGGATGTCTGTCGGAACTCGGATTTGACCTCTACGACACCGGATCTGGACCCCTGGGGGGTTTATGCCCCTCCTTGGACCCTGAATGCGCCTCAAAATATTCCACCATCAGAATCGGCCGCTATATGGCTCAAAACGATCGTATCATCAAATGATGAAATGGGTCGGAAGGGTTTGGCTGGATCTGCTCTAGAACATCTGCATGCAACGCCAAACGTCTGTCCGAAATGACTGTGCCCAAAATGGATGGATGGATCGATCTGCAAGATTCCACTGTCAAAATATGATGATAGATGGCTCAATGGAAGCACCCTAGCTGGATCTCTACTGGGTTGGAATGAATCTGCAATCGGGACACAGGTCTACTACAGATCTCTGAATCCTCAAAATAGCTTGCGCCCTCCTTGGCTGAGCTGCGCCCTCCACACTGAAAACTCCTAAAATGAATGGTAAAATACCTGGATGGTATCTTCGATGGGATAGGGTGTGTCTCTCAACATTGAAACCGATCAAGGGTGGTGGTTTCCTCCAAAAATCCACAAAACAGTAAGGTCGGCTCTCCTCCTCCTCTGGAAGCTCTCAACATCAAATCATAACAATGCATAATGAGGAATTAGGTCAAATTCCTCTCTCTATATCTTTCCCGACCTAATTATTCATTGACATCACTTAACCTAGGCGCCTTTCCTCCTAAGTTATTTATTTTTCAATTAAGTCCCCCCCTTATCACCTTTTCATTCTATTTCTTCGTTGACTTAGGCTTAAGTGACTTTTCCTAAGTATTTTGGCTTAATTCATCGTTTAGCCTTAATTCTTCCTTATTTCTCCATCTGGTTCCCCATTTGTTCCTGACTATAGTCTACGGGAACATATAGACTACTAAGTCACTCCCTGCTGGCCTAATCTTGGGGATGGGACATCACACATTCATCACTCTCATAAAATGTGTTGGTGCGTTACATAACCCAAATGGCATAACCAACCATTCGAACAAGCCTTTCTTGGTATTGAAATCAATCTTCCATATGTCAACTTCTGCAATTCTGATATGATGGTAGACACTTATAAAGTCCAACTTAGTTAAATACACAACATTATTTAAGTGATATAATGGATCATCCATTCTAGGAAGAGGTGATCCAAGATTGGATCCAAGAGCTTGATGGGGCTCAGAAAGGCCTAAAAATCAAAGTTCTTAGAATGGATTCAAAACAGATGTGTGTGTAGGCCTTGTCAATACGAACCTAACACAACTTGAATGAGCTCAAACAAACATCATATGCTCCATATACCACGATCTATTCGGTTTTCCAAATAGGCAAAAATTCAATAGTCAACAAGCCAAAAATTCAACGCTGACGTCAGCATGACATCATGCTGACATCAACATGCTGACATGGCAGTGTTTGGAGGTGATATGTGGAATTTTTTTCATACAACTGACATGGAAATGTCTGGAGGTGACATGTGGTAGTTGTTCGTATAGCTGATGTGGTAGCATCTGGAGGTGACACCTCCCAGCTGGTCGTACAACTGACGTGGCAACGTCTGGAGGTGACATGTGGTAGTTGGTCGTATAGCTGATGTGGTAGCGTTTGGAGGTGACACCTCGCAGCTGGTCATACAACTAACGTGGTAGGGTATCGTTGGATGCTGACGTGGAAGTTATAGGTGGACCAATCCGAGAGTGACACATGTCACCACTACAAGGGTGACATGTGGCACACCCGTACGACATACGTATGACACGTGGAAATTAGTGTCTGGCCAAGTGGGGTGACTAGGCATACAGAATTGATGATTTGGTCCAATCCTAGTTCACCACGTGGCCCAATCAGGTGGTGCCACATGGAACCCCACGGATGCCCAAGGGCAGCTACGTAAAATTTTGTTGCGCTCCCTAGGGATCGAACCCCTAACCTCCTGAAAGACAAACGATCTGAGAACGGGTGCTAACTATTAGGGCTATGGTTGTTTCTTGTTGTATACTCGGCACCTTATGGACATGTGTTGACAGAGGCGAAGAATGGGGGTTAGCCTCGGTTGGCAGGGGCCAGCCCTGTCTGACCATGAACTAGGATCCATGAACAATAAACTGGCATATGTGTGGAGATTGGGGGATGGCCACATGGACCATGGTGCTATACCATGGGCTACACCATCTAGGTCCCTAACAAATATCCTTGCGCGTCGATGCTAGCCCAAGGTTTCAGGGATGCACCAATACGACTAGGAGTCGAGACTCAAGGGGGCCAGTGCATAGATGTTAGTGCTTGGCCACATTGATGCACCTAATATGACCATGGGGGCAGATAATAAGGGGTTGCACTCTAATATTTCTCAGAAGTGGGTTTAATACTATATGATAGTGATTTTTATTGGTATTATTCAATATATTTTGGATATTTTGGTCAGTTTTGGGGGATATTGGGCCCTTTGTGAGGCCAGATCTTGGGGGGAAGTTGGGAGATGGTTACCAACTTTAGATCTATATAAAACAGGGCTTCTTGAATTCATAAGGAGGTTGAGAGAAGGTTTATGTTGAATATTTTCCAAGCCAAATCCATTTTTATGTAGGGAAGCTGTTGAGGAGAGCACCTTTGCGAGCCATTTATGGGAGCTTCGGTCATCCGATTTCAGTGTTGTCAGTTTTGTTGGGTTCCAAAGATCTGGTAGAAATAGAAAAAATGATTTTATAACCTTTTTGGCACTTCTATGATGTAATTTTAAAGCTTTGAACATAAATAATAAAACCTCACCCACTGAGACAAAGGCCCGGAGATGTAGGGGAGATTGTTGAACTCAATTATCACTTTGGTGTTTTATGGTTTGTTGTTATTCACACTTATGTTCAGATATGTATATGTTTATATGACTGTCATATTTATTCCTCGTTCATTAGTTTCCTAAATGGTAATTTTAACACATGCATAATAACTCAACAATTGTCATTTAAAATATCTTTTTGGATCAAGTGGTATCAGAGCTAGTTGAGGTTTGGATTTGAGTTTGCATGTTAACCAGGGAAAAGATACAGCATGTTCAAGGAGATCTTTTTGAAGAGAATCCATTGATTGGATTGAGAAAGATAACTTATCAAAGTGAGAATATGGCATCAAAAGAGGGAATTTCCTAGGATGAGAAAGAGTTTTGAAAAAATTTCTTTGCTATGTCGGATATAATGAAGGTTTTGTATGAGGATTACTTGGAATGGAAGAGACCAAATCTGGGTGAATATTCAAAGGTAAAAAGTGAAGAAGGTGAGGATCCTCCTCAAATTCCTCCTTCACCTCCTTCTTCTTCAAGTTCAAGTTCTAAATCCACTGCAAAGAAACATGTCCATAAACATAAACAAGAAATGCCTTTATTAAAACTTGATGTGAAATTTGAATTACCTATGTATGATGGTGAAGTTAATGTAGAGAGACTTGATAATTGGGATAGACAAATGGAGGTTTATGGCAGTGTGCAACAGATCAAGGATGAGGCAACTCAGATCAAGTTGGCTTCGCTTAGACAACACTCATTTGGTGGAAAAGCAAGTTGCAAAATGGCACGCAACAAGTGGGTAATGTATTTCCATCATGGAAAAGTTTTATTTATTTACTTAGAAAGAAATTCTATCCTTTGGGTTATAAAGAGAAAACATTAATTGAATGGAAAGCTATTAAACTAAGAAAAGGAAAAATAGTGGAAGAATACACCGATGGATTTCGTGAAATGGCATTGATGTTAGATATTCCTTTACATACCCAAGAAACTCTTATGAACTATATAGGAGGTTTACCTGCACATATTTGAATTACTGTGTTCATGTTTGGAACAACTAATATTGATGAGGCTTCTGTTCAAGAGACATACATTGGAGCAGGAAAAATAGGTGTTGGTGTATCAGGGGAATTATCTTCAGGGAAAGAGGACAAAATAAAGTGGAATGGCAAGAAGGAAAATTTTGTGAAGAGAAAGGAAGGGAAGCCCTCTTGCAAGCATTGCAATAAAGAGGGTCATGATGTGGAACGTTGTTGGCAATTGCATATCAAGAAGAGGCCTAAGTGGTTCAATGAAAATAAAGGAAGGAAAATAGTTGTAGCAACAACATGACCCACAGACTTGGGATTAGATTCAGGTGATGAATCTAAAGTCTCATTGGTTGGTATGACATGTAAAATTGGTGAAGGATTTGATGCTAGAAGTAAATTGTTTCACATAAGGGTCATAATGAGACATACTAAGGTCAAAACATTGATATATAGTGGATATCAATCTAACTTAATTTTAGAGGAATTGGTTAAATAGTTGGGATTAAACACTCAGATGCATCATAATCCTTACACACTTAAATGGATAAGAAAAAATCATCAATTACACATAACAAAGCAGTGCACATTAAAATTCACAATTTCATCTAAGTTTGTGGATGAGGTAACATGTGATGTGATGCCACTAAGTGAATGTGGAATGGTCTTAGGCAGTGCTTACTTGTATGATCGTAAAGAAATCTTCTACAGGGAAAATAATCAATATCATTTAACCAAAGCAGGTCAAGAATATGTGGTTCATGCTCATCATTTAAAGGCAAATAAATTTCTTCAAACTATGGAACAATTAATAAAGGTATCTCAAGAAAGAAACACACCCATAATTGTTTCAAATCAAGTAATCGATCTTAAGCAAGAACATGAGATTATTGTAGAATGGAAAATCAATCACACTTTGCTTCAAGACAATCTAATGTTGTGCAAAAATTACAAACGTATCACCTCATTTGCAGTCATATTTTTTATGCTATCATTAGTAATGTTGTCAACATGGATTAGAGTGGTTTCATTAATATGTGACAAGGTACAAATAGCTAACAATATGCTGTTAGTTATCATGATTGTTTTATAGTTGATCTTGATGAGAAAGGTGCGCATGACAGAGTTCAAGGGTAGGGAACAAGCCGGGTGGCTTATCCCGCAATTGATGACTAGTCAATAAAATTTTGGGGACCAAAAGGTATTTAGTGGGTAGGTGTGATCCAAAATTGGATCCAGGAGCTTGATGGGGCTCAGAAAGGCCTAAAATTAAAATTTCTCGGAATGTCTTCAAAATGAACCTATGCGTAGGCCTCATTGATACAAACCCAATGCAACTTGAACGGGCTCAAACAGATGTCGTATGCTCTAGATATCACAATCTGTTCATTTTGCCAAACATGCAAAATGTCAAGAGTCAACAAGCCAAAAAGTCAATGTTGACATCAACATGGCGTCGTGCTAATGTGGTAGTGTCTGGAGGTGACATGTGGCAGTTGGTTGTACAACTGACGTGGAAGTGTCTGGAGGTGACACAAGGATATTGGCCGTACAACTGATGTGGTAGCATCTAGAGGTGACACATGGCACCTCATCGTACAACCGATGTGGCAGGGTACCTTCAGATGCTGACGTGGAAGTTACAGGTTGATGTAGGAGCATCGTCAATGAGCACACATGGTAGGACAAATTAGTGCCTGGGGATCATTTCAGAATCTGAAACACTTGGAGTTACTACGAATATTTTGGAGCTGATTGGAAAACGGAAGAAGATCAGATGCTTAGAAGATGATGATCATGAGTGATCTGTGAGTTTTCACTCCTAGATTTGAATGTAACCAAACTTAGGTAGCAGTTAGGTTTTGTTTCGAGTAGACGAGTAGTCGGGGGGAACCCTAAGGATCCTCTGAGATTAATCGAGCTTTTGTATGCCCAAGTGAGGCTATTGCAAGTTAGTAGGAATTTTCCAAGTTTTGAGTTATTGTTTTGATATTATCTATAGCCATTTACTTTTGAATGAATATGAAAGAGGAAAATTGACTCAAAGGCATAGCACTGTTACTGTTGGTAATTCTCTGTTATTGTATTTTCTTAAATGAATGAATTTTTGTTATGAATGGATGAAACTGTGAATGTTAGTATAAGTTTCAATTGTTTCTCTTATGTTGAGTGAGTGCAAGGTGTGCATGACGGGATCTGTTTCAATTCCAAAGATTAGAAGAGATAGCACAAAAATTCCCCTTTGCGAGGAGTGTGAAGCGACTGCAACAAGGCATGCACAGTCATCTGCAAGAACCAAGTCTTGTGTAGGAATCTGCTGCAAGGAGTGCATAGATTTAGAATTCGGCTAAGTGTTGAAGGGACTCCATAAGAGGTAAAGGAGAGGAAGGTGAAATATCGAATTGATTTGAGCCGTTGAATCCAAAAAGATCGTGGATCATCAATCTAGCTCCATCGTGATCTCGAATATCGACAGAACAGAGGTAAGGATACTCCCAAATCCATGAAACGCGAAATCATGACTTGATCATAGTAGTCGATTGAAGAGAGTTGTGAGTCATCGATCTAACTCTCGCAAATATTGAGAAATCGGGGATCGAGAGAACAGAGGTAAACCAACCTCCAAAGTTCGAAAACATGAAATCACGACTTGATCGTAGCCGTCGATCCAAGGAAGATCATGGACTGTATATCTAATTATATCGGGAGTTCCCGATACACGAAATCCTGATGTGCTTGAGAGTTGAGCCCCAGGTCATGACTGGAGGTCACATTGAGGGAAGATAAGGGAGGAGATAGTACACGCTAAAATCCCGTTGGGGTTTCAAAAGTTGGGATAATTGGGGTGATTCACACGCAAAGACTCGACACGTGAAATCGTGAAACACCTTTTGGGATAGGCTCGTGGTTACATCCAGTGGTCGTGTGACAAGAGGTTGCGCCTGGTGCTTGTTCACACAGTGAAGTTTCGTGAAAAGGACCTGTGGAAATTTCTTGAATATTCCAGTTGGGAATCAAAGATCTACTCCATCTCGAAGATTGAGAAGATCCAGAGACCGGGAGGTCAGCAAACCCTGCTGAGGTGGGGGCACTGCATCAAGTGGTATCAGAGATGGATTTTCGTCTGAAGATTTCAGGCGAAGGAGATAAAGGAGACGATAGAACTCAAAGCACACTCTGCATGTGAGATACAATCGACATAATTCCATCGAGGAGACGAGTGGAACAACCTTTAGCGAATTGGGTTGTGGAAAGGGAAATGCGAGAACTTCGTGCAAGATTGGAGGCAATGGAGGAAGCACAAAGAAGAGCACTTGATGTTGGAGACATCAACGATGTAGAGAGTGAAGAAGTAGAAGTCGAAGAAGATGCGGGAGGGAATCTTTCCGAAGAACGCTTGCTAAGAGAAATTGTTAGATTGGGAGCTAGAGACAAGATAGAGGTCCCAATGTACAAAGGCAATTTGGATGTTGAAGAACTGCTGGATTGGATAAGATCCATGGACAAATATTTCAAATATGAAGACATTGATGAGGAGAAAAGGGTGAGACATGTTGTCACCATACTAAAGGGACATGCAACACTGTGGTGGGATGAACTGTAGGCTGAGAGGAGAAATAAGGGAAAACAAAAGATAAATAATTGGGACATAATGGTAGCCAAGTTGAAGGCTAAATTCATGCCCAAATATTACCAGATCAATCTGTTCAGGAAGCTGCAGAACTTGAGACAGAAGGGTATGACAGTTAAAGCGTACACATAGGAGTTCTACAAGACGAAAAAAATGTTTTGAGGTATATAAATGGCTTGAGGTATGAAATCCAAGATGAGATCAACATGATGCCAATAAGTAATGTGGAGGATTCTTATCAGTTTGCACTGAAGGAAGAGGAGAAGTTGTCCAGAAAAAAAAAATCAATGAGGTAGAGGTAGAAGCCTAGTCCCTAATAAATGCAAGGGAGTTGCCCATGACAAGGCACAAAAATCCAAAGATGAGACTGAAAAACTACATAGTCACTCGGAAAGAGGAGGAAGTTACCGAGGAAGACAATATTGTGGAAGAAGTTCTTCCAAAGGAAGAGGAAGAGGAAGAGGAGGAGAAGCGAGATGTTACACCTGTGGAAAGGTAGGACATAATTCTTGGGAATGTCTTGAGAGAAAGAAAGAAGGAGAAGGTGAAACTAAAATTTTGGAAGCACAGAGAAGAAATGTTGAAGCAGGAGCAGAGGATGGAACATCCCTGATGTTGAGAAAAATTCTCTTAAAACTAGAGGCAGAAGTTGAGAAGCCAGTGCAAAGAAACAATCTCTTCAGGATAGCTTGCAAGACTAAGGACAAAGTCTGCAAGGTGATAATTGACAGTGGGAGTACTGAAAACTTAGTATCCACAGAGATGGTGGAGAAATTAAAGCTGGAGACAAGTGCACATACGAAGCCATGCAAAGTCTCATGGTTGCAGAAAGGACACCAGGTAACGATTACTAAACAATGTTTGGTTGGATTTAAAATAGGAGGGTATACAGAGGAAATTCTTTGTGATGTAATTCCCATGGATGTATGCCATATTTTGTTGGGAAGACCATGGCATTTTGACAGGAATGTCATTCATGATGGAAGGAAGAATACATACAAATTGGAGAAGAATGGTAGGACACACATGTTGTTGCCAATAGAGGAAAAGAAAGTGAAAGAGGAAGCCAACACAAGCATACTTCTCACAAGCAGGAAGGAACTCCTAAAAGAAGTCAAGAAAGGACAAGAGATGCAATTTGTTGTGGTGATGAAACCTAGATTTGTCCTTACAAGTACTACAATGGATGATTTTCCTGAAGAAATTCAGGAATTGTTGGATAGTTTTGCTAACATAGTGGTGGATGAGTTGCCTAACTCATTTCCACCCATCAAAAGTATCAGCCATCATATCAATTTAATACCAGGATCAAGTCTGGTAAACAAAGCAGTGTACAGATTGACACCTCGAGAGAATGAGGAGGTAAAGAATCAAGTCCATGAGTTGTTAGAGAAGGGGTTGATTAGAGAGAGCTTGAGTCCATGCTTGGTACCAACTGTGTTGAGCCCAAAGAAGGATGAAGGATGGAGAATGTGTACAGAATCAAGAGCCATTAACAAAATCACCATCAAGTATAGATTTCCTTTTCCAAGAATGGATGATTTAATGGACTGACTAAGTGGAGCAAACTTCTTTTCTAAGATAGATTTGAAAAGAGGATATCACCAGATAAGAATGAGAGAAGGTGATGAATGGCAGACAACCTTTAAGAAAAATGAAGGTTTGTATGAATGGCTTGTTATGCCATTTGGCTTAACAAATGCCTCGAGTACTTTTATGAGGTTGATGAATGAAATAATGAAAGATTTCATTGGAAAATTTGTAGTTGTATATCTGAATGATATACTAATATTTAGCAAGGCTAAAGAGGAGCATTTGAGACACCTGACACTAGTGATGAGGATACTACAACAGGAGAAGCTACTGATAAATTTGAAGAAGTCCTCTTTTATGAATACATAGATCATTTACTTGGATTTTGTGATCTCTTCAAATGAACTAAAGATGGATCCAGAAAAGGTGAAAGCAATCAAAGAATGGCCTTCACCAAGAAGCGTGTTTGAGGTAAGAAGCTTCCATAGATTCACAAGTTTCTATAGGAATTTCATCAGAGACTTCAGTGGAATTTGTGCACCAATGATTGATATAGTGAAGAAGAAGCAAAAGTCTTTTAAATGGACAGAGGAGGCCGAGAGGAGCTTCAATACTCTGAAGAAGAAAATAACAAAGTGACCAATTCTGGTCTTACCTAATTTTGGGAAAACATTTCAGGTAAGATGTGATGCAAGTGGAGTTGCAATTGGAGCAGTTTTAAGCCAGGATAATAGACCGGTTGCCTATTTTAGTGAGAAGATGAATGTGACTAAGAGAAAATACTCCACATATGATAAGAAATTTTATGCCATAATTCAAGCCCTCAAGAAGTGGAGACATTAACTTGTCCCACAAGAATTTGTCTTGTACAATGATAACCAAGCTTTACAATTCCTAACCAGATAGGAAAAATTAAATCAGAAGCATGCAAAGTGGATTGAGTTTATGTAGAATTTTACTTTTGTCATAAAACATATTGTTGGGAATGATAACATAGTTTTTGATGCATTGAGCAGGAGATGTTTGATTCTGCAGGAATTTTAGGTGAAGACCTTGGGGTTTGAACACCTTAAGGAAATGTACAGTAATGATCCAGACTTCAAGGAGGCATACAAAGCATGCATGAATCATGTGTTGAGGGATAGGAGCCAATGGATAGAGTATATGATTCAAGAGGGATTGTTGTTCAAGGGAAATCAATTATGCATACCAAAATTTTCAATGAGGGACAGCCTTTTGAAGGAGAAGCATAGTGGAGGATTGGATGGACATTTCAACCATGATAAAACATTTGCATAGTTGAGAAGTTCATACTATTGGCTAGGTATGAGGAAAAAAGTAATGAAATTTGTGAATATATGTAGAATATGCCAACATGCAAAAGGTAAATGAAATAACACTGGATTGTATCAACCATTGCCAATACCAGAGAGGCCTTGGGATGTGATAAGCATGGATTTTGTGTTAGGACTACCAAGAATGCAAAGAGGATGTGATTCCATATTTTTGTTGGTGGATAGATTTTCAAAGATGGAACACTTTATCCCATGCCAGAAGACCAGTGATTAAACACATGTTGCAAATCTATTTTTCAAGGAAGTTGTGAGACTTCCCGGCCTACCCAGAAGCATTGTCTTGAATAGAGACACATAATTTGTTGGTCATTTTTGGAGAACATTGTGAAAGAAGTTGGGGATGGATCTGTCCTTCAGCTCAAATTATCATCCTTAGACAACTGGATAGATTGAGGTGGTAAACAAAAATTTAGAAAACTTGTTGAGGAGTCTGGTCACTGAGCATCATAACCAGTGGGATCAAATTCTGCCACAATCAGAATTTGCATACAATGACTCGCCAAACAAAAGAAATGGAAAGAGACCATTCAAAATACTGTATGGAGTTCAACCCAAGGGAGTATTTAATTTGAGAGACTTAGAACAAAATGAGATCATAAGTGCTGGAGTAGAATATTTTGCTGCAGAAATGCAAAATCTCCATAGACATATCAGAGGACAATTACAGAACTCTAGCCAAGAGTACAATCACAAAGAACTTCAATTTGAGGTAGGAGATCAGGTTCTAGCACATCTCAGGAAAGAAAGGTTCCCTAGTGGAATATATAACAATYTGAATATGAAGAAGATAGGGCCATGTAAGATATTAAGGAAGTTTGGTGCAAACACCTATGCCATTGAGCTTCCAGATGATGTGGGATTATCACCCATATTCAACGTTTCAGACCTGTACACTTACAGGGAATATGACTCAGTGGGATCAGAAGTTCAAGAGAAGATTCAATGGGAGAAACAAATGCCTATAGTAAAAAAACCACAGATGGAGAAGATCATTGATCAGAGGATTTGCAAAAAGATGAGGAGGAAGACCCATCTTGAATATTTGTTCAAGTGGAAGGGACACCCAATAGAAGATGTTGGTTGGGAAAATGAAGCTTATATCCAGAAGCATGGAAAGTCAGTGTAAGAGCTCATGGACAGGAGTCCATAAATTTTTGTACAGGGGAGTATGATGCAAGAGCATCATTAGCGAGCACACGTGGCAGGACAACTCAGTGCCTGGGGATCATTTCAGAATCTGAAATGCTGGGAGTTACTGCGAATATTTTGGAGATGATTGGAAAAATGGAAGAAGATCAAATGCTTGTAAGCTGATGATCACGAGTGATCTGGGAGTTTTCACTCCTAGATTTGAATGTAACCGAACTTAGGTAGCAGTTAGGTTTCGTTTTGAGTATACGAGTAGTCGGGGGGAACCCTAAGTACCCTCTAAGATAAATTGAGGTTTTGTATGCCCAAATGAGGCTATTGTGAGTTAGTAGGAATTTTCTGAGTTTTAAGTTATTGTTTTGATATTAGTTGTAGCCATTTAATTTTGAATGAATATGACAGAGGAAAATTGACTCAAATGCATAGCACTGTTACTGTTGGTAATTCTCTATTATTGTGTTTTCATAAATGAATGAATTTTGTTATGAATGGATGAAACTGTGACTGTTAGTATAAGTTTCAATTGTTTCTCTTTTGTTGAGTGATTGCAAGGTGTGCACATCGAATGCAAGGAGTGGGTGATGGGATCTATTTTGATTCCGAAGCTCAGAAGAGATAGCACGAAACTTCCCCTTTGCGAGGAGTGTGAAGCGACTGTGGCAAGGCATGCACAATCATCTGCAAGAACCAAGCCTTGCGTAGGAATATGCTGCAAGGAGTGCACAGATTTAGAATTCAGCTAAGTGTCGAAGGAACTCCATAAGAGGTAAAGGAGTGAAAGGTGAAATCCTGACTTGATTTGATCCATTGGATCCAAAAAGATCATGGACCGTCGATCTAGCACCATCACGATATCAGATATCGAGAGAACAAAGGTAAGGAGACTCCCAAAGATGCGAAACGTGAAATCACGACTTGATTGCAGTCGTCGATCAAAGAGAGTCATGAGTCGTCGATCTGACGCTCACAAATATCAGGAAATTAGGGATTGGGAGAATAGACTTAAACCAACCTCCAAAGTCGTGAAACGTGAAATCATGACCTGATCGTAGTTGTCGATCAAAGAAAGATCGCGGACCATAGATCTAATTATATTAGGAGTTCCCGATACACGAAATCCCGATGCGCTTGAGATTTGAGCCCCAGGTCATGATCGAAGGTCACATTGAGGGAAGATAAGGGAGGAGATAGTACATGCTAAACTCTCGTTGGGGTTTTTGAGGTTGGGAGAATCAGGGTTATTCACATGCAAAGACCCAACACACAAAATCGCAAAACGCCTTTTGTGCTAGGCTCGTGGTTACAACCAATGGTCGCGTGAGAGGAGCTTGCGCCTAGTGCTTGTTCTCATGGCGGAGTTTCGTGAAAAGGACTTGTGGACATTTCCTGAAGATTCCAGTAGGGAATTGAAGAGCTACTCCAGCTTGAATATTGAGAATATATAGAGACCGGGAGGTCAGCAGACCCTGTTGATGTGGGTGCACTACATCATAGGTGGGCCAATCCAGGGGTGACACATGTCACCACTGCAAGGGTGACATGTGGAACGCCCATACGACATACGTAAAACATGTGGAAAATAGTGACTGGGAAATTGGGGTGACTGTGCATATGGAATTCATGATGTGGTCCAATCCTAGGTCGCCACGTGGCCCAATCAGGTAGTTCCACGTGGAACCCTGCAGATGCCCAAGGACGACTGGATAAAATTTTGTTGCAGTCCCTGGGGATTGAACCCCTAGCCTCTCAGGCGACCAATGATCTGAGCACAGGTGCTAACCATTCGAGCTATGGTTGTTTCTTTTTGGTTATTCGATGCCTTATGGATATGTGTTGACAGAGGTAGAGAATGGGGGGTTAGCCCTGGTCGGTCGAGGCCAGCCTTGTCTGACCACGGGCTAGGATCCAGGACCAATGAACTAGAATATGCATGGAGTTTGGGGGATGGCCACATGGCCCAAGGCACTATATCATGAGCTACACTTTCATGGGGCCTAACTTTATCCTTGCGCGTGGATGCTAGCCCAAGGTTTCAGGGATGCACAAATACGACCGGGAGCTGGGACTCAAGGGGGACAACACATAGATGTTAGCACCTCACCACATGGATGTGCCTGTTATGATCAGGAGCTAGATAATATGGGGATGTGCCCTAATATTTCTTAGAAGTGGGTTTAATACTATATGATAGTGATTTTTATTGGTATTATTCAACAGATTTTGGAGATTTTGGTCATTTTGGGGGGGTATTGGGTCCTTTTTGAGGCCATATATGGGGGGGAGTTGGGAGATTGTTACCAACTTCAGATCTATATAAAATAGGGATTCTTGAATCCATGAGGAGGTTTATAGCAAGTTTATCCTGAATATTTTGCAAGCCAAAGCCATTTTTATGCAGGGAAGCTGTTGAGGAGAGCACCTTTGTGGGCCATTTCTGGGAGCTTCAGTCATCCGATTTTAGTGCTGTCAGTTTTGTTGGGTTCCAGAGATCTGTTAGAACAAGACCATATCAGTTTTTAACCTTTTTTTCACTTTTGGGATGTATTTTTAAATATTTGAACAGAAATAAGAAAGCCTTACTCATTGAGACAAAGGCCCGAAGACGTAGGCGAGATTGCCGAACTCTGTTATCACTTTGGCGTTTTATGGTTTTTTGTTCTTCATGCTTATGTTAAGATATGTATATGTTTATATGTTTTTCATATTTCTTCCTCTTTCATTAGTTTCCAAAATGGTAATGTTAACACATGCATAATAACTCAACCATTGTCATTTAAAAGATCTTTTCGGATCAACAGGATAACAGTTCTTTCCCATAATCTTGTTCATGGATCAAAAATCAATACACATCCTCCACATGCCATATTTATTTGGAACTAAAACAATAGAATAACTACACATAGAGGAACTTGGTATGGTGATTCCTTTATCAGGAAGCTCCTAAACTTGCTGCTTTATTTCTGCATTCTTGATTAATAATGACTTGTAAATTCCAATGTTTGGAACAAGAGCATATAGTTGCAAACATATTTCATGTTTAGCCTCTCTTTTGGGAAGCAAACCTGTAGGTTCTTGAAATAACTTATCATAATTATTTATGATGTTGATAAAATCATGTTTATTATTTGGATCACAACCTTCTAAAGCATATGTTTTATCCTCTTCTTTCTGTTCACTATCATGAGAACACAATATTTACTTGTGATCACGAGTGTCTTTATTTTTCCTGTGCTCACTAAAGAAACATTAGCTTTTATGCAATGAGCTTTGACAATATATTCAACCCCATCCTTAAGGTGTTATTTTTTTCTTCTCGATAAAAAACAACCTTCCTATCAAATAGATATGGACTACCCAAGACAATGTCGCAAATGTCAAGAGGCAAAACATCTAACTCAACCTTATCAAAGAAATTAGCTATAATTGCGATCCTAATCTTACATTTCTTTGTTATTCACAACTTAGCATTGTCACACACCCAACCTAATGGATATGTATTTTTGTGAGGTGTCATATTCAATCCCATATTCTTAACAATTGATTCAGATATTAGGTTAACTTGAGATCCACTATCGAATAAAGTATCTACCTTAGTATGCTTGACTATATCTCTGGCATGAAAAATATCACTCCTTTTCTTCTGATCAATATCACTTTCCATCTTGGCAGATTGAACTAAAGAATTTGAACTGATAGCTGATATATCTTTGCTTCCTATGACCATGATATTGGATTCATCTCCAAAATCCGATCCTAGATCTTGATGAACTGATGCAACAATCTTCTTCTTCCCTTTATCCTTGAATTTATTTGATTGTAATTCTAAATACAACTTCCAACACTGTGATTCCTCATGTCCCTTTCTCTTACATTGGGAACATGCAGGTCTTCCCTCAAATAGCTTCATTGTGGCTTGATTTCATACTCTTCCATTTACCTTTCAGTTTCTTCTCAAAATTGAATGGCTTCTTATCTTCGCTCCCATGCTTACCCTTACTAGCCTCTAGATGTGTAGCTTTTATTGACACCTTATCAATGTTAGTAGGGATAAACATTAGAATAGTGTGAAGAAGATATGAGTGCATGCCACCAATATACTTCAAACGAGTTTCATGAGTATACAATGGAATTCCTAGGGATAATGCCTTCATTTTGAATTCCTATGTATATGCCTAAATATTCTGGCCTTTAGCCTGTCTTAGATGTTTCCACTTGATCATTTTTGTTTGTGTATGTTCCAGTGGATACAATTTTTTTCTTATAGCCTTAGTAAACTTTCCCCAAGAAGAKATTACTTTACCCATTTGAACAAGATCAACTTGCATCTTACTCTCCCACCATATTAAGGAAGTTCCCCTTAGTCGAAGAGAAACTAACTGTATCATTGCAGCCTTTTCCATGATATTTTAAACCCTRCAATATACCTCTATCTGCTTGATCCAATTGTCTAGTTTCTCGACATTCAATTCTCCATCATAGGCTGGAAAATTGAATTTAACATCCAATTTTAGTAATGGCAAATTATGCTCAGACTCCTTATAGGACTTGTTTGGATGAGAGGAATTTTACTTTCTTTAGAACAAACTGATGACGAGGAGGAGAAAGGGGAAGGGGGCTCTGAAGCTCCACCGCGTTCACATCCTCCTTCTCCTTTTACCAAATATTGTCCACTTACATGTTTTTAAATTCTTCGTTCTAACTCATCTATCATTTATTTCAATGATTGAAGCATAGATCTGATCTCTTCATGACTCATGGGCTGATGTTCTTCTTCTCCTTTTTCAGAAGCCATCTTATGTCATTGAATTCTCTTTCCAATTTCAGAATTATAACTTGCAAGTTTTTCTTTACCAAGTTTGAGTTTGGATCTTGTAAGCATTCACTTGAAAAGTACTTGTCAAACCTTCTTTGATACCAACTTGATCCAAAAAATCCTTAGATGTTGATAATTTAAAAATACACATAAATATCTACTGAATTCTTGAAATAAAATGATCACTTGACTGTTTGCAAATTCCATGTGAAGAACTTATGTAACCAAATCCACTTTAATGATAATTAACTTGCAAATAATCAAACTTGAAATGAACAACAACAATATAATCACATACACAAGTTGGAAAAATTGAGTTCACCCAATTTGGGATACCTCTCCGGGTTCGCTTCCAATAGAGACCTTCTTTTATTAAATGCTCAAATACTTTCATTTTACAATGACCTTTTTAAATATTGATCAAATGAAAAAATGGAGTGCACTATTGGATTCCTAGTGAAAAATTGTGCAAAATGCATATAAGTTCTCGAAAATCCATTAAGGTACCCCTTTCAATGCTTTATGGTGTAACCTCAAAACTTGTGTACCCTTAGGAACAATTTATGAGGCCACTCTGTATTGATTGTATATCCAAACTCAATCCACATTCCCATTAAATAGGGTGAGAACCCATAACCCATCTTCGATATTTATGGTTGGAAATAACTATAAGGCAATTGGTTTCATAACCAAACCTGCACACATAGCTTTATGGTTAAGTTTGTTGTATATTATATGGTAGGTCGGGGGGTTCAAGCCCCATCGACCACCATATATTCACGCCCCTTTTGTTGGTAAACAATTGTCATATGGTTCAAAACTCATGCGGATATATATATATATATATATATATATATATATATATATATATATATATATAGTTTGAAAACCTATGCACGATATGATATATGCATTAGCCCTTCCACAACATGTATTGGTGATATGGTAAGGTATATACCAAGATCCAAGCGTCGAGGGATTAGAACCTTATCCCTTTGGCCCCCCATTACAAGTTTATTGTAAATTTAAATACAATATTTACCATAGATATGTTAAGAACCATTGTGTGGCATGTTGGGATGAAAGGATTTGTTATGTCTTGGGAGGTCATGGAGGTCGCGGGTTCAATCCCCATTGACTCCATAACTTTTACATAAATCTAACCAATATTGGCCAATGGGAGGTTGCCACTTATGCCCACTTCTCAACCTACAATTTGTCCACCTGGAGGTACGATCTTCTCAATCAACTATCGATAACCATGTGCCACATGTCACCCTTGTAGTGGTGACATGTGTCACCTATTGTTTCCCATGAACTTGACCTTTGACTTGGTTGACTGGAACTTTAACTACTTATATATTTTTCATACGAACTTTGTTTGACTTTCCATTTGTACCATTGGAAATATGATGATGACCTATTCACATTGATGGCATTTAGAGAGAATTTGGGATGGTCTAATTTTAAGCATTACTGAACCATTTTGGATCTCTGTGGATCTTCCATATTTTTTTAGACCTCTATGATCATTCTTGGATCCTCATGGATCATTGAAACAACTTTGATTATCACAATGTATTAATGTCATCTCTAACTCCTGATCAAATAGTCCCATAAGAATCTTCTGAAGCCATACTGCTTTGCGAATTGTGACAATGGTTGCGATATACTCTGATTTTATTGTGTTGAGTGCTACATAAGTATTCTTCCTGATAAACAAGGATATCATAGCTGATCCTAAGATGAAGAAGCACCCCAAGGTTCTCTTTCTATCTACTACACTCCCTACCTAGATAGAATCAATATATCCCTGCAACCTTACTTCACTACCTGATACATATTTCAAACCATATCCAAATGTACCATGCAGGTACCTCAACACTTGATTTTCTACAACCCAATAGAAGTGCCTCGACTCAAACATAAAATACAAAGAAAATATATGGCATGGTGTTAACCAGGTACATAAAGGATCCAATCACAAATCCATGAGGTTGCTCTATATACAATTCTTCCTCAATCACATCGTTTAGGAACACAGTCTTCACATCCATCTGATGTAATCTCCAAACCATAAGTGAAGAAAGATAAATAATAGTCCTGATGGAAGTATACATGGCGACTGGAACAAAAGTCTCCTCATAATACACTCCCTCTTTCTGAGAGAATCCTCTCGCTACAAACCACACTTTGTACTTATCAATGCTTCCATCTGTTGCATGCTTCATCTTATAGATCCACTTGGAATTCACCATTGACTTCCCCTTTAGTCTCAAAACTATCTCCCACACATCATTCTTTATGAGGGACTGATACTCTTATATCATGGCATCCTTTCAAACATGTTGGCCTACTACCTCCTCATAACTAGAAGGTTCAGAATCAATGATGTGAGTGATCAATTCCAAATAAATCGAGAACCTATGAGGTAATTTTCTCTCCCTTAAAGTACCACTAGGATATGCATGCCCATTTTCATCTTGCAAAGTGTCACGAAGCCATGTTGGCCTCTTCCTGATCACAACAACATCTCTAGGTAGATCCACTAGCTTTGCTAGTTCTATTGACTCCTTCTGATAGTATGAAAGATGAACAACTGGCCTAGAGGGATCTGTACCCTCATCCTTTAGAGCCTCCTTCTCCTCACCATCAACATCCATATGATACTCTCTAGACCTTATGAAGGCTACCTCTTCATCAAAAGTAACATTATGACTAACCTCAATCTAACATTGTCTTGGAATGTAGATTCTATAGGCATTCAAAGTCGCATTATATCCCATAAAATTACCCTTATTTCCAGAAGGTTCTAACTTTGTCCTCTTCTCCTTGGGCACATGGATGTATACTGTATAACCAAAGATCCTCAAATAGATGACCTTTGTATTCACTCCTGTGAATGCCTCCGCATGAGTCTTATCTCCCAATTTCCAGTGAGGAATTTTGGCCTGAACATAAATTGATGTGATGGATTCCTCTCCCCATAAGAACATGGGTAAATTCTTATCATGAATAATAGCCTTGAAAACCTCCCTAATGGACCTATTCTTCCTTTCTACAACACCATTATACTAAGGGTTGTAAGGAAGTATCAAATCCCTCTTCATCCCTGCTTCCTTGCAAAAATCACTGAAGTCATTGGAAGTATACTCTGCTCCATTATCTGTCCTTAAAACCCTAATATTCTTCCCCGTCAAGTTCTCTGTCTTAGCCTTGAACTCCTGGAACTGACTGAAAACTTCATCCTTTGTCTTCATGGAGTATATCTATGTCTTCCAAGAGAAAGTATGATAATATCATCGGTCCACATACATCTGAGTGCACTAGATCCAAGATCCCTTTTGGATATACTATCATTTCTTGGATAATGTCCCTTGGTCATTTTCTTCAGCTTATAAACAGTCCCACATAGGCACCACTTCAACTTATTAAAGAGGTCTATAGAATGTACACTGAAGTCCCAAATATAACATATCAAAGAGTGGTTCTTGATTATCCTTTATACATATTCTTCAACCTCTTTATTATGAAACTCAAACTAAAATAAATCTAATATTCTTCCTAAAATTCACATAGAAACAAACTTGAAACCTTCACCAAAATAGTACCCAAAATATAATCTTCAACCTTCGCTTATTTTCCCTTAAGACTGGTCTGAAAATTTGGCCAAAATAGCTCTAATATTACACATGAATCTCAACATAGATACACATGTGATTTACTTCAAAATAGTCTTGAAGTATTTCACTAAGACAGACTTGGATCTTGCTGGAATGCACCACATATTTGCACCTAAAATATATCTAGAGCTCAACTTCAATACTCATGTAGCTCACACTAATGGAAGGCCTGTAACTTGCACTTAAAGCACCGAAAAAGAACTCCAAAAGATACCTTCCCTATAAAAAATAGATCACTCCATCATGGAGCAAGAAATGTGAGAGAATCTCGAGTATTTTTCACTCATCGTCATGTCAACATGAATAATAGGAGAAATACTACCCCCAGGCCATTCACCACTATCCAAATCAGCATGGCCCCGTGAGTGAATGTGTCATTGTCCCTTTGTCAAATCAACATGACCAATCTGGGAGAATGTTCGCCCGATGCTTCCAACTAGAGAAACATCAACAAGAGTTTGTAACTAAGAAATCACTTTTTGCTAAAATATAAGGGCGCAAGGAAGCTTAGAAGCATGGCATGAAGGCTTTGGTCTTGGTCAACCAAATTGAGGAAAAATAAATTATTCTACACGCACAAGGGAAATAGAAATCAAAGGATTTATAATGAAAAGGATATTTCATAAAGTTTGAGTGCAAGTGGAGGAAACTGTGCACAAGTCATTAAATTTTATGTCATGGAGCCCAACACATACTGGTTATCGAAATACTGGAGTACTACTTAAGAAATTGTTGTTAAATTTTTTGGAGGCCCAAGGGCCCAAGGAGTTGATATTCTAGGGATATGATACCCTGAGGGTCTGACACCCATGGGGCTAGCTCATATGACATGTCAATATCCATGTAGACACAACATAAGTTCCATACAATCATATAAGATAAGTACAAGGAGCCATGTGGAGGCCACCTCACTTGCCGCGTCATATCAACATATTGGATATCTGGAGAAAGAAGATGTACATTATTAAGAAGTTCCAGAGGCTCGGGGGGTCGATAATTAGTGGGCTAGTGAAAATGCCATGACAACACCTTAGAAGAGCCATGAGAGAAACATGATTGCATCCATGTCACCCTATGCACAATTGTACGGTAGTGGGGTCCACAATATCGACATATCAGGTATATATAGATTGAAGGTGTGTGTGTGTAGTATTGAAGTTATGGGGGGTCGATACCATGGTAGTGGGGTCCACGATATTGCTATATCAGATATCGGTGAAATGGAAGACCAATGTACTTTTGAATTTCTAGGTGTCCAGGGGATCAATACCCGGTGGGACAACCATGATGCCACATCAGTTCCATGACATATGCCATGTAAAAACCGTGTAAGCAACAAGGACAGTGCCACATGTCAAGTGCCAAGTTAGCATGGCATACAAACAAGAGCCATAGGAAGTGATGACGTCATTTCCACATCATATAGTACATGGTGGAATGGGTCCACGTGGAGGCCACATAAGATAGATAAATAAAAGAGGTTTTGTGTGATCAATTGCACAACTTGTGACACATACAAAGACACGTTTCATGACAGGTGTAGTCCATGTAGAGAAAACATGTTAGGGAATGTAGTGGTGCCATGTCACACTAGTGTATTAGATATTGGAATTTTTTTGAGATTGTGAAGTGTTGAATCCAGGGGCTTGGGGGGATAATATCTCGGTATCCCAATAGTCTCGTTATCAAGCGAATCCAAGGAGCTGGATCGATGGTCGATATCTATCCAGAGATCAAGATCATAAGGATGTTGAGCCATGCGGCATATGTTATGTGGTTTGATGGGCTATGAACAATTCAAAGATGAGATCAAATCCGGGATTGATCCAATGACTGTTGATCATGGAGTTCACATTGCTTGTTTTGGTGAGAAGAGACCAAATCAACAATCGAGATCAATCCAATGATTATATCCAACTGTGGTCGTGCATCGAAGTCTATCTTGTATGGTTTGTGATCATATCATAGGTGTTAGTGCTAGATCTTGAGGGTTTGTTGCAACCCATTTTTATTGAGAACCAAAGCAAGTCGAAGCTAACCCCATGAGAATGATTCCATTGGTATGTGGGAAAACTCTAGGGTACTTAGAATCTATATAAATAAAGATGCTTGAACCATTTTATTTTGTAGGAAGTAAGAGAAAAGGGATCATGTGAAGAGAAGCTGAGAGACATTGAGTTTTTCAAGAGTTGGAGGTCGAAGAGGGACATGATGTAATATTTCAAGGGTGGCAGGGTTGTGCGAGGAAAAGAAAGGAATATCTGGAAGCATTTTTGTTTGTGTAAAGATGAAGTTCCTTTTAACAAAAAAGAGAATGGTGTCTCTTGCAGGTTGGTGCCTAAAAATATTGCTGAGTTGGTGCTCATCTAAGGATATTGGAGTCTCATGTAGTTTGGTGCCTAAAAATATAGTAACACTAGGTTGGTGCCTACATGATCCTATAAACAAATTGTTTCTATGGTTTTCTCCCTATTGGGTTTCCACATTAAATCTCTGTGTATTGAGAATTGCATCGTGGTATATTTATCATTAACTGCAATAGCTAATAAACCAACATATTAATAAATATTGTAAGGAAACATTGTAAGAAAATAAAAAATAGTCTTATATCGATTCACGCCCCCTCTTAGTATAAGTAACTGTGCCAACATGTATCGCGTGCTAGGGAGGTCGACGAGATAGGGATACGGGTGGGGTAGGAGATCAAGGAGGAAAAGTGTGGTGACATGAAATTAAATCATGGGAGGGTGGTGGTGGATAGAGGGCCCCACCCCAAATAGAATTTAAAATAAAATGTAACAAATCCAAGTTCATGGAATGTGGTGAAGTGAGACTTGTCCATTGACAATCAAAATTCACAAAATTTCATTGCTAGCCAAATTTTCTTGCACATCTGCATCCTTGTTATTATGTCTTAGGATGTGTAAGAGGTTGATGCTTGAGAAGGCTTGAGTTTCTAACTAAATTCGATGAAAGGTTTCTTTAAGGAGGTCATTGGATGGGTGAGTTCCTAGTCTAACATAGTTGATGGTGAATTTGGAGTCTCCAATTATGGTTAAAGAGTGTATGTCCTGACCCTTGGTTAGTTGGAGACCTTGAAGAAGAGCATATGATTTTTCTTGATTATTTGTAGCATGCCCTATATTCCAGTGGTAAGAGATATATTTTTTTCCTCTTGGGAAAAAGATAACCCCACCTGCTCCTGTCACATTGCTCAAGTTAGGATTTTCAAAATTAACAAATATTAATAATATCATAACCAAAAAAAGTTAATTTTTTGTTTAAGTCTATATGTGGAAGATTTAAAATTTATAATTTTCCAGAAATTCTCAGTCAAAGGGATTGAGAAATGGTTAGGTTCTATTGTCTTATAAGGAGTTTGGTTGTAGTATCGTTTTGTATATTATTATTATTTTTAAGTATTAATATTGTAGTGGTTTAGGTGTCTTGATTTGTAATTAATTTGTGTATTATGTTGTTAACTACTTTATTGAAGATGTTGATGATGAGATCAAATTTTAGCTATTAAACCTTAAACAACAAATAATTCTAAATCCATTGATTTTCTTTAATATTTTGTTTAGTTATAATTACAAATATTGGATATAAGCTTTCCTAAATATTTTTAGATTATCTTATCACATTCCATATTATTATAATTAAGTACTCTTTGAATTTGAATATGACTTTTTTAAGATTTTGATTTTGAATGGAAGAAAAATCAAGGTTAAATTTTTACAATTAAAAACAATTACGTACTAACATTAAATTATAAATATTTACATTTATTAATGATTATGTTTAATGATATATATTAAATAGTGTGAGATGGATTCAAGTTATTTATATAGGTCTATTGAAACAAAATAAATTTACTTTATTTTGTAAATTACCTAAACAAGATGGATTAAGTTTATGCTAATCCTTATCTCGTAATTAAACAATTATTACAAAAATTAGAAATGACATTCTTTTTAGGATGTCAAGAGGATTGAATTTGGAAATTTCAATTCCTTTCGAAAACCATTTTCACATGCCATTTCCACATTAGATGAAGGGAAAAATATTTTTCATAGTATAAAATTAATAAAACACACACACAGACACACACACATATGGACAAACTCTCATGAAATCCATAATATATCATGGGTAGAAAGAATTTTTCAAATGTCCTTAGTACACCCTCATTAAATCACTATTTCAAAATATTTGTTACAATACCGACCTTCAAATAAAATTTTAAATCAAACCAGTTACCAAGTAATTCATTACCTTTCTCAACCTTCAATAAATCAAATTTGGCCTTAATAGATGTTGACCATCATATATATATATATATA
>JASDQU010099752.1:443819-490390 GCA_032191745.1 Picea mariana
ATCCCTCACACTAAACCAGTAAATCCCACTACTCCCTTTGCTCCACTAAAGATCCAAAAATTGACCAGGGCTGAAATGGTTGAACACCAACTCAAAGGCCTTTGTTATAATTGTGATGACAAATATTTCCCGAGCCACAAGTGTAAGGAGAAAAAGCATTTTATGGCCATCTCCGAGGATATTTTGGAAGAGGATGTTGAAACTCCCCTTGTGTCTAAGTCACCTGAAACCCCTGACATAACCCCTCCCTTGGACCCTCCCGAAGTAGAACCGGTCATTTCCCTCAATGCTCTCACTAGCTTCTCTGCTCCCCAAACCCTCAAGCTAATCGGTCACATCAAGCATCGGAAGGTCATCATTCTGGTTGATAGTGGAAGCACCCATAATTTTATTCATCGCCGCATTGCCCAAGAAACTCATTGCTACATCCATGCCGTCAATAATTTCCAAATCATGATTGCCAATGGTGGCTCCATGAAATGTGGAGGGTGTTGTGAAAATGTGTGTCTCCAAATTGGTGACTACCACATGAAATCTCATGTGTTTGCTATCGACATGGGTGGTTGTGACATTGTGTTGGGTGCAGACTGGCTAAGGACTTTGGGTCCCATTCTCATGGATTTTAAGGAATTAACCATGCAATTCGACCAGGAGAGCCACCAATATAAGTTCCAAGGCATCACTGCCAATTCACCTAAGATCATTAGTTCCCATCTCATGGAAAAGCTACTCAAAAAATGTCACTCTGGTGTTATTGCCCAACTCCATGCCATACAAGCAACAGAGACACCCTTGGTGCCGCAAGACCTCCAAGCCATTCTTTCTAAACATCAAGTGGTATTTTCCCCTCCCCATGGAATCCCTCCTTCCCATGGTGTTCATGATCATTCCATTCCCCTTATACCCGGAAGCCTTCCTCCCAATATTCGTCTGCATCGTCACCCCTTTTCCCAAAAAAATGAAATTGAGAAAATGGTCCAGGAACTCCTTAATGCAGGCATTATCCGCCCTAGTACGAGCCCCTGCTCTTCTCCTATGGTCATGGTCCTGAAAAAACAAGGTTCTTGGCTAATGTGTCCTGACTTTTGTGCCCTCAACAAACTTACCGTTAAAGACAAATTTCCCATTCCTGTCATTGATGACCTCTTGGATGAATTGAGCGGTGCCCAATTCTTTACTAAACTTGATCTTCATTCGGGCTACCACCAGATACGTATGAAAGAGGTAGACATCCCCAAGACTTCCTTTCGAACTCATGAGGGCCACTATGAGTTTTTGGTCATGTCCTTTGGCTTGTGTAATGCCCCCTCCACCTTCCAAAGCCTCATGAATCATGTCTTTCGTCCTTTTCTCCATCATTTTGTCTTAGTTTTCTTTGATGATATCCTCATTTATAGAAAAACCTGGACAGACCATCTTGCTCATGTGGATTGAGTTCTCCATCTACCCTCTCAGCACCAACTTTTCCTGAAACAGTCTAAATGTGCTTTTGGCGCCTCAGAAGTAGAGTACTTGGGTCATATGGTTGGCAAGGATGGCGTCAGGCTGGATCCTAAAAATATTGAAGCTATGCAAGACTGGACTCACCCAAAGACTCTCAAAAGCTTGTGTGGATTTCTAGGCTTAACAGGTTATTATCGTAAGTTTTTTAAGAATTATGGAAATATTGGAGCACCTCTCACTGCTCTCCTAAAAAAGAACTCTTTCACTTGGACTCCAGCCGTTGCTCAAGCTTTTCAAACCTTGAAGATGGCCATGTGCACCACTCCAGTCCTGGCCCTTCCTGATTTCACAAAGACCTTTGTCTTGGAATGTGATGCTTCAGGGAAAGGAATTGGTGTTTTCCTTATGCAAGAGAGTCGACCTTTGGCCTTTACGAACAAGAAACTATCTGAAAGAAATCTGGGAAAATCAATCTATGAAAAGAAAATGTTGGCTATTCTGCATGTCATTGATTTGTGGCACCCTTATCTATTGGGGAAACGCTTCCAAATTAAGACAAACCATCATAGCCTCAAGTATTTTCTGGAACAACACATTTCCTCCCCGGAGCAACAAAAATGGGTGACTAAGCTCTTTGGATATGATTATGAGATCATTTACAAGAAAGGCAAAGACAATGTGGTTGCAGATGCACTTTCTTAAAAATATGAATATGAAGGATCCTTTTTTTCTCTTTCCTTCATTGTACGATATTGGCTCCAAGTCGTTCACCAGGAATGGCTACAAGATCCCAAAAGTTCGCATCTGATCCAACAATTGCAGTCCAATGCTCCAGCTTCCCCAGGGTACTCTTGGCTCTATGATGAGCTTCGATACAAAGGTCATTTGTATTTAAGTAAATAATCAAAGCCTAAATCCACGGTACTTTATGAGCTTCATGCTACACCCACAGCGGGGCACTCCGGGTTCACCAAAACCTATGACAGGGTTAAACGTTCTTTTTTCTGGGATGGTATGAATCAGGACATTCGTAATTTTGTCATTGAATGCGATGTGTTTCAATACAACAAGGGAGAAACAGTCAAATCTCCAGGCACACTACAACCGCTTCCGATTCCACTTGCTATTTGGAGGGATATCTCTATGGATTTTATTACAGGCTTACCCAAATTGGGAAATAAATTAGTCATAATGGTGGTTGTTGATCGCCTTTCCAAGTATGCTCATTTCTGCGCTCTTCAACACCCGTTTACAACATCCATAGTGGCTCAAATTTTCATGGATTAGGTCTTCAAGCTTCATGGCATGCCACACTCTATTGTTTCTGATCGCGACCCAACTTTCACAAGCAATTTTTGGTAAGAACTGTTCAAGCTACAAGGCACCCAATTGCACCTTAGCACAGCTTATCATCCCCAGACTGATGGTCAAATGAAATTTATCAACAATTGTTTGGAAACATATTCGAGGTGTTTTGCCTCGGAAAAGAAAAATCAGTGGACTCAATGGTTACCCATATCTGAATGGTGGTAGAACACTTCATACCATACAACTACACACATGACTCCTTTTGAAGCGGTATATGGACAGAAGCCACCTTCAGTTCTCTCATACTTACCTGATGTCTTGAAGGTCCAAGAGGTTGACCAAACACTTATAGTTCAAGAGGATATTCTTTGTACCCTCAAAGAGAATTTGGTCATGGCACAGAATCGCATGAAGCAACAAGCATATCAAGGTCTCTCTGAATGTCAATTTGCAGAAGGGGATCAGGTTTTTCTTCGACTGCAACCTTACAAGCGAAATTCCCTCAAGGTCGAGCATTGTAAGAAGCTATCGCCCAAATTTTATGGTCCTTATACCGTTCTCAAGCCTGTGGGACAGGTGACCTATCAGTTAGCTTTGCCCAGTCATTCGAAGCTACATCTTGCTTTTCATGTTTCATGCTTAAAGAAGGTGATGGGAACTAAGTGCCAAATTCAAACCAACCTTCCCAAGTTAGCCGAAGAAGGATCCATTTGGCTGCAGCCACAAGAATTTTTGGACCAGCGTGAGCGTTGCCTGCATCAAAGAACCATCAAGGAAGTGTTAGTCTAGTGGAAAGATACAACTACAACAGATGCTACTTGGGAACCAGCTACCAGCAGCAATTTCCACATCTCATGCCTTGAGGGCAAGGTTGTTTTTAAGGGGGCGGACATGTTAGGGTCCTAACCCGCACATAGGTAGAACAATATATTCGTATGTAATAAAGGTCAATATTAATAAGGCCTTGCAATAAAATAGAATAAGTCAAATGTAAGAAGACCTAATAGAAGCTTCTGCTTCTAGAAGGATCTTTCTCTAGATGCTTCTTTTGATAGACATATTTAGTATAAATAGGAGTCAAGGGTATGAGAACCCTATATTGGATATTATTGTAATAGAGCTCTGCTCGATTGGAGGTTGCCCCCTTGAAGAGGCCCGTAAACATTGCTCTCAGAATCAAAGTGTTATTTTTGTTGTTATTCTGATATCATTTCAGTGTTATTGTGGTGATTGTTCTGGTTATATTGTTGTTATTTTGCCATTTCTATAATTTTATTTATGTTTTGCATACTTTTTATATCTGGTATATTACAACGATGTGCTTGGCATGATGACCCCTTTGTCAAGCAACTCTTGGATTTGTTTTTTAATTTCAGCATTCTCCATGACTGACATCCTATACATACCAATGTTTGGAATAAGGACAATCTTGTTGCAAGTGTATCTCATGTTAGATAGCCCTTCTTGGAGGAAATCCTTTTGGTTCTTGAAACATCTCATCATATTGGTTAACAACCTCATATAAATCAGATTTCAATTTTGCATCACAACCTTAGAAAGCTTCTTTTTCAACATTGTCTTTGGGTTTGATCATCAAGAGGACAAAATTCTTACTAGCATTGACTAATCTCTTCATTTGTCCAACATTTACAAGTGACAAATTCAACTTCTTTGTATGTTCTCTAACAATGTACTCAACTCCATTTTTAAACAAATGATACATGTTCTCATGATGATGAAATATGGCTCTCCTATCATATAAATATGGGCTTCCCAACACAATACCACACATCTCCAATGGAATAACTTCAAGCTCCACCTCATATATAAAGTTTGCAGTGATGGAAAATCTAAGTTTACACCTTCTTGTCACATGTCCATCCTAGAGGGTATGGTTTAGGATGTGGAGTAGTTTCCAATTTTAATTTCTTGACAATGTCTTCAGATATGAGGTTTGCTTGAGATCCAATATAAAAAAGAGTATCTATCTTGGTATGCTTTGAAATAACCCTTATGTGGAAAAGCTCTATTATTTATTTTTCATGTTGAGTTTCATTGAGGCTACTACTACTTGAAGAAATAGTACTTGCAATAGAATCCTTACCTTGAAAACCCATGGTTGTAATATTTGTTTCATCACCTGAATCAAAACCTAAATAATGTTGTGTAGTTGCAGTAGTCTTTGGTTTCCCCTTATGTATGAAATTTTTGGGTTTCATTTTAGGATGAATTTTCCAACAATGGTCTTCATCATGGCCATCCTTTGAACAATGTTTACATGAAATTTTCTCTCCCTCTTTCTTTACTGGAGCATTCTTTCTTCCATTTCCCTTGAACTTCCTCATTCCTTTGGCTCCTTTAACAAAAGGCTTCTTGCTTCCCTCTTGAGTTTCATTCCTCCCTCTTGCTTCCAAATGAGTTTTCTGTACACAAACTTCATCTAGACTTGTAGGGTTAAACATAAGTATTGTGTGCCTCGAGTATCTATGCAATCCTCCAATATATTTGAGTAAAGTTTCATGAGAAGATAAATATGTACCCAAAATCAAAGCTATTCTTCTAAATTCTTAAGTGTATCTTTGAACACTTTTCCCTTTATATTGTCTAAAGTTTTTCCAATCCATAATAGATTTCTGCATGTATGCTAATAGATAAAATTGTCTTTTAAGTGCAACAATAAAATCATTCCAAGAGGATAAAACTTTACCATGTTTCTTCATATCCTCTTGAGTTTTGGCTTCCCACCAAATGAGCGCTTCACTTTCCAATCTAAGAGAAGCAAGCTGAATCTTAGTTTCATCATCTTTGATTCTTTGTATACTACAATACACTTCAATCTGACGAATCCAGTTATCCAATTTCTCAGCATTTACCTCTCCATTGTACATAGGCAGTTCAAACTTAATATCAATCTTAAGCAAAGGAGTTTGTAGAGGAATTTTGCCAAGTTCTTTTGGAGAATTGGAGGTGGTTGTGAAATGGTAGAAGAGATGGAATATGGAGGTGAATGAGGTGGAGTGTCACCATTCCCTCCATTTCCCTTTGGAGTTTTATCACCAGTATCTTCATTTCCCTTTGGAGGGTTTGATCTTTCACCTTGCAACCTTGCATTTCTTTCTTCAAATAAAACTTTCACCATCTCTGTTATTTCATAGAAATCTTTTCTGAAAGTTTCATCCTCTTAAGTAAGAGTTTCATGACTCTCCTCATGAGCCATACTTGTTGAATATCTCCTTCAAGCTTGAGGTGATTGTGTAGTTCTCCTTCTTGAAAGCTGAGAACTAGGATCTACAAGTTGACCTTCTCCTCTTGTGAGCTTCAACCTTGTAAGCATCAAAAAACAAACACTTGCAAACAATCAAACCTTCAAAAACCTAAGCTCTGATACCAACTTGATCTGAAAAATGAAAGGATTGAGTCTCTTTAAAATTGCAAGTGAAATTGTATGTGCTTGGGTAATAGGATCAAGTTACAAACACATAAAAACTTAATGAGTTTTACTTAATCATGAGAAACATAAACAATCATAAACAACCATCAAAATACACACATTAACACAACAAAATGATAAAGGATTTCACCCCTCTCTTGGGCTACATCTCCTGGTCCATATTCCAATGAATCATTTTCATTAATGCTCAAAGTGTCAAAATCAATGCATTACAATTCTCAAGATGAGAAATAGATGGCTTCAATGGCTCTAGAACGTCCAAAAACCCTTAGTTGGGCTCTTTTTGCACCTGGTTTGGCAAAAAACTGAGTTGGAATCACTCCCTGGAAGTTTCTCCCAATTGTTTGTTGTCTATGCTCGCCAAAATACACCTAGAACGATTGGACCTAGCCTCTGTGTGTTTTCCATGCCAAAAACTCAGCACCCACGTACATACTACAAAATCTTGTATTTTGTCACACCGTTAGCGCCTCCAAGGGTGGAGGTCGTGGTCGTGTGGCACCCATGTGGTCGGGTGCTGACCTATTTTCTCGCTCCTCTACTGGAAAACCGTTGCAACTTTTCTGTGATTTTGGTGGTCACAAGTGATGACAAGTGTCTGTTGGATGGATCTGTTGAAACCCTATGCTGAGTGTTGTGGTAGTGCTATTGGTTGTGTGTGTATACGGTATAACCAAGGGTTGGGGCTAAGCCCCGACCCTTTCTCTGCCCAACCAAACCAAAGTTCAAGCTTAAATGGTTATGCAAAGGTATAAGGTTAAGATTCATATGGCAGGTGGGCTGGTAGCGCGGCCTATGCCAAGTCGTTGCCACCTGTCCCCAGAGGTCGTGGGTTAGACCCCCACAGAATCCAAACTTTTAAACAACGTAGGGGTGCCATGTGGCCTAGATAGGCGGGCTGGTAGCTCGACCTGTGCCAAGTCGTTGCCACTTGTCCCCGGAGGTCGTGGGTTCAACCCTCCCGGACTCCAAACTTTTAAACAACGTAGGGGTGCCACGTGGCCCAAACATTCTGGCCCACGTGGCACCCYTGCATTTTTTAAAAGTTTGGAGTCCATGGGGGTTGAACCCACGACCTCCGGAGACAGGTGGAAACAACTTGGCACAAGCCGGGCTACCAGCCCGCCTGCCATATGAATCTTAACCTTATACCTTCGCATAACCATTTAAGATTGAACTTTGGTTTGGTTGGGAGGAGAAAGGGTCACGGCTTAGCCCCAACCCTCAGTTATACTATATACACACACAACCAATAACACTACCACAACACTCATCGCAGGGTTTTAACGAATCCATCCAGCCGACACTTGTCATCACTTGTGACCACCAAAAGCGCGGAAAAGTTGCAACGGTTTTCCAACAGAGGAGCAGGAAAATAAGTCAATGCCCAGCCACATGACCATGACCTATGCCCTTGGAGGCGCTAACGGTGCGACAAAATGCCAAATTTTTTGGTATGCGTGTGGGTGTTGAGATTTTGGAATGGAAAACACACAAAGGCTAGGTTCAATCTTTCTAGGTGTGTTTTGGTGAGCAGAGACAACAAAGAATTGGGAGAAACTTCCATGGAGTGATTCCAACTCAGGTTTTGGCCAAACCAGGTGCAGGAAGAGCCCAGCTAGGGGTTTTTGCACATTCTTGATCCATTGAAGCCATCTATTTCCCATTCTTAACATTGTAAATCACTGATTTTGACACTTTGAGCATTAATGAAAATGATCCATTAGAAGATGGACCAGGAGATGTAGCCCAAGAGAGGGGTGAACTCCTTTATCATTTTGTTGTGTTAATGTGTGTATTTTGATGGTTGTTTATGACTGTTTATGCTTCTCATGATTAATTAAAACTCATTAAGTTTTTATGTGTTTGTAACTTGATCCTATTACCCAAGCACATACAATTTCACTTGCAATTTTAAAGAGACTCAAGCCTTTCATTTTCAGATCAGAATGATTTGATGACATTGGACTTGATCAAGAAATAAAGAATCATAGATATTAATGATATCAACTAGAGAATGTCTATTGCATCGGTGACTCATTGATGACCCTAATGAAATTAGTCGCTTAATGACCATGCTTCACGTAATTGGTATCATTGATACACTTGATGTGTGGTTGATTGACAATTTCACTTTATAAAGACAATTCAATGTTATTGATATGACAATTGATAGCGCATACAATTTTGAAATGTTTTTGGTGATATAAGATAAAGGCGTTAATATATAATTTTAGGGATATTGGTGTGAGGGCAGAGGAAACCCCTAACCACCTTATGACCTTTGATTGGAAGATACATTCAAAATGGCAATGCATGAGGTGAGTGCAATGATTAATAGTCCTCAAATATTTTTTGTTGATGACTGAGACTACAATATTGGGGTACATTGATAATGCTTCACAAGAATACGAAGGATGTTTAGTGGACAACATATGATTGAATCATGATGAAAGGATTGAGTGTGATGACATCGAGTTATGCACTACCTACCATTTTTTTTCCTTTGGGAATCTAGAAGTAATGAAGTTTTTCATACTTGGTTACATAATAATGAATTGGTTCTAATAGTTGTATCCCTATTGATATTGAGAGAATTATAACACATTGTGGTCTATGCAAGTACTATGCAAGATTTTTTGTTTTCTATAAGGGAAGGCGTGTTTATTTTGGATGATCGACTCTTCACTGGTCATTGTTGCCAATGCTTACAAGTATCATCCTACATGGATAATTGTTGAGGTTTTCCTTCGTGGCTAGTTGTTGGTGAATTTCACCTTAGCATGTATTGTGTTATGTTCCCATAATTATTAAGCCTTATATTATGTCCTAACCACCCTCTCGTTGGACCTTGAGTGTTTATATGGGTAGATGGAATCTTCATTTTGGGTTGATCCCTTGTTTGATAGTTACTTACCTTGAGACTACATGTGTAACCTAATGGATGCTCCTTGATGGCCATTGTTTGAATATGATGGACCTAGTATCCTATGTAACTATCTATATGACAGGTACTAACATTTCTTAATGATAGCATTAAATATTCTTGATAATGGCTATTGGTGATTATTGGATGATGGTTAACATGATTAGTCCTTGATAGTAGGTTGAGAATATATACACATGTGGTTTAACATGCCTTTTAATGTGTTGATGCTTTGGATATTAATGATGATATTGCATGAAGCATTAGGATTCTTGATGATGGTTGGGTGCCTTTGATAACCTTTGATATGGCTTAGGATATATGCATGTGTGGATGACTTGATATGATGTATGATAGCATTGGACACCTTCTCGTTGATAAGTTTCATGATATATGCACATGATGGATGCCTTGATGTATGACAGTGTCGGATGCCTTGCTATGTTTGGTTGGATATCTTGTTTTCATTGTATACCCTTTCTTTGATATGGTTAATTTTATGATTCATGATATATGCACATGTTGGATAACTTGTTGTGATTATTTCTATGGATATCTTGCTATGATTGGATACCTTTCCTTCAATATGGTTCATAATATATCCATGTATTCGATGCCTTTATATGATATATACCTATATTAGATACCTTTTCCATTTAATGGAGCTCATAATACAATTTTTGATTTATGCTTGGTTAAAGAGACAATTCATGTGATGTATTACAATGATGTTGTTGTATGTATACATTGGTATCTTGAACGGACTAACTTGTGGAAAGTTGAGATTATGGTGGACATTGGGGAAATGAACTTAAGGGAAGGGATATTGTCTCAATGAGGATGAAAAGATGATACTATTGTCTAGGAAGCCATGGAAATGGGAAAAGACTTGTGAAAATCACCTCCAAAGTTAACTTGGGTAAATGGGTAGAAGGAGAAAGTGTTGTATTTCACTTTTATCTTGTTTTGGACACTTGTAATTTCAACTTGAAGCCCAAATTATTCCTTGCATGAGTAAGAGGAGGGTCAAGAGATAGTCTTAGGAAGATGTGAGATGAATTATAAAAGAAGTGGCTTGCCCATTGTTGGGGATATCTATCTCATGAGGAAGTTCTCTATGGAGATAAGTATGATTGATTCATTTGTGTTTGAGGATGATAGGTTGGGTAGAAATGTAGCTGCAATAACTAGGTATATGTGGATTAAGGGGTTGGGACTGTGCCTACAACATGAAGAATTACTAAATATCAATATGCTTGGCTCCTTTTACTTTTCATTTGGGCCCAAATTGTAGGATGTCATTGTTGTTTGATTGTGATCACTAGTTGAAGGTCGTATTAAGATCCCTGCAAAGCAATATTCCATTGTTGTGTTGTTGTAGTCACCAGTTGAGAGTTATAGTAACACCTTGCTTAAATGGGGAACCACTCATGTGTGATTGCGATCACCAGCTGAAAGTGGTAGTAAGACCCCTACAGACCATAATCCTATAGGATTTGGAGGTGCTGCAACTCTAGGAGCCTCTCCACCACACCTTGGTTGAATTGTTGTAAGCCTGGTTTATTTTTTATAGATCATCCTTGGGTTGGATTCACCAAAATTGTTGTGACTTGTAATCCCATTACCTCATGAAGATTGAGCCTTTCTTAGGGAGTAACACCTTTGAAGGTGGTTTCGTTGGTTGCGTGGAAAATTGACCCTTGGTGCAATTTCCACCTAATTTATTAAAGGATCATTTGTGGGATATATATATATATATATATATATATATATATATATATATATTGATTTATAGAAGTTGGAGCGCAACTATCTCTTCCTTGGAATTCTACAAGCTACAAGTCTAGGTATTTTACATTTGAATATTTAATTGTGCATTTCTAGTTATTTGAATAAGATGGTGTTGTGGTGTGTTCTTTATGGGTCCATGGCATGCATTTTTATTGATGTACTTACTAGCTTATATATATGGGTCTAATTATTTCATATATAGCCTACTTGTGGTATATGATCTTTGTCTCTATTCGTGTTAATGTGCTTCAGTATGGTTACTTTGCATTTGAGATTATTAGTATTATTATTATTTTTTGTCAAAAATCACATGGTGGGCCCGCGCTATGATGGATAACCATGGCAAGGACCGCATGTCCAAGCAAGACAACTATTGATATTAAACAAAAGTTATAACAACAATTTACAGATAGGAAATGTTAGACAAAACATTTTTCCACATTCACAACAATGGAAAAAATGTTGCTACAATACATAAGTTTTGATTGATAGGATGCATTTCCCAATAGCAGTTGAATAAATTCCATTGTAACAATTAAGAAGCAGAAATACTGGTATTGGTTTCAAATAAATATTTTAATAGAGGTATAACCGTCTTGATCCTTCTATCAGGTTGTAGTTCGGAAATCTAGAAAATAAATTATGAACAGTGGTGTGGTACTTCATTTAATTGAAACTCTTTTAAGGAGATTCCAGTTACTAATTTTTTGAAGTGGATTAACCTAAAACACTAATTGATGGGATTTGTAATCGATAACCCCAAACCACCAATCCACACAAGTTACCACATCTTGATGTGCAATATGATTTCCAAGGCAAAACCATTTAACATAAATGGACAAATTCAACCTTTTGTGAGTGTGTATATTTGTTTTTAGGTCTTGATTTATTAATTTTTTAAAGTTTGAGTAAGTAAAGCCCATCTAACTATAACTTTCAACAAAATTTCTATCAAATTTGAAAAACAAATATATTAAAAGAACTTGATTTTGTTTTCTTATTCTTGTATAACTTATTCCTAATCTTTTAGAGGGTGCATTTATTGCCTAGTGAAAAGATCAAATATCAACACAAAAACACTTAAACCGACATCATGCCTAATAGCACAATAAATGTTTAAAAAGTAGAGTGAAAAAAACAACATATTCTTGAGGTTTTCCAAAATTCATGTGCACCAAAACTTTAGATCTTACCTTTCTTGTCTCGCTTGGTGAATATCTTCTTAGAAATACCAACTCAACAATAATACTTTTTTTGACTCATGTATTGTTCTACTTGATTTTTGTATGCCTTATTTGGCTACAATTCATATGGAGTTATCCCTCGATTCCTCGTCATTCATATGTGTTTGAAATCTTATACTTTCACATTGATTTTCCAAGTTGTCAATGTATATTTGTCGATTTACATTCATGTATCGACACACCATCTTGAACTTATCATCTCTTGAATTTCTAATGTGAAACCTTCACACAACAAAAAAGTTATTTTATTGAATTCGTGTTCGAATTTCCATTATTTCTAACATGTTATTCAACTTTATTGTCATTATAAACAAGGGTATTTTCTTTGGATTGTGAAAATGTGAATCCCTAGGTGACTAAACTCCTTATAATCGCAATCAAACAAGTAGATTGTTGAATTTAATTATTACAGAAATAAATTTCAAACCATAGCAATAATCACACAATGGATGGAAATCAAATGGTGGAAGCATAAAAATTAATTTCACACAACACAAGTAAGTACTCCTTTAATAACTACTTTTCATTCCTTTGAAAAACTTACAAGGAAACCTTCACAAGCTGCCCAGAAAATGTCACTGCACAAAAACCTAAAAACACCTCAAACCGACCGAAACAACCTGCTACCAGAGTATGGCATGTTGTACGGTTGTATGGCTTGTCCATATGGACTATAGAGACGTTGGTATGACTCTGCCCATACAACTATACAAATCCATACAGTATTGTTTGTATGACTGTAGGAAACTATATGGGACTACATGTTGTCGGAAACGTCGCTTTCCTAGCTACTTGCTCTCTCCCTCTCTCTATCACTCAACCTGATCAATTGCTTAAGTGTTCTTGTGTCTGAACTCTCTATATTGAGTTGTCTTTATAGTTTTAATTGAGACCAAAACCATAATCTATTTCTGATATTACTCCTAGTCTAAGTCATGCATGTATAAACTACACTTTTTAGACTCAACTGCTAAAAATAAGACTTTCACCTTTTAACTAAAGTGAATTACAAAATAGAATTTACTTTTCAAAAATAGAATCACTTTTCAAAGATAGAATTACTTTTCAAAAATTATTTTTCAAAAATATCTTCAACTACTTCTTGCCTGTTCACATGGAACCTATGTGGAAGTTCCTGTATGAGCTATAATTCTCAACATTCCCTTCTTCCTGGTGAGGAAGGAATTATGCACCAATCCAAATTTGTCTTAGAATGCCTCAAACTTCCCTTTTTCCAAGGGCTTGGTCAGAATATTAGCTACCTACTTATCTGTGGGAATATACTTGAGATTCACTACTCCCTTTTGAACCATGTCTCATATGAAGTGATATTTAATCTCGATATGCTTGGACCTATCATGAAACATTGGATTATCAAAGATTTTGATACAACTCTGATTAATATAGTAAATAAATGTGGGATCCAAACCCTAATCAAACGTACCACAAGTAACTCGTGAAGCCAGATGGCCTCACAACTAGTCATACTAGCTGTCATGTATTATGCCTTTGATGAGATAAGTTCCACAAAAATTTTCTTCCTGCTGAAACAAGATATCATCACTAATCAAAATCTAAAGCAAAACCCTGAGGTGATCTTCCTGTTGTTGCACTACCTACCAATATGATTTTGTAGACCCCTACAACTTCACTTCACCATCTCCAAGATATCTCATATCATACTCCATTATGCCCCTCAAATACTTGAGCACATGTTTTGTTGCTACCCAATGCTCATGCCTTAGATCCACCATGAATTGACTCAAGGTGTTCATTACAAAATATATATTTGGCCTGGTGTCGACTAAATAAATTTAAAAAACCTATCATTTTCCTGTACAACATGGAATCCACCAACTATGAATACGAAGTTGTCACCTTCTTCATATTAGTGATCATGGGTGTGACCATGGGTTTGTATTCCTCCATTTGAAACCCCTTCATGAATTGAACTGCATACTTACCCCGCCCAAGGAAAATCCCCCCCAATCTCTACTAAACCTCCAAACTCAAGAAGTAATGCATCATATCGATGTCCTTCATCTCAAACTCAACTACCATGTATGCTTTGCTCTCTACAGTGACCTTCTATGCACCTATTAGAAACAAGTCATATAGATACAACACCAAAATAAGTGGATCAATCTAAAAACATATATAATATACATGTTATCGCACAAAAAGCCCGACCCAATCCACAAACTTGAGACAACTATGGGAGTAACTACCCACTGTCACCTTAGATAGATACTCCCCTCGCTTTAGTGATGATAAGAAACCACAAGGGGGGAATCCCAATGACCCTAGGGGGATTGAGATGGAAAGTGAAGTTATGGAAATTTAAACCCCTATAAGTCGAGTTATGGAGTGGAAAAGGGCTTGGATAAAAGTCTTGTTGATAAGGGTAGGTTTCCAAAGTATAGTTTACCTGCTAGAGAGTGTTGTACCTTCCCGAGACAAGAAAATATATCGAGATACAAGCCAAATAATCAAAAGGACAAGCAAGTTAATTTTGTTGTCCCATATTGCATTAGTAAACAAAAATATATATCAGCAATGAAAAGAACTAGTTACTACAGAATTAACCATCCAAATCATCAAATATTTATTAGACAGTGAAGCACTAAACAAGGAGATGATTTTCCAATACTTAAGCATAAAATTTGATGGTAAAATGAGGCTGCAAAATGATGTTATCAAAAGTAATTTAGGGAAGCCAATTTTCTGTAGCAAAATATTTTCTACAAAAACAACTTCTACTCAAAGAAATCAACAAACAACTTGCCCAAATGATAGCCAATATCAAGTAGATTAATAATAGCAAGTAGCCAACTATTTTCTGTGGTAGAAGAGTGAGATACAAGAGATAAAAGAGTGATTTTGCATCAGCCCTAGTGGTTGTAGCATAAGTTTATAATAGAAGCAAGAAATCCTTGGCTAATCCAGACGCCCTAGTGGCTCAAGCAATCTAATAACAAGTAGATTTGATTCCAATTTAGACAATTGAAATATCTCAACAAATCACATTTTCCAATGCAACAATTTTGTTTCTCCAATGCAATTTTATATTAGTGCTTTAATATATTGGGTAATGGAGTCTTTATTGTAAGTTTTGGATCTACTACTTCTCTAGGGGTGTAATCCCTTTTACTCCCTGGAGCAGTGAATCCAACAAAGGTAAGTCTAGGAGGGTGTAAGCCCTTATACTCCTCCTAGCAACCTGGTGAAAAATTACTTATCCAATAACAATTAAGATGAATTTAGTGGAGGGTGAATTTAGTGAATCCAAGAAATAATCCTCCAAGAGGGTAGCACACCACTTTGGCTCCACAATAGATAAGTAAGCATCCAAAAATTTTCACAAGAGAGAGAGAGAGAGATAGACCAGATGCCCAAAGATGGCAAAAATTTCAGCCAAGTATGTCTTATTCTCAAGTGAGAATCTTATGAAAACGAAATGTCAAATGACCTTTATTTATAAAAGTTCATGTAAAATAAGTTTTTCCACTTAGTTAGGGTAAAACAAAAAATAAGGAGTCCAACCTCCTTAATTTTTCCCCTTTACAACAAAAAATTATTTTTTACACAAAAAGAAAACCCTAAAAAGGTGATGTCATGCCCCTAGAGGGTGACGTTTTGCCATCTTTAGCAAGTCGTTTGGTTGTTGAGGGATATGTTGGGCCTCCAAAGGCCATGTGTCACCATGTTGTGTGTCCTCCTCTCCATCAACCATCCTAAATAATCATCAAATATCACCACCATCGTCAAAACCCTAGCCCCAAGGGTGACGGCAAGTTGAGGGCTAGGTATCTTCCTTCAATGTGTCTTCTCTTGCCTCCAAAGGCAACGTCTATCATCCATAAGATCCCAAGGTGTGGGTCATGGAATCCACTTATTGGGCTTCCAACCCCAATGAAGGCCCAAGCTAGGCTTGTTCCTCCAAAACATCCACCAAACAAGGTCCTGCAAAGACAAATGAATGTGCCCTCCAAGGGTCTCAAGTAAAATGTATCATGCCAAGTAAAGTCACATTTAATAAAAGAGCCACCTAAATATGTGCATCAAAACTACCTTTTCAAATTAAACAAGTGCTCAAAGACCCTACACAACTTTCCAAGTTTAGGTATGGGAGGGTTGTGATAGTGACATAATGGGTGAGTCATTCCTCAAGTCAAAGAGTGTTTCCCAGGTGGACCCTCTCTAAGCCATGTAAAGAGTATGAAATGGATGGGGGTGAAACTTTCGGGAATGTAGTTCATGACATACAAGGGTTCGTATTGTCTCATTTATGGGTGCCTTTGTAGAGGGTCTGTTGCACCTTCATTTTCAATGCAAATTTTTTCCAAGCCCATTCATTGACATTAATTAATCAAAGTATTCCCAAGTTGAAGCAAAAGTGGGACTTCTACCTAAGCATGAAAAACATTGCCCATATTGACTATACCATGGTCACACTGTGCTTCCCCAAGTTGAAGACAATGTGTGGAACTTCTACCTAAGCATGAAAAACATTGCCCACACATGCTCTACCTTGGTTGTCATTTTTAAATTGTTATTTTTCACGGGTCCCATTAATTTCTTATGAGAGACATGTCATTGTCCTCGTGATCCCCGGTTCAGCATCTAGAAGTTTTATGTCTGGTTTTTATCTTTTTCCAGCTACAACCCTCTCAGCCTTCAACCCCTTCTTCCCATGAAATGAGCTACAATCCCTTCTTGGGTCAGTACACCCAAAAATCCCAAAAGGTAGGAGAACGAAAAGGGTGAAGTGTGAAAAATGATAAGTATGATCAGGAATGGTACGATGAATCATCAAGGGGACCTCCCAGTAACAAACCTTTCCCCAAGGGTGACCACTTACTAGGGAACAATGTCAACCACCAAGGTGAAACAAGGAAAATATCATAATTTCCAAGAAGACGTTCTATAATCAAGAGAAACTTTAAATTCAACATATTCAAATGTATCAAGTATTAAAGTGCCAATTACCACAATACCTGACTTGTACCTCATGGAACAAGACCCATTGTCTCATGGAAGCAAGTTGACGTGGTAGATGCCATCATGATTAATTGGAGAGATATGGTGGTGAAGAAGGTCTCCATTTATGTATGTGGACACTGCCAGTTAACACATCTCTTGGTACTCCAGGTCTGCAATTTGAGGGCCTTGAGACACCATCTCTTTAGTTATCCTTATAAATGGGGGATATCAATACCTTAGGATCTTCTTCACTTTTTGTGAAGACAATACCCTGCAGATATCCATCGATCCTGGAATACCATGCTCTCATTGGATGCTTCAGCCCATACAAGGGACTCCTTGCCACTTGCCTCAAAGCCATGAGGCTAATGATCCCATATAGGAAAGTTATCTTCATATCCATATGATGTATATTCCATCCCATAAATCAAACCACAGACATAACTTCTCTAATGGAAGTGTCCTTTGCGACTAGAGAAAATGTCTCCTCGTAGTCCACTCCATCTCTTTGGGAGAACCATCCCGCCACAAAAATCACTTTGAACTTCTCAATTCTTCCATCTACAACATGCTTGATCTTGTATATCCACCTAGAACTCATGATTGACTTCCCCTCTGGTCTTGAAACTATGTCCCAAACAACGTTCTTCATGATGCAGGTGTACTCCTCCACCATGGCTTCCTACCATACATGTTGGTATGTCGCCTCTTGAAAACTGGAAGGATTGGAATCTAGAATGTTGCTCGTCAATGATATATAGTGTGGAAACTTCTTTGGAGGTATGCTCTCTCTGAATGCGCTCCTGGGAATCTCAACATACTCCTGAGCATCCCTCAATGTCTAAATGAACCATATAGGTCTGCTAACAGAAGTGGAAGGGGATCATGTCTCCCATTGTTCACTTGAAGGCTATTGTACTACCCTAGAAATCATTGGTGACCCCAACTAAATCTTTGAAGCTTCCTGTTTCTCATCCTCTGCCAATAGAGTAGGCTCATGAGACTCATGGATGAAAATCATTCCTCAAACCTTACATCTTTGCTTACTATTTTCTTCATATGCTCTGGAATATAGTCCATGTAAGCCTTTGAAGTCTCATTGTAACCCACAAACAAACCCCTCTTGTTGGAGGGATCCAACTTGGTCCTCTTCTCTACTAGTACATTGATATAAATTAGAAAACCAGAGATGCAAAGATGACTCACCTCTAGCTTCACACCAGTGAATTCCTCCTATGGCGTCTCATCCTCTGATATCTTATGAGGACATCGGTTCTATATGTATACTACTGTATTATATGCCTATGCCCAAAGAAACATGGACAAGTCCTAGTCATGTATCATGGATTTAGCATCCCCTGTGATGGATCGATTCTTCCACTTTGCAACCCCATTCTATTGTGGGTTGTATGAAACTGTCAACTCCCTCTTGATTCTTGCTTCCTTGTAGAAACCCTCAAACTACTTGGAGGCAACATTCATTAATCATATCATTGTCATCAAATGTTATTATCTTCATTAAGGAATTATATGCCAAGAGTTCAATGTGATTGCAATGATTAAACCAAGGAAAATGTGTTTAAGTGTAGATTGTAAAGCAATGTTGTAACAAGAACGAGAAGTGAAAAATATTAAGTAATATAACCACGTGTTTGTTATTATTAAAGACAAAGTGTAAGGTGTCCAAATAGTGATGAAATTGTTTCATGTAATGTTTCTCAACGCACGTATCAATTGTGCTTACTGAGACAATAAAGACAACAACTTCTAGGACAACAATGTAATATCATCCAATGTAGGTCAAATTATGTCATTCAACATAGATTACTAGTGTGTTGTTTTATCATGAGAATGATTGTTTGGAATTCAAATGTCAACAATACTTAGGAATACCATGAAAAAACTAGCATCAAAGATACCATTACAGTCATAAACTCAAAGCAAATTGTAATCAAAGGACAATGACCCTTTAGCCACATTCATAGCACGACACCAAAATATTCTTAGAGAATATTCACAATGAAACTATGCCAATAGACAATATTTTATCCACAGGAAGTATACCAGTGTTCAAAGCTCATATACCATGAAAAAAATCAAAGATAAAGGGAAAGGTGAAGAGTGAAGTGAAAATCCCAAGTGTCAGTCACAAGTGTGATTGTGTAAAAAAATGTATCAGCTATGAAATGTTTAACCATTCATGTGTCCATATCATTGCATTAAGAGTATTGTCATTTCATATTTATAAAAAGAGCATAATTATGCAGTGAACCAGTACTAAGAAAACCTCAAACAATCTTGAAATAAGAGTGGTGTTAGCACATTTACTTACGTAGTTGCATCATGTCTTGCATCAATTCAATTTAGAAGATATTTAAGCATACAAATGTTCCCAAACATTGCATAAAATACGAATCACAATGAAGAATTAACAAGTCCTTAAACCATTATCACAATTACCAAAGGGCTAGAAACCACCAAACATGTGTTGTATGTTGATGTGAGTGTAGAAATGAGATATTATGCCAAAACATAAGACAACATGAAAATCAAAAAGTTCACATATGAAACATATAACCCTAAAAACATAGACATAATTCTTTCGAAATGAAAATAGTCTCATCCAATAGTTAAGTCCATCCAATAGTTAAATCCCTGACCTTGTTTTAGCATCGATTCACCTTTACTATAATCATATACCACAAAAATGATTCAATGTTGGCATAAATTCTTTGCAATATGGTTTAGATGAGAACACAATTAATATTCACCACACATTTCCAAGCATGAACCAAAGAAACCACACAAAATAATTGAAATTTGAACAAACTTAGAGTCACTTGGTTATTTAGGGTTAGATCCAACAATTAAACAATGTAAACCAGATCTATACCATGCTTATGCCAACTTGAAATACACATCATATACCAATTGCCAGTGTAAGTTATATCAAAGCCATGTAATATATGACAATTAAAACACTTAGATCTAACAATATAACATGTAATAAAGCATTTTAAAACCATATATTGCAAAACTAACAAAATGGAAAAAAAGGAAAGGAAAGGTGTTTTAGTCGTTTGGTTGAAGAGATGGATATACTGGTGCCTAAAAAGAGCTATGGGGTCCCTACACAATCCTAACTGAAGTCTAGGTTTTAGATGAGACATTGTTGAGGGAACCAAGAGGATTACCTATCAAGCGTTGGCTAGGGAAATTTAGACTTCCAATACACCTCATAATCCTCCAATACATGAGTTCCCCACCAAAAATGATCAAATGTGCGACAAAAGGGGTCGCACATGTGGTATGTAGGGTCTAGGACAAGTGCACTATCCCTAAAACGTGCCAAAATCCAAAAGATTAGTGAATAAATGGTCAACAATGGGCCCACATATTAGGGCACTCCTCCAACTAACTCCTAAAAGCAAGGATGTGGTTAGCTCAAGAAGTAACAACCTCCATATGCATGACATCATGCCATACATGTGGGATGTCCATGGTGAGCATCCAATGTAGTATGGCATGTGTGGCTCCTCAAATAGGGTGCTCCTTAGATAAAATAATGTGGTTAATGCCACATCATCTTGTAATCATTGTAACAACCTATGACCTTGTGTAATCACCTCCTACGAGCCCTCAAATACCTCAAACAACCACCCATGTGTGGTCCAAGAGGGTGTCATCAAACATGCATGAAAGAAAAGGTGCTCAACTGGGAAAGGGAATCATCCTGTAGCTGTCCATGTGGTAGTTGTGATGATGTGGCATCCTTTTCATCACATGATGCATTGTCATGGATCCCAATGTAGTGACACGTACCCCAATGAAGTACATAGATATCAAGAAAATGGCACAAATACCAATGTCTATAGATAAGGTCAATTATAGGTACATATATCCAAAGGAAACATCATTAATCCCAATGCAGTATCACAAATCATGAGGCATGGTACATGAATCCCAATGCAAGGTATCGAATCGAAGTGGTGGGTCCAACATCTTTGCAAGCCATTAAGTGATGTACACTTAGTGATTTCTCTTAACACAACATAATAATAAAGGTTAGTTTAATAATTTCTCTAAGTTTTACCAAGGGGGGAAGAACATTAACCCGATAGACATGTGATAATTCCTAAGAGAATGAGTATTTCCTAAGTTCCTAAGTAAAAGGTAGGCGATGGATCAATAATTATGGAAAAGGGAAAAATTCATGTGATGACCTTCAAAAGTCATTTAATGTGTCACCTAGGACTTTGTGATTTTATTCAACTAGCCTTTAAGAGTTAGGATTTTATATAGGATCCTTCAAGAGGGAGATTTAACATTAAGTTGCCTTTCCTCGTCACTCTCTCTTATTGCCCCTTTTTTTCCTTTTTTTATCTATTCATTTTATTGAATAAGTCCCTTTTTCTTTAGATATTCATAGACAAGCATGGGACTAGGGGCATTGGTCTCATAGTGAGGTGGCATTGCTGAAGCTTTAATATTTTGGCTTTTAACTTTATTGCTCTTTATCTTTATCCTTTTTGAATTTATTTACTTAGGTTTTTTTTCAATTATAACTTTCCGATGACAATGAGTCAAGCATGATCAAGACTAACTTTTTTATGAATGGAATGGAGTGAAAGGGGAAGAAAAAAAGTGTTAAACTTGTGGTTAGGATGTGGAAAACACTAACTTAACTAGTTTCCTAGTAGTACAAATTGACCTAAGAAATGACATCAATTCTAAAGGAAAACGAAGGTCTCCCATAGTAAGATGAGGCAAACAATAAAACTATAAATTTTATGAAGTGTTATCGATTCTCATTTCAATGTTTACCACTTTCATGAATAGCTCAAAAGTTATAACATCACATCCAAGTAAGACACTAATGCATGGAATATCAAATAGAGCATAGTGAAACCCATATTGCACCATCCATAAGTGCATTTGTCATCTAAACAGTGAGGGGGAGGATCAAATATACTATAGTTTAGCCAACACGATCACATATCTGAAGGAGAAAATGAGAAGTCTATCAAAGTATAGAGAATATGAGCAAGATATCTCATGCAATTAGCAACATAACAGCCTTGTGAGGGTGCATATGAAGTAGTTACCCCTTTGGGGATAACAAGCACAATCCATTTACTTGGAGGAGCCTCCAAAAAAAAATTTCAGCTAAGGCTTTCAAGAAAAAGGAGATGTTCTTGAGCCCCCATCCTCCTTGTGATTTAGGAAATGCTATTTTTTCTAGAAGACTAACATCCTTCATTTTTTCCTGCTCTCTCCTAACCAAATGAAATGGTAACATAACTACCTTATCCTCTCTAAGACACCTTTCGGTATCCAGGTGAGGGACATCCAATAAACTAGAATGGCTTCCATAAGTACTTTGACAAGGACCAGTCTAACTCCATGAGAGAGCCATCGGTTGTGTTGGGCTCTAAATATGTCCTAAAAACAACCTCTATGCATCAGCCGAAGGTAAGCGCTGGCACAAGCATTTTGCTTGTTGCCTACGTAGGTTCTTACTTTCCGTTTTCAATACCTCATCCTCCAGAAATGCAACACCTGTAAAGGAACAAAAATCATAAAGGGAACAACAGTTGTTCTATTCAAATGAACGACACTTCATGTAAAGGGAACAACAATCGTAACAAGGGAACGACAGTCGTTACATTGGGCCGAACTAATTGTTATATTAATTGCATTGTAGTACTTGCCCAACTATCTAATTTGTCAACCCGGGGTTCGTAAACTTACGAATCACACACAAAGTATATGCAGGACTGAAGCAGGACTAATCTAATCTAATGTTTAAGATACAACTGAAATTGAATTATTAATCTAATGCAGGAAATTGAAACACGCGACTTGGAATTGAATTGCTACAACCTACGACTGAAATGAAATTGTGTAAATGAAATTAATCTAGGAATGGAGAACTACATGAAGGAAAAACAAATACAACATGTGAAGAGTTGAATGACACAACAACATATGTGAGCTCACGCCAATGAAGCAATCTTACATTACAATAATCAAATGAATCTTCATAACAAAATAATGAAAGCATGAAAACCAAAACTATGAATCAAAGCTAAGAATCCCTTTCTTCCAAATCCTAATGACTACTCTCTTTCTCATCCTAATTACTCCTCAAATCTAAATGACTACCAAATTATTCCTCAATTATTACTACTCTACTACTACTTCCTCATGAAGAGAGAGCACTCTCTTTTATACATGAGAGCCTTGAAGATAAGATAACCATCTCATAATTACAGATCCAATATTCTCTCAACTATTTTCCATTATTACAAAATATAATCCCTTCAATCCTCACACATTATCTCTCATATATCTTGGATAATATATGTTATCCATTCCCCATGATCTTCTCCTTGGAATAGGCTTGAATTATCTCCTCAAATCTTGAAATGGTGGAGGAAGTATTCGAGAAGTCTTTTTGAATTAATCCTTCACATATTCCTACACATTACAAAGCTCACACATTTTTGAGATATATATGAAAACATGTCTATTTTCTAACATTTAATCACAAATTCCCTTTTAATACTAAAATGAATAAAGTGGAGAATAATAAGGTGAAACCCAAGTATATTTATGAAAATGATATCATGAAAGGTTAATGGGGCAATGAAATGTGAAGAATGATGAAGGGAAAGGTGGATGAAAATATGACATTTCTGAGCCCCGATAGGTTGGACCTAAGATTAATCTTTCTTTCCATTTTTGCTATTAGCCACGACTAGTCACTTTTTTTATATATATTAACCTCCATATGGAAACCTAAGTATTTCAAACTAGCATCTAAATACACAATGTTAAAAGAAAAAAATAGAGAGATGTAAGTTTTTTCTACCCTCGAGAGGCTCCAATAGGAAATCATCAATTTGAACAAATTGATTTTCTTGTCAGATGCTTCATAGAAGAGATTGATGATCTCTTTTAGCTTATCAACCATTGTTTTTGTGCCATCATAGAATATAAGGATGCCATATACAAAAATTAAATGGAAAACATTACAAGTGTTGCCTACATAATTACCTTTAAAATTACCACTTGTTGAGGCCGCCTTTAGGGATTTGTTCATCCCTTCTACTACCAGTAGAAAAATAAGTGGGGATAGTGGGCATCCCTACCTAATTCCTCTTTCTAGAATAAAGGGGATGTGTCCCCACTTATTAGGATTGCAAAAGAGACCAAACTGATACAACTAATAATCCACATGACAAATTGATGACATAAACCCAAATGGATAAGAATTACTCTTAGGAAGATCCAACTCACCCTATTGAAAGATTTGGAAATGTCTACTTTTACATGCATTGCTCTTAAGTTCTTTGTCTTTATCAAATGCATTCCTTCTTGAGAAACCCCCACTACCTCATGAATTTGACACCTTTCCAAGAATATAAACTACTTGGGGGATTTCTAATGAGAAAAGATTATTTTCATCCTTCTTGAGATAATCTTTTAATTTATTTTGTAAATGCAATTGCAAAGGGAATTTCGATGGAAGTTTTCAAAACAGGAGGGATTGTCAAATTTGAGAAGTAGTGCAATGAAGGTTGTGTTGAAGGATGCTAAGATTTTCCCCATGGGCCTCTGTTACTCTTCTTAATCCTTCTTCAATAAAATCATAACAACTCAAGAAGAATTCCATAGGGAGGCAATATAGCCTAGGGATTTTGTCTTTTTGGAAGCTTTGAAGGGTCTCAAGCAGTTATTATTTTCAACTTCCACCATAAGAGCTTGATTATCCTCTCGATCAAAAAATATAGGAAATTAACTTGATAATTTGATTATAACTACAATGGTTACGTGAGAATCATATTTGAAAATAAACTGGAAGTAATTTACCACTTCATTTTCTATTTCAGGGAAGTTTGTTGCCCAATCTCCATTATCTTTCTCTATCTTCCAAACATAACTAATATTTTTCTTGTAATTGGTGAATCTGTGAAAAAAATTGGTGTTTTCGTTGCCCTCCTAAGGACAAATTTCCCTACTATTCAATTTCCATTATTTTTTCTCTCTCTAGAAGAATTTTTCTCTTTTTATGCTCAAGTTGATTTAACTCATTTTTTTGGCTTTCTGTCAAAAAACCAAAACCTTCCTTATTGTATTTTAAGGCTAGAAGATTCTCTACCTCATTTAAGGTCTTGCCATCCTTCTCTTTTTTTTTCCTTGGACCATTTGATTGCTACATGTTTTTCAATTTAAAGTTTTGATGGAATTGGATTTGAGTTGATTAATTTAAGGAGTCATCAAAGGGCTTCCAAGAATCTTTAATTTTATTCACAAATTCACCATCCTTCATCCATTCAAGGTTAATCTTGAAAGGGTTGGGTGGCTTCCCATGGGTAGGGGTCACTTCCAAAATTACCAGGTTATGATTCGATTCCCCACTTGTGGAGACAAAATGGATAATTTGAATAACTTCATCAAGGACATCTTATGATACTAAGAAAAGATCCAATCTCTTAGTTATTCTAGCGTCTCCCATCCTCCTATTTCTCCACATTGGGGTGAGTTTGACTGGTTTTAAATCTACCAATGCTACCCTTTCCAAATTGCTTATGAACAATCCTACTAAAATATCAAGTACCTTGAGAGAAATTTAGACCTCCTCTGACTATCACCAAAACCTTTTGTAACCATGTATAATTGAAGAAATTTTCCTAGTATCCTAGCCTATCAAAGTAGGGGTCGTAAATATTCAAGCAAGTAATTTGTTTCCTAGTGTCTAGAGAGAAAAGAAAGGTCCCGGTCCTGATGAAAATGCCTAAGAGTTAGAATAGGAGAATAACTTGATTTCCAACTCATTAAATTCCATTGGATCTTCCTATAGAATCAATGAAACTAAATTTCAACCCCCTTAAAAGCTTGGATAAATCTTGAACAACCTTCTCTCTGTCTATCATCAGTTCTTGTAAGAAGATGATAGATGGATTACTAACTTCAATTAACCTTTTAATAGCCAATTTCTTTGAGGAATTGGCCATTCCTCTATATTTCAGAGTTAGGAAGATCATCTGGAACCATATCTAGGTTCATTTTCTCTAAGAGCCTTGATCTGGGATAGTTGCCTTCCAATTTTAACTTCGAAATTTTATTTTTTAGAGCCAATGATAGAAATGTTTTTCTACCCCTTTGAGTTGCTTTGAGATATTTCTCATATAAGAACCCTATACCTTCGACAATACCACTAGAAAAAAGAGATGTTCCCTTATTCCTTGGTTTGAGGTTGTACTTAATAGTCTTAGAGACTTGGGAGTCACTATGAGAATCTACTTCAGTTGTCTTCCCTTTTACAATTTTTTGGATAGATGGATACAATAGATTGATTCCCTCCTAATCCATATAGAGGGATGAGATGGGGAGGTCGGAGAATAGATATTATTGAAATGCTAGGAAGTAATTCATTGGATTGATCCTTAGTTATGTTTTCTAAGCGTACCTCCCAAGACTTGAAGAGAAAGTTATCATATTTGATTTCAATAATATGGGAGGAGGAGAATTTTTCTTACCTAATTCTTGTGAGAGATCAATCTCATTCTTTTGTTCCAAGAGATGCATCTCTTACTGACCATTTACCTCTTTGTCTATGTTATTGACATAGAATTTTCTTCACGAGAATTTTTTAGGGTTCTTGTAGAGGGGATCTTCAATGGTGCAGTTTGGTACAAATATTTGTTTCCTTGAATATCTTTATGAACCCATATATTCCTCATATTTTGGAGATGACATTCCTTAGCCAGACTCCCATACTCATGTCACTAGATGTATCTGAATGAAATTCCTTCATAGTCAAGGATTTGGTAGAAAATTGTAGGTTTGTTTTTAATAATAATGGAAAGTTGTAGTTATCCAAACCTTTGGAAATTTCCAACCCAACCAAAATCCTATCCATCCCCATATAACCAAAGTCTTGATAAGAATTTTCTACTTCATAGAAAAGAGATAATTCATTTCTAATTTCCTTAAATACCCCCTTAAACCATAGAATTAAGGGAATCCATAGTATCTTGACCTATGTCAGAACAAAATCGAGGTGAGATGAGCGGGCATCGAAATCCAAATTCCATGTTTTGAGGAATAGGGGTTGCGAGCCCCACTTCCATATTTTTGGAAGAATCTTGTCTATGTCTATTGTGGTCTTGAGATTCCAAACCAACCAACCCTTCACTAGAACCATGCTATGGAGGGGGGGAGACCTAAAAGAGCCCCAAAATTTTCCAACATCTAGGATTTTAGGGTATCTCCACCCATACTTTTGCTAAGGAACTAACCTAAGATGGCTTTTTTGTCCAAGTTCATTATGTCATGCATCTTGATATTTTCCCCCAAAAACAAATTGATCACCTCCTATTGGAGGTTAATGCATTTCCACTATTTCCTTAGATTCCCTAGTCCTCTTGGTACCAAACCTTCATGATCAGAAGTCTTGGACTCATACGGGAGAGTGCCACTCATAAGATCATCAGTTAGCATTGTACCGAATCTATGTTCTAGAATGATCCAGATTTATGAGCGAAACAAAATGAATAATAGAATGAATACAATGACACAAATATATATAGAACAACAACAGATATCCAGTGAATAATAACTTCTATTGAATAAATAAAATAGGCTGAAATTGTAAAACTGCAGAACTCAAAACAACTTGCTCGAATGGCGGCAGTTATCTCTAAGAAGAGATGTGGTTGTTATGTGCATCAGTCTGAGAAGAATGATCACAATGAGGCTCCATGGGTCTTTTTACATTACTCATGAACGCCAAAACCTTAGACATCCAAAAACCTAACCCTAGGAGATGAAACGCCAAAAGTTATGTGGGCCTCGATGGGTAAGTTGGTACCTCAACTTCCCAGGGTCCTAGATTTTGCATACGACCTTCATTTTAGGCACGTGATAGCCCATTGGAAAGGTCTTTTCAAGAAATACACATTATGTCGTCAAAATCTAACTCTATCTATAGTTTGAGTGTGGCAAGCAAAAAAAACATTGTTTAGGGTCCCAAAACGACCTTGGAAATATAGAAATATGTACTGACATGAAAACTTCCAAAACAATCCATTTGGATTAGGTGGGAAGCCACCAATATCCGCCTAGAAGCTATGTAGGGCTTCAGACGACCCAGAAAGTGTAGAACCCACAATTGCAAAGAATTACAGAAGAACGTGTTGAGCTAAAACTGTCAAAAGGAGCCAGTTGGAATAGGTGGGTGGCCACCAATATCCACCTAGATCAGTCCTCCCCCCTTAGGAAGTAATGGCCTCCATTACGTTGAGAGCCCCCATCAGGTCAGAAATTTTTTGTTGAATTTGGCCCTAGGCAAGCCATTTGCCTTGGTGCAGGAGCTGCCCTGCCCTGACAACCTGATAAAGTTGGATCCTCTGCTGGCGAGTGCCCTTGACCTGTGTGTCCACTATTTGATCATTGGATGCATGTTCCATGCAGTCAGGGTTGAGTTATGTTGGTGTCAACTGTTCTGTGATCTCTGAGGTGTCTAATAATGATGGAAAATATGGCAGGAGGAGGTCCACATTGAACAATGGGTGCAAGCCAAGGAAGGGGGGAATGTTGAGCTCAAAAGGATTGTCTCCCATAGTCTTGGTGATAGTGTAAGGCCCATAACAAAGTGGACGAAGCTTCCGATGGGGCCCTGTAAAGCATTCTTTCTGCAAATATAACCAAACCTTGTCTCCCACCTGAAACTTGTGCGCTACCCGATGTTGATCATGGCGTTGCTTGTACTTAGCATTGGATTTTTGCAAAATCTCATGGAATTGTTGGTGGATGTGTTGAATCTTCTCAACGAATCCGGTGGCTTTGTCGGCCTCAGACTGAACATGGGAAGAATCTGTCTGTGTGGTTGCAAGAGGTAGTGCAACATCACTGGGACCCAAGGGTTGGAATCCCAACCCCACCTGAAAAGGGCTATGGCTAGTGGAGATATGAAGAGCCCTAGTGTAGTTGTGTTGAGTCTAGGGAAGAATTTCATCCCATGTACGTAGATGCTTAGAGTTATACATGCATAGGATGTGCACAATAATCTGATTGAAGACCTTTGTTTGGCCATCGGTTTGAAGGTGGAAGGCAATGGATTTATTGAGCTTGGTGTCCAACAATGACCAGAGACTCGACCAAAATGTGCTAAGGAACCTGTTGTCCTGATCGGAGATGATGGTCTGTGGTATCCAAAAATGGACCCAGACTCGTTCGAAGAAGAGCTTGGCAGTATCTGCCGCTGTGATTCTCTTCTTGCAGGTTGTGAGAATGGCCATCTTTGAAAATCGATCAACCGCCACAAATATGCAATCATTGCCTTGCTTGGTGGATGGAAGACCAGACATGTAATCCATCGAGGTGGATTCCCAAGGCCTCTCAAGAGTAGGAAGAGGGGTTTATAAGCCTTACTTCTTGATGGTTGGCTTGGCAATGGTACAGGTAGTGCAAGATCTGATATACCTGCTGATGTCATGTCGAAGTTTTGGCCAATAAAAATGTTTATGTAGAACGACCATAGTTTTCGCCACGCCAAAATGTCCTTCCATACGACTATAGTGAGCCTCCCAAATCATCTTTGCACGCTCGCTTGAAGGAACACAAAGATGTCCCAGATGGCATAAAATTCCATCTTGAATGTGAAAATCGGTGACATTCGTGCATGTACCCAAGATATGATAGGTGGTGATGAATTTAGGATCTCCCTGATAAAGTTGGGGCCACTCAGATGCCTCATGTCCATGGGAATGGAGCACGGTGGTGAGTGCAGCTACGGGAGGTTGAATGAGGCATTCAATGACATGATTTGTGCTCCCTGTCTTATACTTGATGTTGAGATGGAACTGCTACAGTTATGTGGAACACTTTTGATGGTGGTCGTTTTTCAACTTCCCTTGTGTCTGTATGAACTGCAAAGGCTTGTGATTAGTGTGGATGATTGTCTCCTTTCCCAGAATGTAATGTTTCCATTGGCGACAGGCTTGCACAATGGAATACATTTCCTTGTCATAGGTGGGATATTTTCGAAAGATATCTGAGAGTGTCTCACTATGGTACGCTACTAGATGACCATGTTGAGTGAGAAATGTCAGATGCATTAGTCTCAATCTCGAATGGTTGTTGCATATCGGGTAAGGGGAGTATTGGAGCTTATCACAAGCAATACTTTAGATAATAAAATGCTCATTGTTGTGCCTTCCCCCATGCGAAATTTTCCCTGCCACCACCCTTGGTCACTTGGTTGAGGGCCCATGCAATATGGGAGAATCCCAACACGAATCATCGACAGAGTTGGTAAGTCCCAAAAATATCTGAAGCTCGATTAGTGTGGTCGGGACTGGCCAATCACGGATGACTTGGATCTTAGTTAGATCCACATGTACCCCATGCTCATCAACAATGTATCTCAAGTATTGGACCTTGTTCATGCCAAAGGAGAATTTTTCCAAGTTTGCATATAGCTTGTGCTGTCGCAGAGTGCTCAAAACCTGTTGAATATACTGCATGTGCTCCTCCCAAGTTCTGTTGAAGATGAGGATGTCATCCAGATATACCACCACAAAAGAGTTGGTGAAGGGTCTCAATACATCATCCATCAACCTCATGAAAGTGGTTGGTGCATTTGTTAAGCCAAAGGCATGACCAACCATTCAAAGAGACCTTCTTTAGATTTGAAAGTTGTCTTCCATACATCAGTCGGTTCGATGGGAACCTGGTGGTAGCCAGACTTTAGGTCAATCTTGCTAAAGAAATTCTCCCCCTTGAGTTGGTCAATAAGGTCATCAATTCGGGGAATTGGGTACCCGTTCCTGACTGTGATTTTGTTTAATGCTTTGTAATCAATGCAGAGCCACCAAGTCCTATATTTCTTCTACACCAGTACAATCGAGCTTCCTCAAGGGGAGGAGTTGGTTCTGGTGTGCCCATTTTGAAGCAACTCTTGGTTTTGATGCTTGATTTCATCATTTTCCATCAACGAGCGATGATAGACTGGTCCATTAGGTAGAGGTGCATCGGGGGTTAGATAAATTGAATGCTTGACTTGGCATTGAGTCGGTACCCCGGTGGGTGAGGAGAAGTTGTATCTGTACTCTTCCACGATCCCGTCCACTTTATTCTGCTGCAAAGAGAGGCTTTGTGTAGAGGCCACAAATGTGGCAGCGACCTTCTACTTACTGTGAGCACAGATCACAAAGAAGACAAACTTGTTGGTCTGTGAAATGACCTTAATACATTGCTTAACAGAGATTAAAGAAATAGCGGTAGGCGACGCTACCTCTCGTATCCTGTACAATTGTCTACCCAAAGTAATAATAACACTACGGGGTCTAGACTCATACACAACATGTCGCTTCCACAAATATGGTTGTCCTAAAATAACATCACAAACTTCGAGGGGAGAAATATCACACAATACCTCATCTTTGAAGGGCTTGATGTCATAGGTCAGATGACATTGTTGGATGACACATAGATCTCTTCCTTAGCGAAGCCAACCAATGGTGTAGGGATGTGGGTACGGTGTCATCGACAGGTCCAACCACTTGACGACCTCTGCTGAGATCAGTTTCTTCTGACTGCCTCTATCGAAAATGAAATGAAGAGGATACCCCTTTACGCACATCTATGAGTGAAATATGTGTTCCCTTTCCTCTGGTTCTTCTGGTTCACTTGGCTTGACTTTGGTGGTAGCGATAGTGGTATTAGGTTCGACATCGATAATTTGCTTCCCTTCTTCTAGATTTGATTCGGAGTTAGAATCTGCCTCTGACTCAGAAGCTTTCAGCTCGACCACCAATGACTACTTGGAGCGACATTCTTCAGTGTTGTGCCAAGGGGATTTATGGTACTCACACCACTTTCATGTGTCCTTCTTCGACTTCTCATTACCCTTCTTGTCTTACGGCTTGGACTGGTTGTCCTGAGAGTGGCCATATTTGCTATGTCTCTTGTTTTGTGGGTTGGGGCACCTTTTCCCTACTTCAGCTGCGAGGAGTTTGTAGATCCAAACTCTCGCCTCTTCTGCTTGAATTTTTGCTCGATCTTGATAGCATATCTATAAGCCGTACCTGATGATGCGATGTACAGAAACTCCATTTATGTTTGAATGTATCTATGCAAACAACCACTGTATTGAAGCACCAGATGTCGTTCAGAGTCTTTGATGCCCAATTTGGTGCGTAGGGTATGGAAAATATTGGTGAAATATGGTACTATCTGGTCCCTTTCCTGACATAGCGTGGTCCATCTTGTGTACTAGTCCTCATAGCTTCCAATAGGGTAGTATTGTTCTTTAATGGCATCCTTGAAGGAATCCCATGTGGGGGAGACCACAAATATTTTAGATTCCTCTATGGCCCTTTGCTAAGAGTAAGTATCCCACCAATCCTTAACATGGGGGACGACCTTGAGAAGTGCAAAAGTAATCTTTTCCTTGTCGAAAAAATTGTGGCCCAAAAAGTATCCTTCGAGCAGATTCAACCATTTATCTACAGCATCTGCATCTATCAGTCCTTTACCTTGAAGGGGGTTGCATGGCCACTTGATGAAGATGCATCTCTTGTGGGCAATTGCTGAAGGATCTATGCAAAGTTGTCCATCATTTCGTTCCTTTGTCGCTCAAGGGCTTCCTCGAGCAACATTTTAAAAGGTTCTCCTCCTCCATAATCTTTCTTCTTGTCCCCCATGGGTTTTTTTCGGGCTCAATGTGACCGATATTGCAAATGTTCGACTGGTTTGAGTCCCAACTTCTTGTACCCAGATCTTGTCGGGGGCATGCATGAGAAAAAAAAATGAAGAGTAGACTGCTCTGATACCACTGATCCAGATTTATGAGTAGAACGAAATGAATAACATAATGAATACAATAACACAGAGATACAGAGAACAACAACAGATATCCAGTGAAAAATAACTTCTATTGAATAAATAAAATAGGTTGAAACTGTAAAATTGCAGAACTAAAAACAACTTGCTCGAATGGTGTTAGCTATCTCTGATAAGAGATGTGGATGCTACGTGCATCCATCTGAGAAGAATGATTACAATGAGGCTCTAGAGGAATTTTTACTTTACTCATGAATTCCAAAACCCTAGACATCCAAAAACCTAACCCTAGGAGATGAAACACCAAAAGTTATGTAGGCCCTGATGGGTAAGTTGGTACCTCAACTTCCTAAGGTCATAACTTTTGCATACGACCTCCATTTTAGGAGTGTGATAGCCCGTTGGAAAGGTATTTTAGAGAACTACACATTATTCCATCAAACTTTGACTAAAAAAAAAAAAAAAAAAACATTGTTTAGGCCCCAAAACGGCCCTGAAATTACAGAAAGATGTACTGACATAAAAACTTCCAAAAGATGTCCGTTGGATTAGGTGGGAGGTCACCAATCTCCACCTAGAAACTGTGTAGGGATTTAGACAACCCCGAAAGTGTATAACCCACAATTACAAAGAATTACAGAAGAACGTGTTGAAGTAAAACTGTCAAAAGGAGCCAGTTGGAATAGGTGAGTGGCCACCAATATCCACCTGGATCATAGAAAGTCTCCCCCCACATCATTTATGCCATAGTACGAAGAACCAACTGAGCCAAACAAGAAGTCCAATGGAACTAAATCAAGTCAATTGAAAGCGTGGGGTAAATTCGCTTGTGTCAGGGGTAAATCTATAATGGTTTGTATGTACAGAATAAACCCCTTGAGTCGCCAAATATTTCATAAGGAACTTTCTTGGAACCATTCATGATCCTTCTAGATTGACTAACGAGATTGATTTGACCAATCCTGACATCATTTCACACAAAGATGATAGGTTAGATATTTGGTTGTCTTTATGAGTTCTCACTATTTCTCCTAGAATGGCTATTGTCTCCTCTTCTAGTGGTTAGTATCTTGTCTTCATAGGCCAAATGAAAGGGATTCGAGACTGCAAGTGTTATCCACTATATTGAACTAGATTTTTTGGCCCCTCTAGTGGATCATCGAAAAAATCAAACAAATCTTGTTCCATAATTCTTCTTCATGGATTCAGACATGTAAGAACCCCTAACTCGAAATACCTAGGTCAAAAACCCTTAGGCCTATGAAAAACCCTCATTACAAGTCCAAAATTGCCAACACTCCATCTCCAATTTCTCTAGTTTAACCTCACAACAAGTAAGATTTTTCCTTTAACCTTGTACTTTCAACCCAACTCTTCAATATTTTAGGTATAGAATTATCGACTCGCCATCTTCACCACATGACACCTTTGCTAATTCCCTGCCATTACGACCTATTATAATACCTTTTCTATATCTTAAGCCATTTTTGCTTATTGAGAACATATTCATTGGATGCATTGAAGTCAAATATTCGACAAAAGCATAAACGATCGAATGTGATTATGGAAGCCAACATGCATATTAAATTGGGCAGCCCATACAAAATTTAAATATATCGATTTTCAACATTGATACACATGTCCACTGTTTAAGGCTAGAAGTATTCAAACATTGTCATCAACATATCGATAATTGGTTGGTAATCTTCGGTATATGTAGTGTTGTGGATTTGTAATTAAAACCACAGATCGATCAGACAGTCCTGGTAGACCCCCGAAAAACCATCCCCAAAATTAGGTTTTTTACTTGGTCAAATGGAGCTGGACTATCATGATCAACTAAGGAGGAGGATGAGGATGTTGATCGATGTAGTCTCATCCAAACACCATCCCATTGTTAATTGTTACTTATGCCTATATTATAATTAAAAATACCACTTGTCTTATAAATCTCAACCAATACAATACTAGAATCATAAGGTAGTCATGCAATCCAAGGTTTAAAGCGACGTGGTAACTAACTAAGCGATCTACCAGTGATTTCTATTGAGGTTACCATTGCAAAAACCTCATTGTTTCCTCTACGTAATGAGTGGACACTAATAAAATCAAAAGCATGTCCTTATCTCTTTGCAACACAAACTGACCACCCCACCAATGGCATAAGTTTGATTACAATCAACTCGTATTCTTTTTCATATTGTAGAGAATGGATTTTTCATTTCCATCAAGTCATCAATGATTTGTATTATATTTTGTATATACATATCTAGAAAGACTATAAATATTTATATTTTGTAAATCTTCAATCCCATTGAAGAAGATCAATGGGATTACAAAAATGCTTACAATTTTTAAAAAGAATATGAATTAATTTTTAAAGAATATAAGAGAAAATTATGTAATTTTATATTTTCTTTCAATAAGTGAAAATAATTTTAATCTTTTACCTGCCAACCACCATGGCATCTCGATGTTACTTTACACTTGTTAAGTCTTCAAAAATACTAAAAAAAAATTAATTACCCATAAACAATAATGTGAATTTGAACTAAGCCCATGGAAAATTTTTATAATTCATTTTATACAGAAATCAATTTGACACTTTATAGGAAATATGGTCAACACCTAAAGAAAATCATTAAAATAGTTATTGTCTTGTGCAAGTTATTAATATGAAATTCATTATTTCAAGTTTCTTTACCTATCTTGCAACTGCCAACCACCATGGCATCTCGATGTTACTTTACACTTGTTAAGTCTTCAAAAATATTAAAAAAAATTAATTACCCATAAACAATAATGTGAATTTGAACTAAGCCCATGGAAAATTTTTATAATTCATTTTATACATAAATCAATTTGACACTTTATAGGAAATATGGTCAACACCTAAAGAAAATCATTAAAATAGTTATTGTCTTGTGCAAGTTATTCATTATTTCAAGTTTCTTTACCTATCTTGCATATGTGGCAAGTAAAGTCATTATTTCAAGTTTCTTTACCTATCTTGCAAATGTGGCAAGTAATGTTACTATGAAGACTTGTTTTATCAAGAATGTTACCATGGAGATTTGTTTTATCAATTATAGGTATTACACCAATTTTCCAATCTTCATAGGCGCACCCCTTTATTGAATAGATTAGATACATGGTTCATTTTCCCCACATTAGCTTTAGCTTTGTTTTGTTATGGCCATGTAAGTAAACATGTTTCTTTACCTATCTTGCAATTGCAATTGTGGCAAGTAATGTTACTATGAAGACTTGTTTTATCATTTATATGTATTACACCAATTTTTCCATCTTAATTTTTCCATATTCATAGGCGCACCCCTTTATTGGATAGATTAGATACATGGTTCATTTTCCCCACATTAGCTTTGCTTTGTTATAGCCATGTAAGTAAAAATTTAAGTCCAACAACCATACATAATACATTGGCGATGGAGTGGATCTCAAGGCACTAGAGGAGAATGAAAGGTTTAAGAGAGTTCGTGTAAGATGTGAAGTGGTTAAGAGAGTTATTTAGCTTCCACTTTCAATCTTAATAATATTTTATTTTTTTACTTTCAATTTTAATAATATTTTATTTTTTTAATAATTTTTAAGAGAGACTTATTAGTATTTAATATTTGTTAAAGTACGTACTCATAATTTTAAGAAAGAATTATTAGTATTTGTTAAAGTAGCTACTATACTTTGATTCAAAGATGTTTGAGTTTAATTAATATATTATATTATATTTGTAATTTTTAAAAAAATTATTCAATAATATTTAGTTAAATTGTTTTATTATTTTTTTTTGGAAAATAAAAAGTTTTATTTTTAATTTTATCATTTTAATTTTATATCCGTCTAAATTTTTAATGAAAATTAATTACCTCTGGTGTATTTTCATATCTTGATTATTTTCATATCTTGATTGTATTTATTAAAATGCAAAAGATAAATATAAAAATTATATAAATGATATGCATKGGTTAATATTAAATTTTATAATACTTTGTTAAATTTTAAATAAGTAAACTCTTGTGCCATGCATTGACAATGGTGAAGGATATGGTGGCAATGGATTCTGAGGGAAAATCCTTCTACAACTTCTTGTTTCTCAYTTGAGATTAGATTACTTCTTCAACCACATTTCTTTAAGGCTCACTCTCCTTGGTTGTGTCATTTATAGGTGCTATGTGATGCTTATTCTACCCCAATTCAGTGGAGAAGATGAGGAGCGTTGGCCACAACCCACCTCACCTCACTGGGTTAGGTGATGGGGGAGGCCTCAAACCCTTCCACTCCTAGTTGAAGGCTTGCTTGTACCCCATATTCCTTCCTATTCATTAGGATTTGACTAAATGCAACCATTTGAGTGTTGATTCAATGGGTGTTGGTGACTATGTAGCTAGACAAGATGGTGGCTATCGAACATATAGCTCTGCATTTTGATTATATTCACATATAGATATGATTCAAATTCAAACACTAGGATTCCATTACTTTGTCTCGGGAGCAAAGAAGTGCTTAAGGAAAGAACCATTCTTTGATTACCTCTTCTCATTGCTTGGGAAAATGCTTGATTATTTCTTCTTTAGAAAGCCAACCCACAATGGACACACTATCAATAATTGTATATACAATAAGGTATAGGTATGCTAAAAGGTAACAACCTAAAGTAATGTTATGAGTGGACCATACTTTTAATAATGACCATACAATCAATCAATAGAGACCATGCCTTTCCGATACCATCTTAATACACAAGTCAACTAGTGGCTTAGGGTGGGGTTAGGGATGGTTCCTGTCTTGATCAAGCAACTCTAAATATACTTATTGGTATCAATAAACATAATATGTGTTTAATGGATTAGTTAATGGCATGAGTTGTTATGGGGTTAAATCCAATATTGAATATATATGAAGAGGGGTGAGATGGTATATGCTCCACATATGAGTCTGGATCCAAAAATGGGTGAACTGGGTAAGGATATGGCCCTTGAGTTTCCTTTGGAACAATATAAAATATATGTTATTTATTCCCATAGTTATTTCTTCAAGAAAAAAAAAAGTGAGTTCCTTAGCGAAGCATAATGTTTTTTCCCGTTGAAAATAGAAAATACAAGAATTGTAGATTTCATTACCTAAAACATTTAATAAATACATCTACGACTCATTGAAAATGGTTTGTGCTATAGTAACATCCACCTTGATTTTATTGAATTTACATCATTCTTGTAAATCAAGCTCGTGTATAACGGCATGTCGATATTTCTTTTTTCTTATAGCAACAACTACAAATTGAACCATACCAGTGACGAGGTTGCCTCTAGGAAGCTTCTGTCTATAGAATGGAGTTCCATACAAAAATAAAATAGTGAAAATAACCATGGCCACTGTAATGATATCAAATTCAAACCCCTAGCTTTTGTCTTCCTTGTTGAACTGGTCTGCACCAAATGGTTCCAAATGTGGTTTGTGTCCACCAATCCCAAAGTATTATCAAATACAAAGCCAAGAAAAAAACATCATTATTCGGCTTTAGGGTTGGGAGAGACATTGATAATGTCAGTAAAACTAATCCCTAAAATAAATATTTACTTAGAGTCAAAGAAGTTGATAAATTATAGGAAATTATTGTATATATGCTCGCAAGAATTGATAGTTAAATGTATAATTTTCAGTCTTTTAGGCTCACTAGGACATGAATTGTTGAGAAATTTAGGATGATCCTATATCATCCATAGTAAACATCTTATATGAACCCCCTTATAAGAGGCATAAGACACATTGTCATACTCATCTAGTATTTCACTTTTGTAAAAGTAGTTGCATTCCCTTCATTCAACACAATTATTAAATAGCCAATCATGTTTAATGTAATCGTGATGCAACAATGACAATTCACTTGTTTTTAAGCAACATTGTTGTCCTATCATTGGTAAAACAAGACCAATGACAACTCACTTGATTCGTGTGTGAAATATTCCATTCTCTTTAGAGAAGCACAACAACACTTAGAGTCATCACACTATGGTTCTATCCTTAGTATCTCACTCCCACTCACATCTCTAAGATGTCAGCCCACTAGCCATTATATAGAGGATGAAAATGGTCAGAAGGGGGTTTGGAGTCATTTCACTTAAAGGCACATTGCAATAGATACATGAGGGAAAGTAGTAGGGTCAAATAATGGGGATGTAGATATTGAGCCTATTTAGTCCAATATCAACATTGTTCGTCTTATACATTTCCAAAGCTTGACCGAGAATCAAACACATCACTATCCATGAATAATTTGAAATTTTGGTTATGATGACATGCATGCCGAGGAGTCTATGGTATCACTTATGGATTATCTTTGCTCATTCCAAATATCAACTAGAAGAATTTGCATGCGAAGCAACCTTGCTTCCTTGTGAACCAAACTTAAGTGCATGTGTTAGTAGATCATTGAGTTTTTTTTATATCCTCTAATCATAGTTCCATTTCCATATCTAAATCTAGAAACAAGAGAATCATATCCAATAGCAGTTGATCTGAAAAAAGGAAATGATAAATTTGAAGGCCAAGGAGGGACAATTAGTGTAGGCAAGTGCAATTGAAGTGACACTATATACATGTTTTCGTATTGTTTCTATTTTATTTTGAACTTACATGTTATGTAAATGTCATATGCTTGTAATGACCCCAACACAAATGCTCAACCTTATGCTTTGTGTTGGTTATTATTTCATGTTTTGCCTTCAAAACCCAATAACCTAATACAAAGAAATGGTTTAGCCTTGTGCTTTGCTTTGGATATTATTTCATGCTCAACCCTTAAAACTGAATGCACCAAACTACTCTTAAAGTAAATATCCCAATTAAAAAATTAAACAACTAAACAAATTGAATACGAGTATGATGATTGCCACTAGGCTATGAATTTATTGTCTAATGCATATCTATATTAAGTTTCATATTGTGTAATGAAACATCCCACTAACAAGTACTTGCAACTTCGCCACTATTTATCTTATTTTGTTTGTAAAATGAGGTGTTAATATTACCCCAATAAAATTGAATTCTTATTAATATATGCAAATAAGTTTGCCCCATTTGCAAAATGGGGTGATAATATTACCCCAATAAAATTGAATTCATGTTAATATATGTAAATGAGTTGGTTTTGATATTAGAAAAAGTTTCAACATCTAATGTCAACACAGATTCACTTCCCTATTAATTAACAACATAATAATAATAACAAATTCCATGACATCTTGGATTGAATAAGGTTTTAAGTTGATATCGTAACTTTAATTTTAAATGATATTTTGTAAGTTATATATAAGCTTTAAAATCTATAGTGGAATGTGGATTTGTTATGTTTACAATTGAATTAGTTGGAACAAACACATAAGCACCTCTCTTCTAAGATAATATATGTAGTAGGGAATGATGCATAGTGTGGAGCAATTTAGGGTTGTAAAGATAGATAAAAGTGACCATTTGAAACCATCTTATCAATGATTGAATTTGAAGGAGTATTTTTAATTTCAAGTTGAAGGGTATGTATTGAATGATGCATAATGTGGAGCAATTTAGGGTTGTAAAGATAGATAAGAGTCACCATTTGAAACCATCCTATCAATGATTGAATTTGAAGTATTTTTAATTTCAAGTTGAAGGGTATGTATTCATCTAACATTTTTGTAACAAAAATTTGTGTTTCAACTTACAAAGTATAAGCTTTATAAAAAAATGTATAATAAAATATTGTCCTTCCAATTTTTTCCAATGTTAAAAATAACCAATCATGAAATAAATAAATTATAATTTCAAATAACTTAATAATAAGCATATTTTGTAATTTCAAAAGTAAACTTGTGATAGGTTATACATATATTAAAATTACAGAATTTTCATAGAAACTAAGACACTTTTGTCTTCTTCAAGAAACTTGAAAGTGTTAAAAATGACAATATAAAGCGCCCATACAAAATGTTAGAGTCAAACATTTTTGTGGGAACCCACATAATAGAGGATTTTCTCCATGTATCTATTTGATGCTTGAGGGATACATCTTGGAGTCATATCTTAAGCATATCACAAATATGTTTAACCATGGGAGTCAACGTCCTTTAAAGTCCCAAGCACATTTGGTATGTTCATTGTTAATATCATTATAAAAGAAGAACTTGTAATAAACCTTGAAACCTTTGTTGAAGGATTATAATTTTATCAAAACACTATAAGAGCCATGAAGAGAACCCGCTTTCTTTATAGGTCTCTAGGAACATGCAAAATTAGCACAATTGCATCTATTGCTTAATATTTAGGTTAAGATGTCTATAATTTGGAGCTTCCCAAGATTCGTACAAGCACAAAGAAAAAGGACATTATTCATCAAGACCACCAAGTATGTTATTCTTACGAAGGATATTGATTGTTCACTTATCTCTCAAAAACATGAATAAAATCATTCCAAAGTGGATGTTAAAGTATAATCCCTAATGCATCTAAATTTGATTATAACAATAATTATGTTGCATTCTCCATAGCTTGCTTAAAATTTCCACCCAATGAAATGTTGCTACAAGTATAAATTTTGCAAATGATGTGTCTCATAGATCTTGAGCTCAAGACACAAGGAAAGATAGCCATTAGGAATTCTCAAAATATTTGGCACACAAAATATTATCACACCAATATCATTGTTGCTCGAAATGACAAGAAGAAATTGAAAGATTGTGACAAATAAAAAAATCTTAGTATCGAGAAAACGAGAATGATCAATCTAGGTAACAAAGAAGTGAGGGTTTGATGATGCATAAAATTGAATGATTAGAATCACAATTCTCATTGTTGTAAACCTGATTTTAGGTTTTGTGATGTTGACAAGGTTCATTTTGTGTAGGTTCATATCTAAACTTAATCTTGACAACATACAAGTTAGATAATTTCACAGCGCTTAATAGATTTTTTTATCTTAAACAAAATAATTAACTCGTTTCTATGTGAAACAAAGAAAAACTATGCATTATCTTTCCAATGAGTTGGACCAAACCTATAAAACATTGATGGATTGTTGAGAGATTTATATCCAAGTATTAATTAAATGTGTTTACTTACTGTTATTGAACAGTTTGTGGTTTGGGAAAAGCACAACCCAAGAAACAAGTGCGTGACACAACTAGGGACACCTATCACTATCACCTCAATAGATACCCACTCGTTTTAGTGATGGAAAAGTACAACACAAGGGAGGCTTCCCTAGTGACCCTAGGGGGATTTCAAGGGGAGAGGGAAAGAGCTGAAAGAACCAACCCTATAGGTCGCGACTAAAATGTCTTGAGGCTTGATGGAGAATGAGTGCAAGTCAAGGAAAAGATTTCTAATTGATAGTACCTGCAAAACGTATGTTAGACGACCCAAATACGACAATATATGATAAAATGGGCCTCAAGACAAGAGGAAAATCAACAAGAAGCCTTGTTGTTGTCCCAAAATTGTAGCATATAAAAGTGATATATCAGAAACAATATAAATATAACAGCTGCAAATTAGACCATCAAAATTAGCATATGATATTGGATAAGAAAGCTTGCAATTAGTAAACAATTTTCTAATGCTTAAAACAAGATTTTGTTGTCAAAAGAGAGTTGTAAAAGAGTGTTATCATCAAAGAATTATGACAGCCCTATGGATGTAGAAAACTTTTGCTACAACAACAAATTCTAACCACTAAAATCAGCAAGTAAACAATCCAAACAATAGCCCATTCAAAAGTAGATTAATTATCACAACTTACAAGCAATTTTCAACGGTAGAAGAGTAGAGAAAATGAGTAAGAGAGAGTGTTTGTTGCAACCCTAATGGTTGTAGCTTAAATTTTATTATAGTATACTAATCACTTAACCAATTAAGACACCCTTGAAGCATAAGAGAGTCTAGAGGATGTAAATTTCAAATCCAACTTGAACAATTCCAAAATCTCAAATTTCACGTTTACCAATGCAACAATTAACAATCTCCAATGTAAAGATTAGTGTCTTTTTATTAGGTGAATGGAGTCTCTTCCTTGGAATGAAAACTAGGCAAAGAGGATGAAGAGATTTTTGTTGAGATTTAAACCCTTATAAAACCCAACAACAATCCTTCCAAATCATTTAGCTTGGAGTCCAAGATGAACTAGGGTTTGAAGTTTCTCTAGGGGTGTAAACCATCTTACTTCCTAGAGAAATAAACCCTATCTAAGACTTGCAACAAGGGTGTAAACCCTCTTACTCCTTTTTGCAAGCCTTATAACCCTTCAATAGCAAATAAGAATTAACTTTGGTGGAGGGTGTAAGCCCTTTTACTCCTCCTAGGGTTTAAAATATTTTTCTTGAATTTAAACAAGCAAGATAACAAATAATTGTAGAAATTGCTCACCAAATCCAGGAGAAATCATGCAATAAACATTACTACGAATATATCATCCATAATTTTCCAAAGAAACACCATCAAGAGAAGATGCTAGCCTTTATTACTCCAATAGATAAGAGTTGCATCCATTTGACAAGAAAAAGAAAGATGGTGAATTTCCAAAGAGGGCCAAAATTTTAGTCCAAAGAGTATCATTATCACGTGATGAGTTATGTCTAACTGAAAAATGACTTGCCTCTATTTATAGAGGAAAACCCAAGTCATAGTTTGTTCACATTACAATTAAATCCATAATTCTAGGCTAAAACCAAAGTTACAATGCTTAATTAGCAAATTGTTTTGCTCATTTTGCCCACATAGGCTACAAAATGACCAAAAATAACAAAATGAAGGCACATAAGCCCATAAAGCTCCTCTTCAAGGTGGAATGTGTGAAAGTAATCCTCCAAAGGCTAGGGCATCATGCTAAAAATCTGCCACATCATCCCCAAATCAATCAACAGAGTGGGTCTTCAATCCCACAACACCACCAAGTGCACTAAAATGGAAAAATGTCCCCTCAAAAGTGTGGCATCATGCTACAAAACAGGGATGTTTGGGCATAGGAGAGTGACATCATCTCCTCTTCATGCTTTTGGGGCTTGTCCAAGTGCTAGAGACGTCTCCCAAGGTGCAATGGTCATCATCCTAGGCCTCCAATGAGTGGGGCACAACATCCATCCAATGGGATTTCAAGCCCCTATGAAGGTCCAAGTGGCTTAGTCCCTCCATGAATGTATTTCAATGGGCAAGGTCCTGGAAAGACAAGCAAGCACACCCTCCAAGGGTCCACAAGTCATATGAATCATGCCAAGTAAGCCACATTTAATAAAAAAACCACCCAAACAAGTGCATTAAGTCCCCCCTTTTCAAATTAAACAAATTCTCAAAGACCTTATAAACTTTGTCAAATTTAAATATCGGAGGGGTGTCATGGTGCCCTATTGGGTAGGCCAATACCCAAGCCAAGGAATGTTTCACGATAAGACCCTCTACATACCATATAATGAGTATGAGGTGGATTGGTGGCATTAATCTTGGGCATGGGGTTATTTACATATCAAGGGCTCATATTGTCTCATTTATACGTGCCTTTGTGGAGGGTGCATTGCATCCCTTCGTTTGCAATGCAACATTTTTCCAAGCCCTTTATTTTCCTTTCATTTTTTATGGTCTGAACATTGAGTGTTATATGCAATGGAAAGAAAAAGAGCACCAAAATTCCACTTTAGAACACATTGAATGCCACGTGCACTAGAAATTAAAGGACAATACAATGCATTCCCCCATCAAGCGAGACATTTTTATTTATTTTCTTTTTAAAGGTCCTTAGTTTTTACGGAGAAGCATTTCATGGCTCTCGGGACCTTAGGGCAAGCATCTAGAAGGATAAATTATGGATTTGACTTTTATAGTGCTAGCTACAACATCTCTGGGCCTTCATCCCCTTCTTCCCATGAAATGAGGTACAAGCCCTTCTTGGGTGCAATGAACCCAAAAGGCGAGGAAACAAAAGTAAGAAGTGTGGAAAGTGGTAAGTATGAGGGGGAATGGTATAATGACCCTTCAAGGAGACCCCCCAATAGAAACCCTTTTCCTGAGGGTGACCAACTTACTAGGATACCATGTTAACCACCAAGGTGAAATAAGGAAAAAGGTATAATTTCCAAGCAAAAGTTTCATAATCAAGAAAGGACCCTTTGCAACCTTCCCAAATGCTTCAAATATTAAGGTGACACTTACTATGAGACTGGAATTGTTACTTCATGAAGTAAGACTTGTTGTCCTTTGGGATCCAAGCTGGTGTGGTGGACGTTGCTATGTTGATAATGATGAGTGGTGATGTGTGGCGGAGAGAAAAGGGGCTCTATCCGCTCAATGTGGGCTTAGTTGGTCATCTGGCTCTCGACACTCCATGTATGCTACCTATGGGCCTTGAGACATCATCGCCTTAGTTACCCCTAGGTTGGGGGGGTAACACTTACCATTTAGTATCTATTGCAATAATGGGGATACCATGAATTACATGATGATGATGATGGTTAATGTCCTCTAAGACCACATTTGGTCTATTGGACCTTAATAAAGGTAAGGAATTACTCGGTTTGCTTTAGAGTTTCATTTCTGTGCTCGAAAACCTTTGATAGAAGCGTTCATAAATCACCATAGTTTTGATGAGTTAAAAGATTAGGAGGGTCGATATTGTAAAAAATATTTTGAAACTGTGATCTAATGTGGGTGTACATAGGACATTCTAAGAGAAAGTGTTTTTAATTTTCAACCCTCTTAGTTTTATAAAGATGAAAAATTCTTTTGACCCATGATGATTTAGGAATTGTCCAATGCCCAATTTCACTATGGATCTTGTGAGAGTTTGTTCCTATTTTAGCAATGTTGATTTTCTTCTTTATGCTAGTCAAAATAAAGAGATACATTTTATCTTTTAGATTAGGGTTGATCACCTCTTATAGTATCTTAATTTTCTTTTATCATCTATTTATTTATCACACCACATTTTCTCCTTAAATTTAAATGTAATAATATTTTTAATATTAATGTTATTTTGTAGAGTGATCTCTTCCTTTATTCCCTAATGATTTAGCCAAGATTCGGCATCTTTATGCCACCCCCATTTGAGTCGTAGGTGGTTTTTACTGGAGTTTGAACCAATCTTAGGAATCATTTTATCTGCAGGTTGTTTTATATCTTTTTCTTGTACCTTAGGTACCTAGTCATAGCCATGTTCTCAACACGCTCTCAATGGGGGAAAGACTCGTTTCTATGAGGAGGATCAGATAGGGTGTCTTTCCTTTAATTTTGAGATTATAAGGTATAAAACACTTTTGGATTTGTTGTATCTTTATCCATAATTCTATAGAGATGCTACATCCCCAAACTTCATAACCATATAAAATAACAAGAGTGACGAGAGGCCAACATCCAATGTGCTCTGTTATCACCCCATAATTTATGGGAATCATCTTATGACTTGGATATTATCTGCATCTGGTGATTTGGTTCACAAATGATATTGCATTCTCCAAATAATTTGTGAAAAAGAGAATAAAGAGAAAAAGAGAAAGGAGGGCAGAAAAGAATTGAAGCAAAGGCCCCATGCAATAAT
>JASDQU010099752.1:491808-588915 GCA_032191745.1 Picea mariana
TGTGTGTGTGTGTGTGTGTGTGTGTGTGTGTGTGTGTGTGTGTGTGTGTGTGTGTGTGTGTTGTCCCTTGACCAAGTTTTGAGGAAACATTGGTCATGTTTTGGGTATATATATATATATATATATGTTGTCCCTTGACCAAGTTTTGAGGAAACATTGGTCATGTTTTGGGACTTCGACATGTTGGTTCAAGATGGAGCGCCCAGGCGAAGAGGAGATCATGGGATATCACTTATTTTGTGGACCCAACAAGGGGTTCATTAGGGTTTTGGGATGTCGTCCCATGGGTTTACCCATGATTAGGCCTTCTTGTAACTGTATAAATAAGTAGTAGCTAAGAAATGTAGATGGCTATGGGTGATTGCCTTAGTGCATGAATACTAGTAGATATGGTTGGCTATGTGCACCATATATTGTAGGTGATTGGCTTAGTGCATGAATACTAGTAGGGTTGGCTATGTGCAAATGCATATGTTCGTCTTAGTGCAAGAGATTGTAAGTTTCTTTGTGCAATATGGCTGTGTAAAGTAAGGATTTGTGTAGAATAGACTATGTAGGAGTTGGCTCTATGCCTTGACTTAGTTTTGGGAAGGAGGATCTGGTGTGAAACTCACATATCTCCCGTCCTCTGCGAAGTTAGGCTCTGTGGCTTTGTGTACAGGAGAAGACAAATGCAAGAAAATTGAAGACTAATAAAGAATAAGAAGAGTTGGTGGACGTAGCCCCACACTGGGGTGAACCACGTATATCCTGTGTCTTGATATACTTTGTGCGATATTGTTTATATGATTAATTGATTAGTGTTGTTGATGTTATGAATGATGAATGCATCTGATGTTGTAGCTTAGTGATTAATGATGTGAATGAATGCTAGATATGAGCTAATGCTATGTGCTAAGTGATGGAAGGTACTCGATCTGTCTTGTTACCGTGATGATTTGTAATAAGGGCTTAACCTACGATGTGAATAAGGTTTAAGAACTAATGCATATTGTTGGCTAAGTGCTCTGTTAAGTATTATAATCATAGATCTGTATACCAGCTTGGTTGTAGACACCTGATTCCTGCAACCCCACTGCCTCTACCTCGGGTGAGACTTCATCTTCTTCGCAGGTGTTGTTGAAAGGGATAGTAGTTAGGGTTTTGCTGGTGTGTTGTTGAAGCGTTGAACCTTGGGTCTTCCCCTATGCCAACAAATGGTTCCGTTGCCGGGACCCGAAACTGTGATTGTTGGGAACTGAAGAAAAGAGAAATCTTTGTGCTTAGATCTGTTGTTGTAGTGTGCAGTACTCTACTTGACCTTTGAATCTCAGTGCTAAGAAAGGAACCAGATATGAAGAAAAGAGGTAATATCTTAAAGCTTTGTGCTCTGGTAAAGGTAAGATAAGTGGAAATTTTTTCTTTGAAAAGTGTGAATCTAGGTTTGTTTAATAGATGTTTTCCTAGTTTGGAAACTAGGGCACCGTTAGAAGAAAGAGTTGATGTGAATAAATTTTATAGAAATAGAGAAATATATGTTATTCCTATGCATAGAAATAATTTTTGGACTAATAAATGGATGCATGAACCTAGAAAGAATTTTTGCAGATTGCAGGTACAACAATGTGATCCCAGTGAGCAGTACAGGAAAGACCGGGGATCGTTTAAAATAAAGAGAGGATTGACACTGTGTTATAATTGTAGAAGATTGGGACATCTTACTAAGGAATGCCTTGGTACAGGTCCTATTTTTCTTTGTTGTAAATATATTGGTCATAAGGTTGAGGATTGCCCAAGAATGATTGCTAAAGTTGAAAAGATGAACATGAGACAAGAAAACTATAAAGAAGGTCAAGAGACTAAGAATATGTTAAAGAGTCTACTATCACTCCAAGAAACTCTCTTAGGTTGTATCTCAGAGATGCCTGGTAACTTAACTAATTTCTTAATAGTGTATAATATTCTCTTAATTGGGTCAAGTCAGATGATTAAATTAGACCTGCTCTCTCAAGACATGCATAAAGGAAAAGAAAAAGAAGGACAAGATTGTAAAAGACTACAACAGCTTATGGAGAGTAGCTCAGGGCTTGAAGAAAAAGGTTAGGGCTTTGAGGAAACAAGCTATGTCTTCAAAACACCAGGCTCAAACACATGCTACTCTTGAAACCCTAGCATAGGTAGCAGTTCAGTGCAATGAATTAGAGGCAGCCAGTAACACTATAGTCTTTGAGCAAGATGTAGAAACCTTAAAAGATCAGCCCTAAGGGGTTTTTGAGCCAAGACAAAAGGTATTTTTGAAATTTTGATAATTTCACTAATCTCAGGTTTCAGTGGCTTAAGAGAACATTGCATTTGTTCATTAGCCACCTAAAGTTGAGATTTCAGTAGCTAATTGGTCCGAATTTTGTCTACTCTAGCTACCAAAAGCACTGATAAGGCAAAAAGTTAATATTTTTGCACAGATCCAAGTTTTCCTTGTCCAAAAGCTTTATAAATGGTTCCAATCGATGGAAAATAATTAATTACATCCTTATCAAGAGTTTGTTTTGGTTTTAGATATGCTCTACAAGACAGAAAGGTCAAAAAAGGTTAGCTATAAAGTTGTTTGACTATCAACAGGTGTCATTTTTTACTCCTCTCATATCACATGAAATCCAATAGCCTCAAAAAGTTCACTACACCTGCCAAAGAATTTGAAGAACATAAAGATCATTTGAGGATATGAATTGACCTAGTTTAGAGGATCTTTGCCTATTTTCTCGAGCCATTTATTGATTTTCTATTTTAGGCAAAATCCAATCCAGTATTCTAGGATCTTGAAACTGTTTGTAAAGGGATATAAAGTCCAGAACATTTGATGAACAAAAGGTTTGATTTTGAGTTCTGTAATCCATTGTTATTGTGATAAAGACACTTTCTTTAATATATTAAGCCTGCAAGCTTCTTTCATTATTATTATCAGACTCTCTTTATCTTTTTCTATGCCTATGAGTTGAAATCATTTCTTTGTCTATGTTTAAAGGTCCCATGGTAACTATCATCTTACCTTTGATTGTTAAGCAAGAATCATAAGCATCCTTTGCTATTTTGTTGACCCATCATATATATTGTTATGTATGTTCTGGTTAATTGATTGGTTTTCTTATCCATTTGATCTACAAACCTATCTGATAATATCTCTTGAAGGCCTTGTACTGCATGAATATAGCTAGACTGTCTCGAAGATACAATCCAGTGATTTAGATATTCATCTTGATCCAAATCCACACCCATTATTGAGAAAATAATTACAAAAAGTTAAGTTACCAAGCATCTCTGAGATACAGCCTAGGAGATTTTCCTAGAGTGATAACAAATTGGCGTCGTGGCCAAGGAGAGAAGATTGAAGCTCAGTGTCCTTGGGAGACAACAAGATCCAAATTTGATGATATACAATGTTTGGACACATTTTCGGTTGTAATCATCTATCTGGTGACTCCATTGGAACGAAGTGGCTTTGAGAAGGGCTCATACCAGAGCAAACCAAGAAAGACCACTGACAACACCAGTTCCAGTCCCTGAGAAGATCATCAAAAGTGGAAAAGCATTGCAAAGACAAACTTCCATATCTGCAAGAGAATCTAAACCAGGTATTTCAAGAAACACTTCTTCATTTGTATCTAGAGAACCTCTTGTCGAATCCACTTTTGCTGAAACTTCTAGTTCTCAAAAAATTGTAATTGTGTCAAAAAGCTTGAAAGGTGACGAGCCTTAAATTTCTTTTGATGTTATAGATTCTATTTCTGATCATGTTACTATATCCAACTTAGGAGAAGAAGTTGTAAAATCTATCCAAGAAGAGGACTCTTCCTCTTCCTTGAATTCTTCACAAACTGAGCTTGTAGAAAAAAATTTCTATACTCATACCAGTCTACCCGTTCTTGAAGATATTTTACATGATATTTCCTCTAAGGGTGAGAAAACTTGGCCTTGTTGCTCGATCAGTTTTACATAGCTTCTTGTTTCCCACCTTATTCAGGAAACACATTCCAGGGTAGTCATCCTACTGGTGCTTCCACTTCATTCCTCAACGAATTAAGACCACCATTGTCCATAGCCCCACCTATCCCATATCACCCACCGTCTACAAAAACTTCTTCCTCTGCATCAACCCGCAAGATTGCCATGGCTGCCCCTTTGACAAAAATGGAACAGATCTTAGCCAATAGGTATGATCCTCTTGTTTTGCTCAAAATCCCTTATCAACCATGCCAATAGGAGATTATCAAAAATATATTCCAAAGTTTACTGGATCTGGGGATTATACTGTTGAAGAACATATAGAGGCTTTCTATGCTTATGCTAAAAATATTAACATTTCAGAGGAAGATGTTTGGACTAGAATTTTTGTGCAAAGCTTGGATGGTCAAGCTAGGAAGTGGTTCAAGGAACTACCAACAAATTCAGTGGCAGGCATTGAGCAGTTAGATGAAGTGTTTTTGAAACATTGGGAAGAAAGAAGAGACCTCTTGTATTATATTACTGAATTTGGAAATCTACTAAGAGAAAATGGGGAGTCTGTCTCAGACCTCACCAAAAGATTCAATAAGATGTTTGGTAAGATCCCTACAGAGATCAAGCCAACTAATGCATTGACAAAGATTACTTACTCTTCTGCCTTTGATTCAAAATTTTGCTTAATCCTTAGAGAAAGAAGGTCATCCACACTCACATTAATGCAAGATGCTTCTCTTGAGGTTGAATCTAACATTATGGCATCTCTGAAACTTAAAGGAAAATTTGAGAGAAAGAAGTCGTTTGTTGATCCTCCTTCTTCTTCAAATACCAAAATGGAAAAGATGGCCAAGATGTTGGACAACTTGACGTCGGAGATGTCAAAACTGAAAATTCAGAGTCAACAACTAGCAAGAAGTAAAGCGCCTAATGCCTATGCTCCCAGGAATCCCAATGCATTCCCTTAAAGAAGGAACAACCAACAGGTCCAGATCCTTTAGAGAGACAAGAATGTAGTTGAAGACCAAAGGATCAGGGCCCCCTTCCAAAATGTAGTGCTAGAAGAAGAGCAGGAGATATCTCATGATGAAGTTGAAGAAGAAGACGACATCAATTGCTTTGGGGATGATATTGATTCCTCCTTCTTGACAAAAACAGATTATGAGGAGGCCCAAATGAATGAGCAGATTCATGAGGCAAGCATTGAAGAATATTTTTATCAGATAGATGATCAACCAGGTTACAATTTAAGATCTAATATTGCCGCTCTAAAGCCATTGCTTGCTGCCCATGGAAAAAAGAAAGATGTTGTTGCCAAGTAGCCTATTTCTCCTGCAAAACAGACCTCCACTCCTGCAAAACATTAGCAGAAGCGATTGCATCCCCAAGCTAAAGAACATGTGTCTCTCAGAGCTCCTTCTAACGAGGTAAAACCTTCCGATAAAATATCATATTCATTTAATTTCGAATCAGAAATTCAGAAGGTGAAAATACCTATGCCATTGACTGAACTTATGAAGAATGACATATTCAAGTTTGCTATCCTGAAGTCCCTTCAACCAAAGACTCTCCCAGCTGCTAATTACGTAAACCTTCAAGATGACAAGCCCACGGTGACTATAGGACCTGTGGTAGAAGATCGAGATGACTCTTGTCCACCCTTCTACATATCCCTGAATATCCATGACAAAATCCTTCACACTTGCTTGCTTGACTCAAGAGCGTCACACAATATTATGCCTAAAGCAGTGATCGATGAACTTGGGCTTGACATTACAAAAACTTACCATGATCTCTTCTCTTTCAACTCTAGGAAAGTCAAATGCCTCGGCCTCATAAAATACCTTGTCATAAACCTTGCCCAGCTGCCAATGAGAATTATGGTAATGGATGTTGTAGTGGCTGATATCCCACCCAAGTTCAGCCTCCTCTTGTCACGTTCATGGAGCAAGAGGCTAGGAGGTACCTTGTAGATGGATCTTTTGTATGCCACAGCCTCAGTGTTTGGAGGAGAGCTAAAGAGACTTTACAGAGAAAATCAGCTTGCCTACATCATTAGTGATGGGAAGAATTATGTAAACCATCCCATCTATGCATTAGACACAAACTTTAGGGCATTCATTATGCAAATAGATGATTCTCAGCCAGCTTCTTTGCAGCTCACAAAGCCTACTTATCAGCAGAATGATGGAGAGAGTTCTTTGATGGTGCTAGTACCAAAGACTCAACAGGTGCAGGTGTAGTTTTGATTTGTCCTTCAAAAGAGGCTATTCATTTGTCTTTTAAACTTGATTTCAAAACTACTAACAATATAGCAAAGTATGAGGCTTTGCTATTGGGATTAAATTCTACCAAGGATATGGGAATCAAAGGACTAAAGGTGTTTGGAGATGCAAATCTCATCATACAACAAGTGAATAGTACTTTCCAAGCAAAACATGTTAGGTTGAAAGCTTATAGGGATGAGATATGGAAAATCAGGGACTCTTTTTCCATTTTTGATATTTCTTATATACCCGGATCTATGAATCACCTTGCTCATTCCCTTGCTATCTCATCTAGTATGTTCATTCCTCCCATGCCTCCTAGATTGAATTATGAAATCCAAGTCAAATATAGACCATCCCTACCCGACAATATCAAATATTGGAAAGTCTTTGAAGATGATGATGAGCTTAGTAGATTTCTCCAGGTGGTAGATGAATTTTCTGATATGCATATTGACCAAGAAAATCAAAATGTAGAGGAATCCAAAAAGCCTAAGCTAAAAATAAAAATGGGTCAACATGATATTGTTCAGCTGCCCAACAATTATATACCTCGGGGTTTGGTGCCTCTTGAGAAGCTTTTTGACCAAAACAATGTCCCCTACAAACCTGATAAGAAGGAGAAGGATATTTTTGTCCATGAGCACAATAAAGGAAGACAAAGTCATCCTAAATTCATAAATCTATGCACTGAAGTAACTGCTAACCAGAGGTCAAAATATTGCAGCATTATGAAGGAATTTGCTAATGTTTTTTCCTGGAAATACAGTGATCTGAAAACCTATAATCCTGATGTCATTCAACATAAGATTCCGCTTGAGAAAGACATCATCCCTTTCAAACAGACGCTGAGACCTATTAGTCCTCTCTTATTGCCTATAATTGAAAAAGAAATCAAAAAGATCCTTGATGCCAAAATCATAATCCCATTAAGATACTCCAAATGGATTGCAAACCTAGTAATAGTTAGAAAGAAAAATGGTGAGATCAGGTTATGCATTGATTTTAGAAACTTAAATAAATGCTCCAAGAAAGACAACTATCCCCTACCCAAGATGGAACACTTGCTGCAAATAATTTCAGGGGCCACTATCATGTCTTTCCTAGATGGCTTCTCAGGCTATAACTAGGTTTCTGTACACCCTGATGACCAAGAAAAAACTGCCTCTACTACTCCTTGGGGTACCTTCATGTACGCCAAGATTCCATTCGGGCTAATGAATGTCGGGGACACTTTTCAGAGGGCCATGGACATAGATTTCATATTTTTGAAAATAGTATTTTTGAAATGCAGACAGATTGGGATTTCGTTGAATCCCAAAAAGTCTCAATTTGCTCTCAAGAAGGGTAATCTCCTAGGCCACATTGTTTCAGCAGAGGGAGTGAAAATTGATCCAGCTCGGGTGGAAGCAATTTGGAAGTTGTCCATACCAAGGTCAAAGAAGGATATCCAATCCCTACTCGGTAAGATAAATTTTGTCAGAAGGTTTATTCCTAATTTAGCTAAGTTGGTGAAACATATAACCTCTATGCTAAAAAAGGGATCTAAGATAAAATGGACAGACAATGTGAGAAGTTCATTTTAGGATATCAAACAGGCTATCATGGAATCTCCCACTCTAATCAATCCACATTACACCAATAATTTATATATTTTCTCATTTGCCTCCTATGACATAGTGGCAACAGTCTTGTTACAAAAGGATGATGAAGGTCTTGATCACCCAGTGGATTTCTTCTGCAAATCACTCAGGGTGGCTTTCTTCAGAAAATCACTCAGGGATGCTTTCTTCAACAAATCACTCAGGGATGCTGAACTAAGGTGTTGATGTTATGTATTATGAATGCATTTGATGTTATAGCTTAGTGATTAATGATGTGAATGAATTCTATATCTGAGCTAATGCTATGTGCTAAGTGATGGAAGGTACACGATCTGTCTTGTTACTACGATGATCTTTAATAAGGGCTTAACCTGCGATGTGAATAAGGTTCAAGAACTAATGCATATTGTTGGATAAGTTCTCTGTTAAGTATTGTAATCACATATCTGTATCCCATCTTAGTTGTAGACACCTGAGTCCTGCAACCCCCCTACCTCTACCTCGGGTGAGACTTTATCTACTTCGCAGGTGTTTCTGAAAGGGCTGGTAGTTAGGGTTTTGTTGGTGTGTTGTTGAAGAGTTGAACCCTGGGTCTTCCCCTGTGCCAACAAATGGTTCCGTTGTCGAGACCTGAAACTATGATTGTTGGGAACTGAAGAAAAGAGAAATCTTTGTGCGTAGATCTGTTGTTGTAGTGTGCAACACTCTACTTGACCTTTGAATCTCAGTGCTAAGAAAGGAACCAGATATGAAGAAAAGAGGTAAGATCTTAAATATTTGTGCCCTGGTAAAGGTAAGATAATGGAAATTTTTTCTTCGAAAAGTATGAATCTAGGTTTGTTTAATAGATGTTTTCCTAGTTTGGAAACTAGGGCACTGTTAGAAGAAAGAGTTGATGTGAATAAATTTGATAGAAATAGAGAAAGATATGTTATTCCTATGCATAGAAATAATTTTTGGACTAATAAATGGATGCATGAACCTAGAAAGAATTTTTGCAGATTGCAGGTACAACAATGTGATCCCAATGCGCAGTACATGAAAGACTGGGAATCGTTTAAAAGAAAGAGAGGATTGACACTGTGTTATAATTGCAGAAGATTGGGACATCTTGCTAAGGAATGCCCTGGTATAGGTCCTATTTGTCTTTGTCGTAAAGCTATTGGTCATGAGGTTGAGGATTTCCCAAGAATGATTGCTAAAGTTGAAAAGATGAACATGAGACAAGAAAACTATAAAGAAGGTCAAGAGACTAAGAATATGTTAAAGAGTCCGTTATCACTCCAGGAAACTCTCTTAAGTTCTATCTTACTCTCAAGACATGCATAAAGGAAAAGAAAAAGAAGGATAAGATTGTAAAAGACTACAACAACTTATGGAGAGTAGCTCAGGGCTTGAAGAAAAAGGTTAAGGCTTTGAGGAAACACGCTATGTCTTCAAAACACCAGGCTCAAACACATGCTACTCTTGAAACCCTAGAAAAGGTAGCAGTTCAGTGAAATGAACCAGAGGGAGCCAATAACCCTATAGTCTTTAAGCAAGATGTAGAATCCTTAAAAGATCAACCCTAAGGCGTTTTTGAGCCAAGACAAAAGGTATTTTTGAAATTTTGATAATTTCACTAATCTCAAGTTTCAGTGGCTTAGGATAACATTGCGATTGTTCATTAGCCATTGAAATTATAGCTTTCGATAGCTAATTGGTCCAAATTCTGTCTACTCTAGCTACCGAAAGCACTGATAAGGCAGAAAGTTAATATTTTTGCACAGATCCAAGTTTTCCTTGTCCAAAAGCCTCATAAATGGTTCCAATCGATGGAAAATAATTAATGACATCCTTATCAAGAGTTTTTTTTGGTTTTGGAGATGCTCTACAAGACAGAAAGGTCAAAAAAGGTTAGCTATAAAGCTGTTTGACTATCAACATGTGTCATTTTCGACTCCTCTCATATCACATGAAATCCAACAACCTCGGAAGGCTCACTACACCTGCCAAAGAATATGAAGAACATCAAGATCATTTAAGGATATGAATTGACGTAGGTTATAGGATCTTTGCCTATTTTCTTGGGCCATTTATTGATTTTCTATTTTAGGCAAAATCCGATCCAGTATTCTAGGATCTTGAAACTGTTTGTAAAGGGCTTGAATTATCTCCTCAAATCTTGAAATGGTGGAGGAAGTATTCGATAAGTTTTTTTGAATTAATCCTTCACATATTCCTACACATTACAAAGCTCACACATTTTTGAGATATATATGAAAACATGTCGATTTTCTAACATTTAATCACAAATTCCCTTTTAATACTAAAATGAATAAAGTGGAGAATAATAAGGTGAAACCCAAGTATATTTATGAAAATGATATCATGAAAGGTTAATGGGGAGATGAAATGTGAAGAATGATGTAGGGAAATTTGGATGAAAATGTGACATTTCTTAGACCCAACAGAAGGATAGACTTGTTTAAATGAAAGATGATAACCCTATGTGGAAGAGTTACTAATATACCTATGACTTCTCATGAAACGTCAACAAAAGAGGAATTTGAAGTTATTAGGTTTGTTGAGAACATCGCCCCTTTTCCACTTTTATTAGGAAAGACTTAGATTGAGAAAGATCGAATCAGAAGGCAAGCAAAGGAGGAAGCTACAAAAAATAAAAAGCAAGAACTAAAGGATTTCATAGCTCGAAGAATAGATCGACTGATAGAAGAATGAGAAGTTGAGTCGAAGCAGCAGAATGAAAGAAAATTAGCTATCGAAGTTGGAAGAGTGCAAGAAGGGTTGAAGGACCTATCCATGCAAGAAGAAAGTATGTCCACCCAGGACCTAGTTAGAAAAGAGATATTACCTTTGAACCCTTTGAAAGAACATCAGTTGTGCGAAGTTACCATGCTAAGAAAAGATAAGAATAAGAATGGAAAGAGGAATCTAGAGACTCAAATCACAGGAAAGAAGGCAAGGAAGCTTAGTAAGAAGAAATCCAAGTTAGAAAAACTACGGGAAATTCTAGAAAAGACTTCGCAAGAGATATATCTACAGAACTTGAACTTTGCCGGAATAACAGAACAACACAGAATGGGACTTCTCCATGGTGAAGCCATATGACCGTTGGAGGCACCCTAACCGTTAGAATGATGCTCCAAAAAGGATAGAAATGCAGTTATTGCTGGAAAGAACATCATTGGACCGTTAATACCATGCCATAACAGATGGATTCATATTGATTGAGGCATTCCTGCCCATTGGAGGAATCCGTTATGACGTTTCTTATTTAACCCGTCGGACGTTGCGTCGGGACCACTTTTTTGCAAACTGAGATATCTGAGCTAGCAGAGCATCGATTGTATACTGCATTGTGATTTCTATACCTCTCCATATGTGTGATTACCTTGCTTGTTTACTCGCCTACCCAATTTATCTGATTATGAGTGTGAATGTTGAGTGATCATAGTGCGTTAGAAAAGTTAGTTGATGAGATTCGCGTAGATCTCATGGATGAGAGAGTCATGTCCATATGATTGCAGGCATCATCGACTGGAGGATTTAAATCATCCCCTTCGAATGCACGTCATTCTAGCCGAACCGTGACAGAGAAGAGAAGCAAGCACCACGATGATCTGGCAAATGCGAAGCAGATCTCGTCGATATTGCCAGAGTACATACCACCTTTGGCTGGCATGGTGAACCGCAACAACATCTCGTGGGATTTCTAGTACACATTGATCACCACGTACATCCCAAAGGGGATACATATATTTGGACCCTAGTTAGGACATATCCCAACACTGAAGAACAACGACTTCAACCTCGTAGATAGAAAGAACTGTGCGATCCTCACACCACATAGGTATTTGATGAAGACGACTAGAAACAAGTCGCGCATAGTCTCCCAGCCATGGATAAAGGAGATCACACAATAAATGGTATTTAATGTAATGAATATCCCCCACTTCGACCGACATCGAGAGGTTAAAGCTTGCATTAAAATCCTCTTGTTGTGCTGCCATGGAGGGTATATCTGGCTTGAAGGACACTTCAATGTGGATCCGATGTTGATCCATGTCATCACAGGACTAAGCATGAAGGGACCGGACCCTCAACATTTCTACCCATGGAAGGTTGCAGATCGCTCACTGGCACAATGAATAAAGGAAGGCTATGGATATGTAGAGAAGGGAAAGCGAGGCTACAAGGTAGCCTCCATCCAGGATGGCGCAATGTGCCTATCTTTTCAGCTTATAGTTGGTAAGATTGTTAGAAAGAACCGTCCAATGTAGGTCACTGGATTTTTCATAGACCTCACAGGGAAGTGCGTAGAAGGCATGCAAATGAACTGGGTGATTTACCTCGTCAACGATTTGGAGAAGGAATACTGCGAAGCGCAAGATCAGGGATATGAGCTTCATTTTAGTTGGCTACTAGTATTGATTGCATTTGTCGCCTGACAAATGCCGGAAGGAGCACCCTTCCCAGAAGTTGAGCCATCGAAGCCATTAGTTACAAGGTTCTCGACCTTGTGGTATAAAAATGATATGGCGAAGCAGTGGCAATCAAACGTCGTGTTCCATGCTTACTACCTATAGCTAAAGCATGCTATTGAAGTTTTCCAACAGATGACACCCAACACCTTCCATCAATACAGGCCGCTAGCGAAGTTTCACACAAATCGACACTTTATCTACATCACTACGTGCAGGGATGAAAGTAAGGAGGAGTTGCAGTCCTATTACAAGCTGAGCGACGAAGACATGGAGGAGATCACCAAATAATGGCCAGTAGATTTCCTTGTACCAGTGGAAGATGGAAAACTCTTCGACCTCAACATCATCGGAAGTCCATTGGTTACCCGGGTTGAGCATGATGGACAGACTAGCGCGAAGAAAAAGAAGAACAAGGAGCAAGTGCAGAACATAGAAACCGATGAGGAGGACAGCACCTCAGAGGAAAGTAGGCCTAACTCACCTATAGGAGGAGGAGGAGATGAAGTGAACCAAGAAGAAGGAGGGGAAGAAGGAGAAAAGAAAGACAAAGGAAAAGGTACACTGTCGAAGGATCCCCCTACTGAGGTTGAAACATTGAAGAAAATGAAGGTTTCCCCGCATAAACCCTCAGCAAGAAAGAAGACTCGAGCCAATTAGCCTCAGTCTAAGAATGTGCTCAGAGTGGACGATATCAATCTCATCATCGCAGTGGTGGAGGACACCTCAAAGGATATCCTAGAGAGACATGAAGCAAAGCAAGAAACATTGTATGACAGAATAGAGAAGGAGCTCAAAGACATACAACAAGCTATCCATTCGAGCCGCGCAATACCTATTGTGCCTTCTTCAGTGAAAATTACTAAATTAGGGGATGAGGCTGCCCAATTATGAAGATTGGCATATGCAACAGAGGCTCGATTTCAACGAGTCCAAGAAGAAAAGAAGCAGGCTACAAAATCCTTGAAGCAAGAAAAGGGGGAGGTCTTAGAGCTACTTCGAGTTTTGCAAAAGGAGAAAGATGAAAGTCGAGTGATGTTCGAGGAGGACAAAGAGAGGATGCGGAAGGAAAAATACCAGTTGCTCGTAGAGAAAATTGTGATTAAAGAGGCAGTGACTAAAGAACTTCGCTCTATGTCAGGCTTGGCACAGGAGGAACCAGAGTCAACTGAGATGCAAGTAGGGATGATCGCCAAAGTCATTCAACAACTTCAAGTAAGAGTAATGGAGATAGAAATCCAAACAGTGTCAAGCACTCTGCAAGAAGTGTGCGATCAGAGGGAAAAAGATGCTAGGAATGCAGTAGAAAGAATGAGGGAACTCACCTCAGAGTGTATGAAACTGAGTGATCAGAGTGTGCAAACCTATGAGTGCCTTGTAGAAGATCCAAAGATGAATAAAATGGAAGCACAAATCTAGGAGGCAAAGCAACAGGCATCCACTGTGCAAGTGCATATGAAGTTGCTTACTGCAGTTGAGAAAATGAAGCGATCACAGGAACAACGCATAGTCCAAAAACATGTTACTACCATTCATAGCAAAGTCATGGAGGTGACGTATAGACTCCAATCGGTGCAGGATGAAGCCTGCATGCTTTTTGAAGAGATTGAAGGCTAAGGCTCATAGCTAGACCAAGTAGTTGCGACAGTGGAACATCACTTGGAAGGGCCTGTTACAGAGAAAGAAATTCAGGAGTTCACTGAGAAGGAGGCTCTAGCAAAGAAGCAAGTCGAGGCATCTTGAGTTAAGCTCAAGGACTTCAAAGCAACACTTCCCAAATCTAAGTGACTCGGGATGAGTCATAGGTGAGTGTTGGGGGCCTGTTGGCCCATGACCAAGTTTTGAGGAAACATTGGTTCGGTTTTGGGACTGCGACAGGCTGGTCAAAGATGGAGTGCCCAAGCGAAGTGAAGAGCGTGGGATCTCACTTATTTTGTGGACCCAGCAAGGGTTTGATTAAGTTTTTCGTATTAGGGTTTTGGGATGTCAACCCATGGGTTTACCCATGATTAGGCCTTGTTGTAACTTTATAAATAAGTAGTATATAAGAAATGTAGATTGCTATGGGCGATTGGCTTAGTGCATGACTACTAGTAGATATGTTTGGCTATGTGCACCATATGTTGCAAGCAATTAGCTTAGTGCATGAATACTAGTAGGGTTGGCTATGTGCAAAAGAGTATGTTCATCTTAGTGCAAGAGATTGTAATTTACTTTGTGCAATATGGTTGTGTAAAGTAAGGCTTTGTGCGGAATAGACTGTGCAAGAGTTGGCTCTGTGCCTTGACCTAGTTTTGGGAAGGAGGATGTAACATACCCCAACCACCAATGGGTCAGGGCATGCTACCTTCAAGCCCACCCTTGTACTTATTTCTCTTACCGATACCTTTTTAAAATATAAGGATGCATAAAAGAAAAGACTTTAACGACATTCACAACAAAAGTCAGCAAGCATGCATAGTCTAAAGATTTAATTAAATGATAATTAAATATACAACAGAAATAAATTCATATACATGTAATAGTAATACAACAGAGAGCACTTATATTTATAAAAAGACAACACCAACTGGCTGCAGACCAAGGAAGTTCCACCTAACCATAGACACCACTGCTCCAAATCTCAACAGCAGTGTCACCCTTGAGCCAGGGCTATGAATCCACAATGATGATTCCAGAGTGTACTTGGGTTCCCAAACCAGTGAGCTCTCAAGCTCTCATAGGTTTCCCAACACCCACAACAATCTAAGTACCCAGCTCTCTTGTACCCAACCTTTACCACCCAAGAGAATGGATTTCCACCCTTCTTTGCCATGCAGTCTCTTAGGTAGTTCTTCTCCTTTTTATTTTTGGGGCCTCTAGCACAGTTGGTATGGAAACTTGATGCTTGAACTCTCAGGACTCGCAGTTGTGAGAAAAATAGGGCACAATCCAACGCATCTTAGACATGAAGGCCTCAAGTAACGACTAGATCAAACCAACGACCACTGCAACCAACTATCCCATGGATAATTCTTCAGCAGTTCGGTTCTCCTTCCCAAGGCAAGATGAGAATGTGGATGGATTAATGAATGAATGGGTAAGCGGGTGCATGAGAGTGTGTGAGGGAAATAAATGGTCGTATAGGAAATCAATGAACAAGCCATCAGTCCAATGACCAACAACCAAAAACTAACCCCACAATCAGACCAGGGACTGGTCTAAGTAACCTCGTGGTGAAATAAAGAACCTCTTGGCCTTCCCCAAGAAGCTCACGTAACCGATCCCCTCCCTTGGGAAATAAGGGTAATTAACATAGGAATAAACACTTATCCCCTCAATCCATCTCTCTTGTGGAATCATAACTCCCTATAACTCTAGTCCTTGTCCATCTAGCAACCAACGATGTGTTTATTATTAATAATTATCAAAACATTACATGTCTTGGGCATACTTCCCTTTTAATAATTGTTTGGGAACCCTGGCCTCTCAGCATTGTAACAATACATCATTTAAAATGGGGGTTCAAAACTTGGGGTGTTACATCCCCTCCCCCTTATTTTGGCCCACATGGCATCTTCATGCTCCCATGTAGCATCTTTAGGACTGCAGCAAGTCCACTGAACTTCTACCAGCTCTATAACTCGATTCCAGAGCATTTTGATTTTTCTTTCCAATACATGCACTAGTTGAACCTGAAAATCTCCCTCTGTCTCTACCCAAATCAGACGCCAATCAATAACATGGTTACGATCATGTACATATTTCTTTAGTAAAGAGACATGAAATACATTATGCATATTCATGGAAGAAGGCAATGCAAGCATGTATGCTACTGACCCTATTTTGTTCAATATTTGAAATGGACCACAGAATCTGGTTGCCATCTTTGTACAACTACCCAATTTCAAAGAGATTTTCTTGGGCTTCACTTTCAAAAGTACATGCTCCCCTACTTTAAATTCTCTACTTGTCATGTTCTTGTCTGCATAAACTTATGTCTATCCTAAGATGCCTTTAAATTTTGCTTGATCTTGACCACCTGGTCTTCCATGTCCTTGAGAAACTCCGCCCCAAGTACCACTCTATCTGCTAGGTTGTCCCAACTTACTGGAGTATCGCATTTCCTACCGTACAAGGCTTCAAATGGGCTAATTCTCAATGAATCTTGATAGCCATTATTATATGCAAACTCAACCAAGTGGAAGTAATCTTCCCACTTAGATGGCTTATCCATCACATACATTCTCAACATGTCTTCAATTATTCAATTGACTCTCTCTATTTGGGGATGATATGTTATAAAGTTTAGATTTGTGCCAAATCCTTTAAACAATCCCCTCCATAAATTGGAGGTAAACTTCGCATCTTTGTCTGAGAAAATTTTCCTAGGTATCCCATGCAACCTAGCAATTTCCTTCATGAAAATTTCTGCAATATTAGTCGTTGTATGCGTTGTCTTCATTGGCACAAAATGAGCAACCTTTTTTATTTTTTCAACCTCCACCATGATTGAATCATGTTTCTTATTCATTCTGGGTAATCCTGTGATGAAATCCATGGTGATCACTTCCCATTTCTTCTCTGGGATTGGGTTCCTATGCTCAACCTTCACCTTCTGACATTCCATACATCGAGCAATGTAATCAACAACATCCTTCTTCATTCCATGCCAAAATAAATGGCTTCTTACTACTGTAATTGTTTTCTGGTAACCGGGATGTCCCGCATAAGGAACATCATGCATTTCCTTCAGTACCAAATTCCTCAGTTCTCCAGAACTAGGAACATAGATTCTATTTTTATGCATGAGTAATCTGTCTTCCTTTATCTCATACTCTACTTTTTGTTATACATCTCCTTGTTGTATGTTTTCTTTTACCTATAGGTAATGTTAGTCTATAAGAAGACCATCTAAAATTCTTCTCTTCAAGTCTGACTGATGCATAATGACAACAATAGCATGCATGATATGCACTCTTCTACTAAGTGCATTGGAAAATTTATTCTCCTTTCCCTTGATATGCTTGATATCGAAGTCATATTCACTTAAAAATTCCATCCATCTTGTTTTCCTAACATTCAAGGTCGGTTGTTCAAAAAGATACTTTAGGCCAATGTGGTCTGTCCTTAATTCGAATTTCTTCCCCATGAGATAATGCCTCCACATCCTCAAGGCGTGAACAATGGCAGCACGTTCCAAGTCATGGGTGACATATTTCCTCTCATGTTCCTTAATATTTCTGGACTCATATCCAATGACATGTCCATTTTGTGTGAGGAATCCCCCAAGTCCTTCCTTACATGCATCTGTACATACCACAAAACTTTCATTTGGGTCAGCAATCTTTAACACAGGTTCACTAGTAACTAATTCCTTCAATAGATTAAAATTCTTTTCACACTTGAGTGTCCATTCAAATTTAGTTCCCTTCTTTTGCAAAGAAGTTATGGGATGATCAATCTTAGAGAACCATACTATGAACCTTCTGTAGTAGCCAGCTAATCCCATAAAAGATCTGAAGTCTGACAAATTTCTAGGTGTTGGCCATCCCCTAATGGATTCGATCTTCTCTGGATCTACTACTATGCCCTGCTCTGAAATAATGTGTCCCAAGTAATGGATCTACTTTTGATAAAAATAACACTTACTCAAATTGGCATACAACTAATGTTCTCTCACTACTTGCAATATTGGTCTTAAGTGATGTTCATGCTCCTCTTCATACTTATAATAGATAAGTATGTCATCCAAGAACACTATGACAAACTTATCCAAATAGTTTATGAATATGCCATTCATTAAGCACATGAAGACAGCCGGTGCATTGGTTAGTCCAAATGGAACCACTAAAAATTCATAATGCCTATACCTGGTCCTAAAGGTTGTGTTATGAATGTCTTCTTCCTTGATTCCTACCTGATGGTATCCTTTCCTCAGATCAATTTTTGAAAATATCTTTTCTCCTCTTAGCGGATTAAAGAGGCCATCAATTCAGGGTAGAGGATACTTGTTCTTTATAGTGTACTTGTTCAGTTGTCAGAATTCAATACACAACCTCAAGGTTCCATCCCTATTTTTGACAAAAAGTATTGGTGCTCCCCAAGGTGAAACACTTGGACGTATGTACCCTTTCTTCAACAATTCCTCCAAATGCATTTGTAATTCTTTTAACTCTGGTGTGTTCATTTTGTAAGGTGTTTTTGACACGGGGGTAGCTCTTGGCACTAAATCAATTGAAAAATCTATCTGCCTTCTTGGTGGCAATCCGGGTATTTCTTGGAATACATCTTCAAATTACTATAGTACCTATAAATATTCGAGGCTTGGCCCCTTCATATCATATGGATCTTCCACGTGAGCTGCATACAATTGACACCCTTTCCTAAAACATCTTTTTATTTGTAAGGCTGAAATCTCCCTTATAGATATGGATCTCGGAACTCCTTTCACAGTGCTCTGTTTTCCATCTCCATCAAGACATGTGAATGTCTTGTTATGAAAATCTAGGTCGACATGATTCTTTTCCAACCAATCCATCCCAATCAAAATATCATAAGACCCCAATGGTATGATATTTAGATCAATACTAGTATTCATGCCATTAAGACTTATGGAACAACTTCTGACCATATAATGGATTCTTCTTTTGGTTCCAGTGGATAACTAAACCAAAATTTGCTTTCCAAGTTTACTTTTCTCCAAACGTAATTTATCCACTATCTTAGGATCAATGTAACAATGACTTGCTCCTGAATCAATCAAAATAGCAATAGGATGATTTATGATATTACCTTCCACCTCGATCATATTGGACTGGTACTCTTCTTGTCAATCATTTAAAGATGCATAGATTCTTCCCATATATTCGACTATTGTAGCCTCTTGGATGTTGTGCACAGTCTTCACTCTGTCTTTTATGTGTGGGAAATCCTTGTACAAGTGATCTTCCTTACATCCCCAACACTGTATTGGTGGTATTCCCCTTTTTCCCAAGGAATCTTCCTTCTTGAACTCTCCCTTAGCATAATGATCTCGATGTTTTCTATTAGGATCACTCCTATTGAAGGGAGGTTTGAATCCTTTCCTCCTCTAATCGGACTTCACATTTTTCTTGTCCTTCTAAGATTTCTGCAGAGATTCTCTTCCTTGTCCTTGCTCATACAACTATTTATCCTTCCTGATGGCCCCAGTCAAGGTCTTGGGTTCATCATACTTGATCTTTTCCTTATAGAAGACTGACAGTCCACTGAGAAATATTTGTATTTTCACTTTCTCATCACTAATGAACATGACATACTTTAACAATCCCAAGAACTTCTTCTCGTATTCTATCATAATCATGCTTCCTAACCTGAGTTCAAAGAACTCCTGCATTTTCTTGTCATAGAAATGATCTGAGAGGTACTCCTTCCGGAAGTGATTCTTGAACTATTTCCAAGTGATCCTAATTTCATTAACATGCTCCACGTGTTTCAGTTGGTCCCACCACACTGCAGCTTTCCCATTCAAATTGTAGGTGGAAATCCTAGCTTCTAGGTTGGACGAATAGTTATGCAACTAAAAATATCTCTAGAGTCCAAGCAACCATGCCTCGACATCATCTTCCCTTTATCTTTCACCATCAAAGGAAGGTGTCTTGAGCATCCTTAGCTCTCCTTGAAAACTATCTACCTCTTGTTTCCTTCTTTGGTGTCTGACAGGAGACACCTCTGGACTGCTTACGAGATCTTCTGATGCATAAAACTTTCCTTCTAAGTAAGGAGGTGGGTGGTATCCATGAGCTTTGATAGCACTTCTGGAATAACCAACTCTTCCATGATCATCCCTTCTTTCATGGAACCTTCCTTATTCCTCTTGTATTGAGTTTGATCCTTTCTTCATTTGTCTCTGCAACTAATTTAAGCTCTGCAACAATTGAGCATTTATCTGACTCTTCTCTCTCATCAGTCTCTCATTTTCTGCTTTGTAGCTCTGCACTTCCATCTTCAAGCTTCTTACCGTTTCTATTAACGTTTCCTTCTCTCTTTTTTCCTTTCGTCCATTGGACTCTGTCTCTGCATTACCAAATCTGGTATTTTTTCCTTCAACCTCATTATCATGACTGTAGGCTTCGTTGCCTTCTTCCATTTCCTCAAAACTTATCCCAAGTTGTTGTGTTTAAACCCCTTAATTCTGCAAAATGTGCAAGCGACCATTTTGTTAGAATTATGCATATGATAAAAAACCTATCAACAATGCTACAGGTTTCTTTCCTTTTTTTTTTGTTCATGGAGATCGTATCCCCATTCTCTGAAAATAACTGTGTCTTGTTATCCTTGGCCGACACAGAATTTCAGCCTACATAGGTGCTTCCTTCAAACCACCTTCTTAGGTGAGAACGACTAGAAACCATGGCTAAATCCATCCTTATCATTTTTATGTCTTGAATACAACCAATTCGGCCCTTAGCTCTCAATCTGCATATGACCATAGCCATAACCTTGTGCTTAGCTGAAAAAGCACTTGTCTAGAGCTTTGGGACTTCAAAACTTTCATCCAGGACCGGATCAATGATAGTCATCCTCCTTCATGATCAAATATTGAGAACCACTTTAGGACTTCGCGCTTCAGGAGTCTCAACTTTCCTCGCTTGCCTTCTCCTGGAACACTTTTACCCGTAGTTCATGATATGTCGACGGGTGTCCTCCCACATCTCAATGACTGTGATTCACTTCAGCCCTTTGGGCTTCGGAAGTTTCAAACTTTCCTCCTGCACTTTCTCCTGATGTGCTTTCACTCGAAGTCAACGATCCATCGATGCGTGTCTTCTGGAATCAACGGTCGATACATACTCCGGCCTTCAGGCCTTTGGGAGTTTTCAACCCAACACAACCTGTCACATATTTCCCCACTGGAGTGCCTAGTCTTCGGACTGCACGATCTATCACCACATGGAGAAATACTAGGAGCAAACACGTGGCCCAATTGGGTGGGTGACATGGGTCACATCCTATCTGACATTTCAATCATCTGCATGCTCAAAACTTACTGAAACGTCTTACACATCCCATGTGTCCACGTCATCCTATGTGACATATGAAAGCCACGTCACTTTAGAAATTCTAGGGTCCACATCACCACCTAGTGACGTCATGGTGCCCCACCACTTTGGCTCTTCGGGCTTTGGGACTTCGGGAGTTTCCATACTAGTGCACTTCCAATTCTCATGAACTTTGAATTCCCGAACTAGCCAATCTGTCACCATGTGTCCTCCTCGATAAGACGACTGAGATTCACTTAATCTCTCCACCCGGAGTCCACGTATCTGCACCACGTCTCTTCTAGATCAGATGGCCCAGATTCACCTCGGACGATCCGATGCATGAGATTTACTCTGGCTCTCCGAGCTTCGGGAGTCTCAAATCTCAACTGAAAACCTCTCGAACATATTTTTCTAGAGCTACTAATATGATGACATGTACCTCTTGTTGATCAATGGTCAAGATATACTTCGGCTATATGGATTTTCTATGTTCGAGCCCTAACACATCACATCACTTACTACCTTTCAATTTGCGGGGGCACGCATCGACGGTTTGGAGTATCCCTCTTTTCGCTCTATAATTTTCCTGATGCTGACACATAACCACTCGGTGAAACTGTGGTTTGGATTGCAAGATCGCCTTGGGATATTAACTCCCGTGCAACTTGGTTCCTCGCAATGCCTGTTATTTGTTTATCTCTCTCTCCTCTGGGATTCGACGGTGGTGACCTTAACCCTTGCTTCCTTTTCATCAGAAAACCCTTGTTCACCTGTCCTCTGATCCAACGATTATGGATCTCTCCCGATCCTATAGTGGTGATCGCTCCCGAATTTGAAGGGGATGATCACGATCCTTCGAACCCCTTACAACGGGTCTCTGACATTCTATCTCCTGCGTAGATTCTGCGATGCCATTCCTCCTGAGCTTTTCAACTTCACAGTCAGAGTTCAATCTATAACCACATGACTCTAACCAGCAAACCCAACCCATACCAGCCTGGTGTTTCAACCAGAAGATCTGATACCATTCTATAACATACCCTAGCCACCCACAGGCCTAGGCATGCTACTTCAATCCCGCCCTTGGACTTCTTTCTCTTACTCATACCTTTTTAAAATATAGGGATGCATAAAAGAAAAGACTTTAATGACATGCACAATAGTAGTCAGCAAGCATGCATAGTCTAAAGATTCAATTAAATGACAATTAAATATACAACAGAAATACATTCATATACATGTAATAATAATACAACAAAGAGAACTTATATTTATAAAAATATGACACCATCTAGCTGCAAACCAAGGATGTTCCACCCAACCATAAAAACCACTGCTCCAAATCTCAATAGCAGTGCCACCCCCGAGCTAGGGCTATGAATCCATAAGGACGGTTCCAAAGTGTACTTGGGTTCCCAAACCAGTCATCTCTCAAGATCTCACATGTTTCCTAGCTCTCACAACAATCCAAGTACCCATATCTCTTCTACCTAGCTCGCACCACCCAAGAGAACGAACCTCCACCCTTCTCTGCCACGCGGTCCCTCAGGCAGTCCTTCTCCTTATTTGGGCTCCAGTGCAATTGGTCTAGAATATCAATGTTGGAACTCTCAAGACCCACAGTTGTGAGCAAAACAGGGCACATGCCAATGCATCTCACACATGCAAGCCTTAGGTCATGGCTGGATCACACCAGCGACCACTACAACCAACTATCCTGTGGCTAATTCTTGAGCAGTTCGGTTCCCTTTCCAAATCCAAGACATGGATGAGGATGGATCAATGAATGAACGGGTAAGAGGGTGCATGAAAGTGCGTGAGGGAAAGAAATGATCTTAAAGGAAATCAACGAACAAGCCATTAGTCCAACGACCAACAACCAACCCCACAATTAGACCAGGGACAATTTTAAGTAACCTCGTGGGGAAATCAAGAACCCCCTCGCCTCCCCCAAGAAGCTCACGTAACTGATCCCCTCCCTTAGGCAAAAAGGGTATTAACATAGAAATAAACACTTAGCCCCTCAAGCGCCCTCTCTTGTGGAATCATAGCTCCCTATAACTCTAGTCCTTATTTTTCTAGCAGCCAATGATGTGTTTATTATTAATAATGATCAAAACATTACATTTCTTGGGCACACTAGCCCTTTAATAATTGTTTGGGCACCCTGGCCTCTCAACATTGTAACAATACATCATTTAAAATGGGGGTTCAAAACCTGGGGTGTTACAGAGGATTTGGTGCACAGCTCACAGATCTCTTGTCCTCTATGGAGTTAGGCTCTATGGATTTGTGCACAAGAGCAGGCAAATGTAAGAATCTTGAAGACTAATAAAGAAGAAGAAGAGTTGGTGGACGTAGCCTCACATTGGGGTGAACCGTGTATATCCTTTGTTTTGATATGCTTTGTGTGATGTTGTTTATGTGATTAATTGCTTATTGTTGTTGATGTTATGTATGACGAATGCATATGATGTTGTAGCTTAGTTCTTAATGATGTGAATGAATGTATATCTGAGCTAATGTTATGTGCTAAGTGATGGAAGGCACTTGGTCTGTCTTGGAGAGAGATGAATTATGAGACCAAGTTCATCACTTACGAATTTTATAAAACACCTTGCTTCTTTCATGTAACAATTGACATTGAATAAATATTAGTAGATCAAGCCCATAAATATGTAATCTAATATCAAAAATGTAAAATTTATAAAATTTATGTTTAAACTAGTAGTCTTGTGTCTTTTGTTTAATATCCAAGTATATTTAAAATATCTCATTTTTAAATATAGTACATGTGTTTTAGTGCTATTTTATAACTGTGGTTTAATTCATATTTATTATGGTATTTAAAAGTATTGTTTAACATGCTTAGGGGTCAATTGGGTGGATTATAATTGATTTGTAGAAGGGGAAATATCAATTATAAAATTTACTCTGAAATTACATTGATGTGAACTTTAGAAATTCCTAAATATTTATTATATCAATTAATTGCAAATTATTGAGACTCTTCAAATATAGTTATCATTGATGATGTGATAAAACTTAGAGTTTCTATAAATTATTCTTCCATATTGTAATCTCTAATGGTTTATTGAGCCTATCAAAGATAGGATATTATATCTAAGTTTTCAATAAATTTATTGAAATGCCCACCCCTTAATCATGGAATTTGCACCAAATTCATCCTTCTTCGCTATTAAAGGGAAATGTAAAAAATTGAGAATATGTATACTTGCCCAACAAAAATATTAATTTTTCTAATATGTATATAAAGAGAAGTATAGTACTAAGAAAAATGAGAGTGAGAATAATTTCCCAACACATATATCAAGTGTGAATGCATGCATGCGTGCGCATGCATGTGTGTGTAAACTAGGGAATTTCGCCTAATTGCAATTACCCATAAGAAATTATTCGCAATGTTGATATATTATGCCATGAAACAATTAACTACGTGGAAATCAAGTACATTATTTGCCTCACTATATACACTTTAGGATAAATATCACATCCTAAGTTTTCCCCACTGAGGTATCGGAGGGGAATTATTTGGGAAATTTTAATTGTTGTTGTTGGGGAACCTGTGGCAATTGTGGATGTTGTAATTGTGGGATTTGTTGGGATGGGAATTGTTGGCCCCCAAGAGAGGGTCCTATCCACCTTGAGGTTTATTGTGGTGGCCATTTTTTCCAAGGCATGGGAGGGTACCATGGTTGGGATTTCATTTGATAGTTAGACCGATGAGAATTACAAAACTGAGAAGGGTCTTAGTCCATACCTAGTTGTCACAATTGCCAAGGTCATTTTTTGGAAATGAAGTAAATTTGCTTCATTTATTTGTTGGTACCTTGGTATACTTTTTTCAATCCTATTCGGGAGGGAAAATTGTTGGTAGGGTAGTTTTGTTCACAAATGATGCAAGTTTGAACATTATCAAGTGGGAATTCCCTTGAAGGCTGCTTTTTCCTGCACCTTAAACATATTATAGATATTGATTTTTCGACCTTTACTTGCTTCTATTTAACCTAAAATATGTCAAATTGTGAAGCCAATTACCTAAGAATATCGGTTTTAAAGTCATCCAACAAATTACCTAATTTTGCATGAGAGACTCCTCAAGTACATGATTTTGTGATTCTAGCTAAAATATCTTTGGGCCCCTTTTTGTGCTTGAAACTTTCTCTTGGATATTTTCTTCAAGGTCACAAATATCATCATATCCATCTTGAGAAATGTCCCCTCCACCTATTAAGTTTAGAATCTCATTGCAATCATCCTTTATTCCTCTAAGAAGAATGGTTCACAATGTGTTATTTTCCAAATTAATATTGGACCTATGTGAATTATATTGGAATCTTTCCACGCAGTATTCCAACCTTTCATCTTCTTTTTGGGTCATTCTAAAATTCTCCTCTTGAAGGTACCTTACCTTATAGTAATATTGTTATTTCAGGAGAAATTTTTGCTTCATGTCTTTCCATGTGTTGATAGATTGCTTTCTAACTCCCATAAACCAATGTAAGGATGCATTCTTGAGTGTAGTTGGGAATAATTTCAATTTTTGGGCATAAAAAATGTAGTCATAACTTCGACACAATACATCAAATTTGAAGAGAAAAGTATCATGATATTCACTTGATAGCTCATGAAAATTAGGAAGAAATGAAAGATGGATATTCTTCACTGGTGCTTCCTCTTAAATATCCTTGATTGGGAATTCAAAGGTTATGTTAGAGGTTTCCTTTTCCCTTTCCATCTTGGTCTTTGAATTTTCTTTGGGATATGGCCTATTAACTAATTATGGGGAGTAAATAGGATTGTCTTGAGGACCAACTCCAAAATCGGGCTGCCTATTGATCACTTTTTATATATGCCCTTTCCTTAAATAAGAGGAGTGATTTATATTATTATTTTTGTTGCAGAAGAAGGCAGAGGAATTAAAGGTATTTCCATATCATTGTCTTGTTGTTTCCCTTGTCCTTGTGCACTTGCAGTTTTGTTAGTATTACAACTAGTTATTAATGCACTGATTGGTTTAGGGTTCTTTTTATTCATGCATCTATATGTTTTGAAACTGGGAAATAGAAAATCACCACATAATTTTTGTAGTGAATGTGTAGGTTCTTACCTCTCATCTTACAACTTCTATTTCCCTATGTTCAAAATTATTTTACTTATGTTCTAACCTTAAAATGAAAAAACTCTAGATGGAATATTCAAAAGTTTGGGTCATCAACCACCCCCCAAAAATACCAATACTATGTACCAACTAAAATCAATGCAAAAATTACTAATGTGCATTTATCACTTCCCCCAAAACGACACCAAAATGTTTCTCTAATTAATTACCCATGTAATAGAAATCAATTAACAACCCAATAATTTTTCAATATGGAGTTCACAATGACTTTTCCAAGTGATTGTGCAATATCTATGCAGATTGCACTTTATTGTCTAACACTAATTTGTTTTATATGTGTTGCAGGATAGGGAAAAAAAGGACTCAACTCTAGTGCAATTTACTTTGTCAATTAAATTCTCTTTGAAGGATTGATTAAAGGGGTAATCATATGGTTGAATCCAACACACAAGAAATAAATTTATGAAAACAACTAAACAACTAAACAACCAATTCCAAATTCAATCACAGATCAACTAATAAGCTGACAATAAAATCAAGCAGTGGAATCAAAACTGATTATGATAGTTGGTTCCTATCTGCACCTTGTAATCATTCATTGAATATAAATTAGACATAATGATTGTCAGAAAGATGCTGAGAATTAATTATGAAAAGAAATCTATCACTATTAATTCAACAATTACTCTAACAATGCTAAAAATTCTTAATTAATAGTTCGATACCTTCTCTCAAGAGTGGGACCTCCTCCTCTGAAAAGAGTATCGAAGAAGAATTAAAACAACTAACTAATCAAACATACAATCTCATACATGAAACTATGAAATATATAGAACTAGTTCCCTTATATTAATCAATTGTCAGCAAAATACAATAAGTTCAGAATTGTCTTTCCTTTGGCAGAGAAATTCTCATTTAGAGTGTCAAATTGAAAATACAAACATGCTTGAATATACGATTTGATCCATTATAACACTTAAACCAGAAATCACATAAAAATATAAAATGACCCATCCCATTTTCGTTATGATCAAGGCATCATTTTCCATAGAAAAGACTCATACAACACTGCCTAAGATGAAGACAACTTGATCCTTTGCAATTGATATCCTATCTTGAGGAATTTGGTCACCTTCTCATTTGGATGGAAAATTTCGGTAGAAAATAGTTGTTACAGTTGCAACGAATTACATAATATACATTTTGTTGATATTTACTTGGTTCAATGAACTTTCATCACAAAATATTTTTGATTCATAGCTTCCACAACAAAACCTATCCAATGAAACATGCAACCAATATCAAAGTTAATCATAGGACAAAAAATTATTATATTTATGTATTCAAATGCTCAAAACAATAGGAAATGTAAAAAATAATCCCTAATTTCATGACTCAACACATTTCACTAAGAAGTTGTTGTTCTTCGTAGAAAAGATGACAAAATGAAGTAGAGGTTGGAAAAAAGGATAGACAAAATACTGACATTTCCAAGTCCCTACAACTAGTTTAAAATACTTCTCATGGAAATATTGTATGGAGGATATACTATGAAGTAGAGGACCTTACCAAGTTACCTTAGGAAGGGAAATTCCCCCTTTTAATGCATTAAATAGAACCAAATGAGATAATTAAAATGATGAAGCACGTGAATTAATTAGAATGTCCATATCTAGATATATTCAGTTTCACCTTCAAGAAATTGAGACCCTAGATGCAACAATGACACAATATGAAAACTGTGTTTGATAAACACAATGAGATTTGAGCCCTCCAACTTGAAAATCAATTGATTGTTTTAAATCAAAATGATTTCTCTTGCATTGAATATTTGTTTTATCTAAGTTCAAAACACTTATACTTTTACTTGTAGAATGTAAGATAATCAAGATAGATGATGAAGTTATATATGTTATTATTGGTAAGAATGGAATTACCTATTCTATTTTTGTATCTACTTTTCACTTCACCAAAGAATCTCTTATTAGTCAAGGGGATACCTAAAACATTCCCTCTCTTGAATCCTTTTGTGAATATTTAATTACAGAGTAATATAATCTCTTGCATATTGGAGTGATCAACACTACAAGTACATCTAACAAAGCCTTCGCGGTGCAACAAAATGATAAAGACAAAAATTTGAAGAAGCAACATCCTTGAAAACAAAAAAAGGATTCCAAACTCTTTCAACCAACTCATACTCTCAATGGTGATAACATAGCCCAATCAAAATGCAAGAAGAATGAGAGACATTGTAATTTTTGTGGATGAGTGTTGGAGATGCTTCACACACACCTAGGATTTATTTTTCCTAAGATTTTCCTTATGTTTATTAGTCATTATTCAATCTCCTATAGTTTAGGGAGAATATTCCTCTAGGAGAATATTATCTTCAATTCATACTTCAATTTGATCAGTTGAGTGGAGTCTATATGCCACATTGGGATCATCACAATGCATCATTGGGATCATCACCAACTAATGCACATTGTCCTTGGGATTATCACCATACTAGCTCATTACTCATGATTCCATGATCGTCTCCTCACTTCACTCTGTTTTGGTCAGTTAATTGAAGACTAAGAGACTAGTTAACTCAGACTAGGTGGCAATTCACTCCCGTAACTTCATGAGAGACTAGACTAGGTGGTGGTTTACTCTCGTAACTGCTGGTGTGTGTCTAGATCACTCGATACCACCACTATGGAGCATTAGATTCTCCTCCAGTGCACATTAGTTGAGTTATACAGAGTATATCATGTGTAAATTATCATTCATTCATTTGGTTAATGATAATTCTTCCATTCTTTCTCTCCTGCTTCTCTTTTCTCATATTTTCTCTACAAATTGTGTATGTCATTTTTAGCCAGATCTATTTTTTGCAGGTTCAACACATTTACATGGTATCAGAGCCGACATACTACCAGGGAAAAGACACGCCATATTGTTTTTGCAGGTATCGAAGATTGAAGACAACGAAAAAATGGAATTTCCAAAAGAATTCATTCTTACACCGTACAATTTATTTGCATGGAAGGAGAAGATGATAATCCATCTTATAGGAAGAGGATTATATAAGTTAACCATGAACAAAGAGACAGAACCCACATCATTCATAGAAAAATCCAATTATCTAAATCGAATGGATGAAGCGTTTGGAATTGTTTGTAGTCTCATTTCTCTTGAACTCCTCTTTGACATATCCTCCTGTAAAACCCTCAATGAATCCTGGACCACCATGGAATGGATTTTTGCAAAATAGGACAATATGAGGGGACACATGCTCGAGGTGTAATTTCTCACTTTGGATTAAAAAATATTTGACAATCTCCGATTAAAAAATATTTGATGATCTCCAATATTTCTTTACCAAATATAAGGATTTGTTGTCACAACTCAAGGATTGTGGGGTTGATAAATCTAAGGAGGAGAAACAAATGGTTCTTACCATTCTCTCCAAACTTGGTGTGGAATACTTAGTGTTTGTATCTAAATTTTATTCAGTTAGGCTTGCCTCTGGAGGCACCTAAACGATTCCCTCTCTTGAGGCATTTATCGAGTCTCTAACATAAGAGGAGAACAAGCTCATCGATATGGGAAAAATCAAAGGCCCAAAGGTGCATGCACTTACTATGTAAGATGGTAGCAGTCATCAATATCATAAATCTAAATACAAAGAAAAAAGGAAAGCACTTGAAAATCCAAAGAAGGAAGGGTACTCAAAACCCTTCAATGATGCCTCCAGATCCAAAGGTGGAAAGGGAAGAAAAGGGGAGAAATATAGTTACTTCCATAAAGGATTCCATCCAAAATATGCATGTACATAGAAATAGATAGATCAAATGGCCCAAATAAGTTAGCAAAACAACCTTGGAGATCGCATCCTCGAGGGTGATCCATATTTAGGAGTGGAACAAAATTATTACAGACTGAATACCATAAACACAAAGATAGGAAGAATAACACAAATATTCAATGAACAATATCTTCTATTAAATAATAAAATGGGTTGAAACTGTAAAACTAAAGAACTGAAACTTGCTCGAATGGTGGTAGCTATCTATGAGAAGAGATGTGGCTGATACGCACATCTGTATGATCAGAATCGACTACAATGAGGCTCCATAGGACCTTTTCATATTACTCATGAATGCCAAAACCCTAGACATCCAAAAACCTAACCTTAGAAGGTGAAACACCAAAAGTCATGTGGGCTCTATGGGTAAGTTGGTGTAATTTGGTACCTCAACTTCCTATGGTCATGACGTTTTCATACGACCTTCGTTTTTGGTGTGTGATAGCACGTTGGAAAGGTATTTTAGAGAGATACACATTCTCCCATCAAACTCGGACTCCGTCTACAGTCTGACTATGGCGAGCCAAAAAAAACAATGTTTAGGGCCCCAAAACAACCCTGAAAGTACAACAAGATGTGTTGACATGAAAACATACATAATAGGCTAGTTGTATTACGCGAGAGGCCACATGTATCCACCTAGAGAATGTGTGAGGCTTCAAACATCCCCTGAAGTGTAGAACTCACAATTATAAAGGATTAGAAAAAGACGTGTTGAACAAAAATCGACACGAGGTGCCTGTTGGAATAGGTGGGTGGCCACCAATATCCATCTGGATCAATCCTCCCCCTTAGGAAGCAATGGTCTCCATTATGTTGAGTTCCCCCATCAGGTGAGGAAACTTCTATTGGATTTGGCCTTGGGTGAACCACTTGCCTTGGTGTAGGATTTTCCCTTCCTTAACAACCTAATAAAGATGGATTTGTTGTTGGTGAGTGCCCTTGACCTGTGTGTCCACTATCTGATCATTGGATGCTTGTTCCATGCAGTCACGGTTGAGCACTTTTGGTGTCATTTGTTCAGAGATCCCATAGGTGTCCAATAATGGTGGAAAATATGGTTGAAGGAGGTCCACATTGAATACTAGATGCAGACCAAGGAAGGGTGGAGTGTTGAGCTCAAAATAATTATTACCCATAGCCTTGGTGATAGTGTAAGGCCCATAATGAAGTGGTCAAAGCTTCCAATGGGGCTCGATCAGACGCTCCTTCTGCAAATGTAACCAAAAAAAAATTCCAACCTAAAACTGGTGTGGTATCCTTTGTTTATCATGGTGCTTCTTGTACTTAGCATTGGATTTCTGCAAAATATCCTGGACCTGTTGGAAAATGTACTGAATCCTCTCAATGAATCTGGTGGCTTTGTCGACTGCAGACTAATCAGGGGAAGATTTTGTCTATGCGGTGCAACATCAATGGGTCCCAAGGGTTGGAATCCCAAACCCACCTGAAATGGGCTATGGTTGATGGAACTATGGAGAGCCCTATTGTAACTGTGTTGGACATATGGGAGACTCTCGTCTCATGTACGAGGATTCTTATAATTGTACATATGCAGGATGTGAACAATCATCCGATCGACAACCTCAGTTTCTCCATCAGTTTGGGGGTGGAAATAAGTGGATTTTGTGAGCTTGGTGTCCAACAGAGACCAGAGACTCAACCAAAAGGTGTTGAGGAACCTGTTGTATCAGTCAGAGATGACAGTCTATGGTATCCCAAAGTGAACCCAACTCGTTCAAAGAAGAACTTGGCAATATCGATTGTTGTGATAGTCTTCTTACAGGCTGTGAGGATGACCATATTCGAAAACCGATCAACGACCACAAACATGCAGCCATTGTCGTGCTTGGTGGACATCAAACCAGACATGTAATCCATGGATATGGACCCCCACGACCTCATAAAAATAGGAAAAGGGGTGTATAAGCCTTTCTTCTTGATGATTGGATTGGAAATGGTGTAGGCAATGCAAGATCTAATATAATTGTTGACGTCCAGTCAAAGTTTTGGCCAATAGAAATGTTTCTGAAGGACAACCATAGTTTTCTCTACAACTAAATTTCCTACCACCCGACTGTAGTGGGATTCCCAAATCATCTTTGCACGCTCTCTTGTAGGAACACAAAGATGGCCCAGGTGGCATAAGAGTCTGTCCTGAATGTGAAAATCAGTGACAGTGGCGCTTGTACCCAAGAGTTGATATGTGGTGGCGAAATCCAGATCTTGCTAGTAAAGTTGGGGCCACTCAGATGTTTAATTTCCACATGAATGGAACACATTGGTAAGTGCAGCCATAGGAGGCTGACTGAGGTAGTCAGTGACACGATTGGAGATACATGTCTTATACTTGATGTTGAGATGGAACTACTGCAGGTAGGTGGATCACTTCTGATGGTGGTCATTTTTCAATTTCCCTTGTGTCTGTATGAACTGTAGAGGCTTGTGATTAGTGTGTATGATCGTCTCTGTCCTCAGAATGTAATGTTTCCATTGACAACAATATTGTACAATGGAATACATTTCCCTGTGATAAGTGGGGTATTTATGGAAATTATTGGAGATTGTCTCACTATGGTATGCCACTGGATGCTCATGCTGAGTGAGAACTGTGCCCATAGCATAGTCATATGCATCAGTCTCAATCTTGAATGGTTGTTGCAGATCAAGCAAGTAGAGTATTGGAGCTGAGCACAATTGATGTTTCAAATCTTTGAATTCTCATTGCTGATCCTTCCCCCACATGAAATTGGCCCTACCACGACCCTTGGTCACTTGGATGAGGGCCCAAGAAATATGGGAGAATCCCAACATGAACCGTTGTTAAAAATTGGTGAGTCTTAATAAGCTTTGAAGATCGATCAGTGTGGTCAGGGCTAGCCAGTCACAGATGAATTGGATATTAGCTGGATTAACATGTACCCCATGCTCATCAACAATGTAGCCCAGGTATTGGACCATGTTCATGCCAACAGATCATTTTTCCAAGTTGGCATAAATCTTGTGTTGTCGTAGATTGCTCAAAACCTGTTGAATATGTTGCATGTGCTCCTCCCATGTTCTGTTGAATATGAGGATGCAATCCAAATATACTACCAGAAAGGAGTTGGTGAAGGGTCTCAATACATCATCCATCAACCTCATGAAAGTGGTTGGTTCATTTGTTAAGCCAAAGGGCATGACTAGCCATTCGTAGAGACCTTCCTTAGACTTGAAGGTTGTCTTACATACATTCGTTGGTTTGATGAGAACCTCGTGGTATCCAGTCTTCAGGTCAATATTACTGAAGAAATTTTCCCCCTTGAGTTGGTCAAGAAGTTCATCAATCTTGGGAATGGGATAGTGGTTCCTGACTATGATTTTGTTTAAGGCTCTATAATCAATGCATAGTCGCCAAGTCCCATCCTTCTTCTGCACCAGTGCAATCGAGCTTCCGCAAGGGGAGAATTTGGGTTTGATGTGCCCCTTTTGAAGAAGATCTTGGATATGATGCTTGATTTCATCATTCTCCATCAGTGAGAATCGATAGAATGGTCCATTAGGTAGAGGTGCGTCCGGGGTCAGATCAATTGGATGCTTGACTTGGTAGTGTGTCAGTACCCTTGTAGGTGAGATGAAGATGTCTTTGTATTCTTCCACTATCTCGTCCACTTGCTTCTGCTACAAAGAGAGGTGTTGTTTAAAGGCCATCGATGTGGAGATGACCTTCTACTTACTGTGAGCATGGAACAAAAATAAGACGAACTTCCCGGTCTGTGAAATGACCTTACTACATTGCTTAGCAAGGATTAAAGAAATAGCGGTAGGCAGTGCCACCTCTAGGATCCTGTACAATTGTCTACCCAAAGTAATAATAACACTTCGAGGTCTAGACTCATACACATCATGACGCTTCGACAAATATGGTTGTCCTAAAATAACATCACAAACTTCAAGGAGAGAAGTATCACATAGTACCTCATCTTTTAAAGACTTTATGTCGTAGGACAGACAACACTGTTGGTTGACACAGAGATCTCTTCCTTGACAAAGCCATCCGATAGTGTAGGGTTGTTGGTGCAGTGTCATTTGTAGGTTCAGCCGCTTGACGACCTCTCCTGAAATCAGGTTCTTCTGACTACCGTTGTCGACAATGAAGTGAGTAGGACGCCCCTTGACCCACATCTGTGAGTGAAATAGGCGTTCCCCTTCCTTTGGTTCTTCTGCTTCGCTTGGTCAAAATTTGGTGGTAGTGATAGTGGCATTGGGTTCAACATCGATAATCCTCTTCCCTCCTTCAGTATTTGACTCGAAATAAAAATCAGCCTCTGACTCAGAAGACTTCATCTTGACCACAATAGACCACTTGGAGCGACATTCGTCGTTGTTGTGCCAAGGACTTTTATTGTACTCACACCATTTTCCCATGTCCTTCTTTGTCTTCTCATTGCCCTTCTTGTGTTGCATCTTGGATGGATTGTCCTGAGGGAAACCATCATGACTTGGTCCCCTCTTTTGTGGGTTTGGGTTTCCTTTTCCCTGCTTTGGCTGTGAGGGTTTTGTAGATCCAAAATCTTGTCGTTTCTGCTTAAATTTTTGCTCGATCTTGATAATGTATCTATAAGTTGTGCCCAATGAGGCAATGTCCAGGAACTCCATTTCTATTTTAATGTATCTATGCAAATAGTCACGGTATTTGAGCACCAGATGACGCTCAGAATATTTGATACGCAATTTGGTGTGGAGGGTATGGAAAATATTGGTGAATTCTGGTATTGTCTGGTCCCTTTCTTGATGTAGGGTCGTCCATCTGGTGTACTGGTCCTCATAGCTTTCAACAGGGTAGTATTGTTCTTTAATGGCATCCCAGAAGGAATCCCATGTAGGGGCCACCACAAAAATTGCAGATTCCTCCATGACCCTTTGCTCAGAGTAGGTATCCCACCAGTCTTTAACGTGGGCAATGGCCTTGAGGAGTGCAAAAGTGATCTTTTCCCAATCGGAAAAATTGTGGACCGAAAAATATCCTTCGAGCAAGTTTAACCATTTATCTACAACATTCGCATCTATCAGTCCTTCAAATAATGGAATATGAAAATTTACCTATACCTTGAAGGGGGTTGCATGGCCTCCTGATGAAGATGCTTGTCCTGTGGGAAACCGTTGAAGGATCTACGCGAAGTTGTCCATCATTTCATTCCTTTGTCGCACGAGGGATTCCTCGAGAAACATTTTAATAGGATCACCTGCTCCGTCATCTTTCTTTTCGTCTCCCATGGGTTCTTTTCGGGATCAGCGTGGACGATTTGGTAATGGCTCGGTTGGTTCGAGTCCCAACTTCTTGTACCCAAACCTTGTCAAGGACATGCACGAAGAAAAATAAATGAGGAGTAGACCACCCTGATACCACTGATCCAGATTTAGGAGCAGAATGAAATGATTACAGACTGAATACCATAAACATAGAGATAGGAAGAATAACACAAATATTCAGTGAACAATATCTTCTATTAAAAAATGAAATAGGTTGAAACTGTAAAACTTCATAACCAAAACTTGCTCGAATGGTGGTAGTTATCTCTAAGAAGCTATTTGGCTGCTACATGCATCCATATGAGAAGAATCGATTACAATGAGGCTCCATAGGCCCTTTTCATATTACTCATGAATGCCAAAACCCTAGACATCCAAAAACCTAACCCTAGAAGGTGAAACGCCAAAAGTCATGTGGGCTCTATGGGTAATTTGGTGTAATTTGGTACATCAACTTCCTAGGGTCATAAATTTTGCATACGACCTTCGTTTTAGGCGCATGATAGATCATAAGAAAGGTATTTCAGAGAGCTATACATTACTCCATCAGAATCTAACTATGTTTGCATTCTAACTATGGTGAGCCAAAAAAACAATGTTTAGGGCCCCAAAACAGCCCTAAAAGTACAACAAGATGTGCTAACATGAAAACATACAAAATAGGCCAGTTGGATTAGGTGAGAGACCACCTGTATCCATGCTCCAGGGGATCAAATTTTGCTCAAAATTCAAAGTGCCCAGAATCACTTCAAATCGAACGGGAGCGTAGGCCTCATTGTTACAAACCCAACGCAACTTGTTTGGGTTCAAACGGACGTCGGGAGAAAGAGATATCGTGTTCTGTTCAGAATGAAAAACAGACAAAAAAAAGGGATGTTGACTGTACAGTCCATACAAACGCTGACATGGCAGGTCATACGACACATGGTAGACAGTTGTGTGGATAGTTGGCATATGACGTGGCATGTTTGCAGCAAATGGAATGGCGACACGTGGCCCAATCAATGGCTACCATGTGTCCCCTATATATTGGTTTAAAATTTATTTGGAGTCCACCGAATTCAACCCCATGACCTCCACCCATGTGCAAAGCTTTGGCAAAGACCACCAACCAACGTGAAACCATAGTGTTTCTTAACACTATATGGTGTGGATTCTATTTGAATTCAAATGTTGTAAGTTTGGGCGGGGGGTCAGGCTAGGGCCTAGCCCCAGCCCGTGGTTATGTTATATTGTAATATGGCCACGGTTTAAGCCTTTGCACGCACATTCAAACATAACCCCGGTCGTATGTGTTTTAATATGACCACGAGTGCGTGCATGTGTATTAACATAGCCCTTTTTAATATGAGCCCGGTCACATGTGTTGTGGATAGATCCACCGGCGCACCGACCGTTGTCCTGTGGTTTGGACTCGGCCCTTTTTTATATGCGCGCAAGGTCATATGGCAGCTATGTGCCCGTGGGCATTGGACGGTTAAGGGCCAGCGCGTAACCGTTCGACAGTTTGTACCAGTCATACGGTTGCACCTGGTGCTGGGTATTAACGCATAAAAACGCATGGGGGCTAGGTTGAGCCAACAAGGGTGCATTTTGGCAATCTAGAGATAGCAAGCTTGAAGGGGAACTTCCAAGAAGCCTGTCTTCTTCAATTTTTGGCCTAACGAGGTGCCAAAAAAGCCCAACTAGGGGTTTTTGGATGTTATGGAGCCATTGGAGCCATCTATTTGGCATTTTGAGCATTGTACACACAACTTCGTTTGTGTCTGTGTGCAAAATTGGCCCCAAGAATTTGGGTGCCAAGAGGCCCCCACCACTATTATTTGGATTTTCCTTGAGCCAGTTTCTTTATGGAATGATCTCAGCGATGGACGACAACGTTCCTTTGAAACTTTGCACAAATTCAAGAAACTGACATCGAGGCTAATAAAACCTCTCTTGAAGAATATTGGTGTTTTGGATGGCCATTTCTATGATTTCAATTGTTACTATTGGGGCCATGAGATCAATGTGGTTGAGATTCTCAATCAGGGGGATTGCAGCGGCTAGATCATTATATATCTAGGTGAATAAATTCAAGGTTGTATCAACAGCATAAAAAAATCATATCCGATGAGTTCTAGTGCTCTTCTCTCACTGCAGTAATGTTTTTGTTATTATAGTGATAACCTGCATCACAATGAATGACTCCCTAGGGGGTAGGGAAATGAGGTCTCTCTTTTTCTATGTGACCTCCATTTCAACTGTGCTGATTTGTTCTGCAATGGTAGAGACTTTTGGTAGAGCTAAGAGATGATTCCATAAGGCCAAGCCATAGTCCACCCATGTGGAGAATTCTTTCGCCCATAATTGGCCGATGTGGAGAGTTGTTTGTGATGTATGAATTTTTGTGGGACGAGCTAAAGTAGGTGATTCAGTGTGAAGTAGTAGGTGACCATGGTCAACAAGTTTCAATTCAAGTTGTTGAAGGTGAGCCTTTACCATGAATAGCTTTAGGAACCAGGGAAGTGTCACATCTTGGAGTAGAAGTGGTAGGAATTAGGGCATATAAGTTGTCCACTTCCTCCAACAGGTTGTGAAAATATGAGTGGAGCCCAACATATTGATCCTGAGTGGATGTTTATGTTGCTCTATCGACATCATATTGCTTTTGCCTAGCTTGATATTCCTATATTTTTTTATATAATGCTCACATGTATGATTGTGCGCAACGATATTGACTTGATGCTATAGTTGTAATTGGGCATGGGATTTCCCAAGCCGCTCATTGTGTTCACCTAATTCAAAGAGCAGTGTAGCAACACATTCTTGCATGAGGGGGTAGGAATTGGAGCCATTGGAATTCCACCAGGTTGGGAATCTATAGAAACTAATGTGGGGGGTCCACTTGAAGGATGTGAGTGGATGAGATGGTAATGTCGATGGAGTGTAATGGATGCAAAGTGGGAGATGGTACTTGCACATTGCCTCCAAATTGTCAGGCAAAATGGTCGACATTGTGCAATGCCTTGGAATGGAGTTGTTTTTTGCAACAACAATTAGCGTTGTAAAACATCAATTACTATTTAAATCTCTGATGTCATTGGGTGGAATAGGAGGGAGAATGGAAGAGCTGGAATGATGTCACTTGGTTTCTGGTGGGGTTGGTGGAACTAGATGTTGCGCAGATGGGGGATCCTGGGGAATTTTTCTTAGTGTATCATGCTAGGGGGGATGCATGTTGCCATGTTTCTTTAGCATTTCTGTGATCTTGGTTACGCTTAGTGTGTGTGTCAAGAGTTGAAATTTCTTCGACCGGGAGTGGCTGAAGATGTGTGGGCCATTCGACCACCCCTTACTAAATGTGATCCTTAGAAATACAAAATGGAAGGAGTGTCATTGCAGTTCCATGGTCTTCATTGGGATAATTTCATATGTTATGTAAAGTACATTCAAATATAAGGTAGCCATCATACCTAGTGAGAAGGGTGCACAGAATGTGCTCTTGTGAAGTGATGGTTTGGCAGAGTTAATGATACCATTCTTGCAATAGGTTTTTGTGTGATTCTTGGATGCAAGTATACTTTCTCTCATGTAGTTTCTCAAAGCAGGGAACTTCAAAGCTAGGTTGACTGTCAGTACGCCATTCAAACCCTCGAGTGGGATGCCAGAGAACCATCGCCAACAAAAATAGGATCCAACTATAATGAAACTCCCTTTCGGAATTCTTGGCATCCAATAAATAATCTATAAATTCATTCATCATGTACTGGGTCCATGCCATTTGAATCTCGACGATGCACCACTCAACAACTATGACGACCACGTATGGGAATTCATATTTAGTATTATTGCGCAACATTTTTTAGGATATGAGCTATGTGGCAACGTGAACTAGTCTGGTGCTTATTTATGAAATAAGGATTCCATGCCTTCCTCAATGGGTAGAGTATGTACCATAGATATCTTGTTGGGTGGAATCTTTAGCAGTAAGGGATTTCTCTAGCTCCTTTCCCTGTGTGGGTAGGCCTTCCATGTGATGGATTGCAACTTCATTGATGGGGTATTTCTCTCCCAACTAGAGGTAGACGCCATGCATGTGGGTTAGCAATAAGTGGGTACATAGGGTAACAACCCCACTGTGCTCAAAGTGGGGACACTCCATAAGGGAGAGGATGCCCTCTTGTTGAAGAGGATGGGCCCACTCTTAGGTGAGTATGAGCATCCTGCCATCTTCACTACAAACATTGCAAGCATAGTGGTGAAAATATAATATGGGGAAATGTTCATAATCATGGACATCATAATTGATGAACTCAACATCTCGAATCTGTCCTATTTGGGACCCTGTGAATTTGATGTTTTGAGGTGATTCCTGAGATTCTGTTTGGCGGTGGGAGGTAACTATAGATCTGTTTTGTCCCTAGGGTATGTTGGAGGAGGCTATGGAAATTATGAGTTGGGCATGGAAAGGAGTTGTTTGGAAATGGAAGGGGTGGTTGGTTCTAGGTTACCATTTGGTTACTATGAAAATCATGAGACTGATATTTGGGGGGTTTTTTATATAGGGAGGAAGGTGTATACAGACTACGGTAACAATCAATGAAAAATGCAGCAAGTTTCCAAATAAGTACCACGGGACAACTGGATGTTTGGTCGGGAGTGATTGTAAGTTGTTTTTGGAATGCATAAAGGTTTTTTATTCCATCATAGTCGACCATGGTTCTACTAGTTGGTGGCTGTGTGAGATATTAATTCCATCACTTGTGAGAATGTATGTCATAGCATTAGTTATGGAATAAATTCCTTTTGATCTCAGATGTTGGGAAGGTTGTTATAGTTATTGTAGGTACTCCCACCTGGATTAGGGGACCTAGAGCTTAATTGTAACTTATTTTTCAACTCTCGAGCTCTACGCACCCTTATCTATGAGATCATTGTAGTAGTCACCCTCATATGGTTATAGTGGCATGAACATGTGCATGGTGTCAGTTTCAAAGAACATCCACCTCTTCTTCAAGTTTAACATCAAATTATTATCAAAGGCCCAATCAATTCCCTGTATTATAGGATAGGGATCAGACTCATCCATGATATCAATGACTTCAAAATCGTCCTTCATTTTCACTCCTTTTATGTTTACTTTGACTTTCTCGAGCCGACTAATGGGATATATCTTATAGATTGGCCAATTGGAGTTGAATGGGAGACCAGACAAACTTGGGTTTACCTATCATTTCCCATGACATTTTTGGAAAAATGTTCACGTCAAATCCCAAATCCAACATGACTCCATCCATGTCATACCCACCAAGCTGTGTTATCATCTTAAACTCTCCACTAGTGCATTTTTTCTTGCTAACCTGGTATACATCCCTTTCCGGCAGCGAAGCTAATATGGTGGGATCTTCTCCTTGTTATTTCATGCAAGTTGTTAACATCTAGGTAAACTTACTTGCAACTTCTAGATCCTTAATCAATTGCAAACAATAGTGCAAGAAGGTATTGAATTTCTCCTCAGCTTCTACCATACAACCTAAGTCACATAAGGCTTTTGCGAACGCTTTGCATTTAAACTCTTCCTAGCGCTATTTTTCATAGGTTTTTTCTTAGCACGTCACAACATAGTCTATATAAGTGATTCTTCTATTGATATTTGTGTTGTGCACTGAATTTCCTCACGTACGTGAGCCTCATAAAAATATCTTTGCATCACGCATTGTAGTCATTCACGCACATGAGCTTCTTCCAACAAACTTTGTGTCACCCATTGCACTTCTTCGCAGATCCATGAATCCTCTAGTGACCTATTCATTTCCTTTTCACTTCATCTAAGATTCATTCCTCTTCAAGAGACCTTTGAGTCATGCATTGCAGCTCCTTATGTGCTCTTTCTTATTCAAGGGCCCTATACACCTCGTGAATATACTATTTTTGTTGAACAACATCAAACTTAGGAGGGGGATGGGGTGCCTTCCTAATATTTCCATCTGCTTGTCGACCTAAGAATTCACCATGCTCAAATTCTACTTTAGTCTTTTTCCCTCCATGACTCACTACCCATACATATTCTTCTTTGTTCTTATTCTTTTTTTTCGCACGGCTAGACATACACCATGTTACGATTAGTCTTCTTGTCCTCCCACTTCTTTAGTAATTCATGACAATATTTGGTTACGTGTTCAGGATTATAACAATATGCACAGAGCATGCACGACTTAGTGAAAATTTGTGCAACATGAATGATCTCACTGCAATTGAAACATGTGGGGGGTCTACCACCTCCTTCACCATATCCATGATCATGATCAATGGCTCTAGGAATAGTAGGAACTATTGTATACATGGCTCATACTTTAATTTGACAACCCAAGGTTTGTACAAACTTAATAGGTTCTATACAATGTGTATTCAGTATGCACTTGTTGTTAGTAAAGTTCAAGACTGATAAAGGGTTGAAATGCACAAAATGGTGAAAAAAATTAACTAGAAGAAAGAAATCCTAAGCTATTTGCTTGAAGGAGAGAAAATAAATCTAAAAGTACAGTTATTTCTAGATTGTAGAAAGCAAATATAATCTAACGAAAAGAAATAAATCATGTTAAACTATGAAGATCAAAGTAGAAGATGGATGTATTCTAGTGCATGACAAAATTGTAGTTAAAGAGATGTTGACCTAATGCATGAATAAAACAAACTACTTTATGTCTAATCCTTTGATCAATGGAAACCATGTGTACTTTTATTGTTTACTGATGTTTTCTTGAAAAGAATATTAAGATAAAACTAAATTTAAAGCTAAAACTGTCCTACATAAATTTTCTACAAGAACTGTACAATTTCTACAGGAACTGTGCAATTTCTATAGGAACTGTGTAGTTTCTATAGGAAACTCCTATAGGAAGCAACAATTATGCCTACAAAGGTAGTGTAAGTATTTATAAGCATGAGCACAAGTAGACTATATTAAAATCAAATGGATCTGAGGTTATTATCCTTGGGAGACACCTAAGAGTTCTCCAAAAGGTTATTGAACATTTCTAAAGGATGCCTACTGTAACTAACCAGTTAGTGATAAGATTAATAGAAAATGGAATTGATCATGCAAAACTATATTAAACTTCAAAAGAGAATGAAATAATATCTAATCATTAATTAACATGCATGAAAACTATATAAATTACAACAGGGTCCTTGAGCCCTCTTGAGTGGGCCCTACCTAAGAAGCACAGGGAGCCTTGAGAAAAATCTAATTAACTAAAGGCAAAACGATGTTTATTTCATTAACATCAATAGTACATCAAGAGAAAAAAGGATCTTATTATTCAACAAAAGTCTTCAGAAAGTCTCAATACAATGCTTCTAAAAAATTCTATCTCCCCCTTCTCTCCTAGACTAGAGGTAATATATATCTTGAGAATTCGACCTCCCTTCCTAAATCGAGGACAAAAGTGAGTAAATTATGGATATTATCCCATTACATCTGTGTCTCCAATCGTTGCTAGTAAAGAGTGGTCATTAATGCACAAGGATCATTCTGGAGGTAGGTGGGGACAATGTCCCTTGATATTTGGATGACAATGCCTTGAGGGAGACAAGATCCCTTGTTTTTAGGAGGTTGGTGCCCTTGAATCATGAGGTTCGATATGATTTGAGCTATACACATATTTTTCCATAAAAATTAGAGTAAAAATGCACACTATACACAAAAATCCACCTCAAAATAAATTTACTAAGCAACATACAAAAACTATCCATGAATTACTATTAAATATGATAAAAAAAAAATATTAAGTCATATTATGGTGGAAAATGTGCCAAAGATGAGCCTTTGGAATAGGAAATAATTGGGCTCATCATCACCCCTGAATTGAAGCCTTGCACACCCTTTGTGCAAACAAAATTTGTTCATATTCTCTTACTATTGTTGTTGCCCTATACCATGTTGTTGTTTACTAAGATGTTGTTGTTCAACACTTTGTTGTTGTTCAACACCCTGATGTTGTTCAACACCATGTTACTTCTCATTACCCTATTACTACTCATTGACTTGTTGATGATCATTGAACTCGTTCCTCGTATCCTAGGCCATATACCTGGTGATAGGTTACTGCTCATGGTATCCTTTATCCTTCACAATTCTGGCCCACTCTTCTTCTTCCCCACCTGGGTTGACATCGACCATAGGTTCTATAGGCAGAACGAGTGGAGGGTTCATCCTTAACCCAATCCATTTAGTCTTCATTTTCCTTAAAGCATATTTGTACCAAGGTGTCCTTAGGAGGGAAAGATGAAGGGTATTTGGAGAGTGTTGCCTCTGATTTTCAATCCATGAGGAAAGGAGTGCCACCTCTTGTGGCAAGATTCTACTGCCTCTTCTCCCAATAATATTAATGAGTCTTCTAGATGGCTTATTGCTTCCCTTTGCTTGGTTTTCCATCCTGGGTACACTCATGTATCCAAAGAGATGTGGTGATGGTTGGTTATGACATACCTAGGTCTGGATACCTTAGCTCTAATCCACATAGGTGTTTGGAGTTCTTCTTCCTTATACTTCTTGAATTCCTCTACCCTCATTTCCTCATTCCTTAGCCATGATGCAAAGGCCATCAATTGGACATCCCCAACATATGTATTGGGATCCAAATTGTAGGGGTGTGATAATATGAGGTTATGTAGGTAGAAATCAAACAGTCTAGCTCTTTCCTCCATTTTGCAACTCTGATATGCATCCAAGAAATCATTGGGGGTATCAAGGTTGAATTTCACCAATTTATTCAAGTGTGCAATCTGATGCAACTGCTATTTTAGGAAAAAAATTTATGTCCTAGCTAGTGGTTTTCATTCCATCATTTCTACATACACTTTAACTATTGTCTTGACTGCAACTTCCATAATTTCCACCTGTTCATTCTTATCATGCAACTCTCTTTTTGTCTTGTTTAGTTTTTGCTGCAGATTCTAGTTTTCCATCAACTTATAGCTATATTCCACTTTTTGCATTGCCATGATCTAAAATATTTCTTGCATGAGTTGGAGTTTCTTATCCAACTCTTGAGAAGCCTCTTCTTTTGGTTTTCCTTTGTTGTCTTCTACCACTATTTTCCATTTTATGACATCAACCTTGGCCTTCTCTAACTCCAATAAGGTTGCAAAGATAAGCTCCTCTACATGGGTCATTTTCTTAGAGGTCCCTTCAAGTGGTTTTTATTCTTTCACCAATGTCTCATCATGAGTTCCATTCCCACTTGTTTCTTTTGGTAGTTCTGGAGTAGGAGAGTCCTTGGCCTCTTCCACTTGGGATGTAATAATGAGTGGAGTAGATGGTACTGGGATTTTCTTCTTTTGACTCTTCTTGATTCTATTGGATCTTCTTCTCCTAGGATGCACTCATTCTACACTAGTTATTTTTAATGGATTGGCAGTGGGGTCCCTAGAGAAGTTAAATCATCAACCACGTCCTTGTCTTTTTCATATATCTTATGCTTTTTATCCTTCTTTTGATGTTTTGATATTCTAGGCCTGGTGATTCTCTTAGGTTCTTCCCACTTTTTCCTCTCCTCCTCACCCATTGTTGTTTGTGCCTCTTCAAATTCTTTCAGATCCATATTTATGAAATATTCCCACAAAATTCTATTCTTTAATTTCTCAAGGGAATATGAATCTATCAATTTTATGAGCCCATGATGTGATAAAAAATCATGTTTTCCTTTTTTCACCTTTAGGCTCATTTCCATTAATGATTGGAGGAGGAAGTAAGGGATGCTCAAGTTTTGGTGTACTTATTTATTTGGAAGATTTCTAAGACAATGTAATAGTCTAAAGTGGTAAGCATATACCACATTCATCCTTCCCTCACATGTGATGTATTTGATGATATGATAGGCCACTTATGGACATGGATGAGGGAGGATTTCTCTTTTAATGCCATTTTTTTCCTCATTAGGTTTTTCATTTGGGAGGAAAAATTCCTTCTTAGCATTAATGGCTTCTTGCCTCTCCTCTTTATCCCAAGGGCAGACCAGATACCTTGTTGATGGAGGCTTCATTGATTCTCATTACTAGTCCCCTTATTGTGGTCACATATTCTTGTTCTGGTATATTTTGGAAATTCTAAGAAAACTCTATGGATACCTCATCATCATATCCTATTAGTCTTTCAAAGTATCCTATCCAATTACATTTCTGGAAAAATTCTACTATCTCAGGATTGTCATAAACCCTAGAAGGTTCTATTGGCTCTCTCCTTTTGAATCCATCTCCTATGGTTGATGTTGATGGGTTAAATTCTCAAGAATGATGCCTTGAGTCTTTGAAGGGATAAAAATGGGAGAGAGAAAGACTAGTTACTAGGTTCCTTGAGAGGTACTTGTTTAGAAATTATGGAAACTTGGGTTTATTTTTAGGAAAACATGTCGGCTAGAAAAATTTCAGCAAAAACATTCTTGGAAGAAAAGATAAAGAAATGAATGTTTATTTAACAACTATAGGTCAGTATAGTCCCTCTGCAGTCGTTCTTTTAGAAACTATGAAAACAAATTTCTATAGGAACTATGTGAGTTGGGTTTCTACAGAATGTGATTTTTTATCCAAATCTCATACAAACCCTTAGTGGTAGTGAATTCGACCATGAGTTTTGCGAACCATAGAATTTGAAGTAAATGATGAGAATATTTTTTTACAACTGTAGAGCTGTTTATTTTGGCTATGAGGGTTTCATGGATACCTATAGTGATTCTATTCCTGAAGCGTCTTATGATTCCTTGGTTGAGTGATCTGCTTCTCTCCTCACATGTGACTTTGTTTCCTTTCTTAGAAAATCTTGAACTTCACACCTTTTTATTCACAATTCAAAATGGTGCTTCAAAACTCCCTTTTTACTCTAAGTTATGCCCAAATTCAGGATTAGACTAATGTCTTGTCGCAATGATCCTTAACTTAGATTACTTAACTCCACATGCCAATTGAATCTTAGCATGAATTATGGCCACCCCCCAACTAACAAGAGACGAGCATCCTCATTTTCATCACCATATTAGATTTTGTAAAAAAAATTACCACGTGAAATAAGCATGGATAAAATTGTATGAGGCTTAAATGAATGTCGAGAGGAGAGATAATTTTGTTACCTTGATTACCTTTGCATGTATTTGATATTTTTGTTTTGCAGGTGGCTAGAGTAATTGAAGTTGGTATTGATGGTCATCATTTAATGGTTGATTCATGTTTTGATGATGTTCATATCCCTTGCTTGATATTATCATTGACATGAGTGTTTCACATTTATTTTACAGAAATATCTCGGATATCAAGGATTCCAAGCATTCCACAAGATACAGAGCATCTTGTAGAAATGTAGTTTTTTATGCTTAAAATTTTCTATAGGATGCAGAGTATCCTACAAAATTAGGTTTTTGATGTCTCGATGGTTACCTCTGATGTAGAAATGGTTGGAGAAGGTTGTTTTGTTGTTGATGTTATATTGACCCTTGAATGTTTTCCATTATTGTCCCTGTAGGTTCATACTGTAGAATCCTTTAGGATGATCCTATAGAAATCTGTAGGATAACCTTGTAGGTTTCTTTTATTGAAATAAAGGGTAGAATGTAAAATATTGAATATGGAAAGTGGTGTTGATGAATGATGAAAATGAAAAACAAATATAATTGAATGGAGATGATGGAAAGTGTTATGTATGGATGATGAAAGAAAATTGAAAATGATTATTGTTCTTATTGAGTTGTCACTAACTATTGATTTCATTCTTGTGCATATGAATGCAACAAATGAAGTGTTGGGTACCTGCAAAACAAAGCATTGGTATTTAAAAAAAATAAAAAATTACTTCTTTTATTCCTTATATCTGAGACTGCCTCCATTAGAGGTTTTCACCCATAGATCTGTCCTAGATGCCTCATAGAGGTTTTTGTTGGATAGTTGGTTGTCATTGATGTTGTTGGATATATGGTTGTCATTGATGTCAACATAAGTAGTTTTCATTGATGTCAATAGATGTGATGGGTGCATTTGAAGAAGTCTACAAGAATCCCTAGAGGTGTGGTTATGAAACCTGAAGTTGTTTGAGGAATAATGATATGAATCATAGTGTAAATGAAAGTAAAACACTCATAGATGGGATAGTCTATATCATACCATTTCCAATGGTAGGTGGTACGGCATGTGGTTCCTCACAATTGAGGAGATATTCCCTCTTGAAGATTGAAGCCACAAAGTATGGTTAAGAATCCCTAAACAATTGTAACAAGAAATGACAAGTCGGCCCCNCCCTAGAGGTGTGGTTATGAAACCTGAAGTTGTTTGAGGAATAATGATATGAATCATAGTGTAAATGAAAGTAAAACACTCATAGATGGGATAGTCTATATCATACCATTTCCAATGGTAGGTGGTACGTCATGTGGTTCCTCACAATTGAGGAGATATTCCCTCTTGAAGATTGAAGCCACAAAGTATGGTTAAGAATCCCTAAACAATTGTAACAAGAAATGACAAGTCGGCCCCAAATTAATTAAAATAAGAAAAGTTGTTACAAACAACAATTTACAAGTCGACCCTAAAACTAGGGTGCCATATCTAGTATAAATAAGGCACCTAGGAGTTCATTTGTGACATTAACTCAAGTTATTTTTATCTGAGGTAACCAAGGAGATCTGAGGAAAATTTTAGAGGGAATATGAAGTGGATGAGGGTGAAATTTCAAGGGAGGATCAAGTCTTGTGATGATGTGTTCTAAGGTATGCTATTTAAATGGCTTCAAAAGGCTTGGAAATCCTTTAGGACCCCATGAAATTGAAATTGGACCTTTTTTCATTCTCTCCCTAATAATCCTCACTATGAGCTTCAAGGGATTAGGATCTCAATCCCATGGCTTCATATCGAATGCCTATGGCCATCATCTCTCGCCTCTCAAGAGGTAGTTTCTGGAAGCCCTAAACCACCTGGGGAACTCCTTGAGCGGTGCAATATGCCTAGAGGGAGAGAGTGACTCCTTCTAATATTGGATAACTGATAATAGGCTTGTAGACATTCAAACCAGCAATGGCCCTTTCACTTGGACTAACAAGAGAAGACTAGAAAAAAGCATAGTCATGGGGCTAGATAGATTTCTAACCTCAAAATCCCTTTTCTGAGCTCAACAAAACATAGCAATGGAAGTTCTCCCTTTCTTTGGCTTGGACCACTAGCTGATCAGTCTCACTTGGGAGGAAACCTTAGCGCCTCACCCTCAGTCGTTCTGTTTGGAAAAAGTATGGATGGATCACCAATATTTTATGCCAAACATTGAATCCTAGTGAGGAGAGAAGCCAAACCTTTATGGCACAAAAATTTACCAGTTCCAACAAAGGTTGAAGCATATCAGAAAACAACTCAAGAAATGGAATAAGGAAGTGTTTGGAAATATATTTGAAGAGAAGAATTGGTTAGAATCATAAATGGAAACAATCCAATGATTAACATCCTCAGGGATTTCATCCAAGGAGATAAATGAATAGGAAATTCAAATCAGAATGGATTTACACGAGTGAGAACTCTAGGAAGAAGTCCTCTGGAAACAAAAATCTATAATCCGATGGCTAAATTAAGGAGATCAAAATATGAAATTCTTCCACAACTCCCTACTCCAAAGAAGAAATAAAAATAGGATTTTGAATCTTTTGTAAAGCTCGGGTGAAAGAACTGACTCTACTACAGACATAGAAAAGGAATTGGTCCACCATTCCAAAATGCTCCTCACAAAACCAAATCAGGATAGGACGGAGGTGATCGAAGAGATTTATAGGGACATCCCTAAACTTATCTCTCTAGACCAAAATTAATTTTTAATGGGTCTAACCTCTTTGAAGGAAGTAGAAAGAATAGTCATGGAGATGAAAATAGGGAAGTCCCCAGGCCAAGATGGCTTCACTTCTAAGTTATTCCAGAAGTGTTGGAAAATCATCGGAAAAGACATCTGTGAGGTTGTGGAAGAAATGAAAAACATCAGGCTCCATGCTTAAATATTTCAACGCCACCTTTTCCCTAATCCAAAAGGAAAAAGAGGTGAATACGGCAGAAATATTCAGGCCAATAATGCTCTGTAATGTTATCTACAAAATTGTCTCCAAGCTAGTGGCCAATAGAATCAAACCCTTATTAAAAATTATCATCTCCAAGGAATAGGGCATCTTTTTGGAAGGGCGACAAATCCTAGATGGGATTGTAATTTCCCACGAAATAGTCCACTCAATGAAGAAATCCATAAAACAAGGCATGCTCATTAAACTAGATATGTCTAAGGCTTATGATCGAATAAGTTGCGACTTTATAAGGAAAATTCTTAAGGACTTCGACTTTGTAGAGGACTAGGTCTGTTGGATTCTTGGGTTGGTCTCCTCATCCTTCTTCTCAATTCTTATCAATGGTTCTCTATCAAAAACCTTCAACCCGGCAAGGGGTATTCGTCAACATGACCCCCTCTCCCCTTATATCTACATCATCTTATCATAAGGCCTAGGAAGACTAGTCCAGAAGGAGGTGGCGGAGAACAAACTTCAAGTTCTAAGATTGCAAGAAGAGTTAGACCCCGTGACCCACCTCCAATTCGTCAACGACAACTTTCTCATGGGGATCCCCATTTTCAAAGAAGCCAGATCTATAAGATGCATGTTGGAACTCTAAAAAGAAGCCTCAGGTACAGTCATTAACATTGCCAAGTATCAATTTTTTTCTTTAACCCTTCTCTTCCTGTCTAGAGACACATAACTAGGATTCTTGGTTTATGAAAATCCAATTTCCCTTCCAAGTATTTGGGAGCCTCGTTTCTCGACAAGGTCGTCCATAATACTTCTTGGCAAGATATTTTGAAACTAGAAACACATATGACTAACTGGACTCATAAATTCCCGACTCTCCCTGACAGAATTCTGCTCATCAAATCGGTCCTTAGTTCCATGCCCCAGTACTTATTCTTAGTGTTGGAATCTCTGAAAGGTATCCTAAAAAATAACAGGACTTTGCAGAGATCCTTTCTCTAGGGAGGGAACACAAAAGAGAAAAAATGGGACTTAGTATCTTGGGACAAACTTTGCAAAAAAAAAACCCACGGAGGGGTTGGAATTAGGGACCCCCTACATGCAGGTCGAGCTCTAGCAACAAAATTATGGTGGATATGGGTTACTAACCTAGAGGATTTCTAGGCCAAAGTGTGGAAAAAAAAAATTCCCTTGAGGTAGATCCTCAGTACCTCATCTGCATGGATGGATTCCATCCAAGATATCTTATCTGGAATTATTCCTGGAAGAACATAGAGCTAGTCCAACAAGATATTTTATGGGAAGTTCATAATGGGAAGACCTCCCTCTTCTAGGACAATGCTTGGGAAAAACTCCCAACCCTACAAAATCAGGAAGGAATGGAAGGGGCGAGAACCTCCTTGTTGGAAAAAGGTTAGACCCAGGTCCATCAGTATTGGTAGAGTGTGGGCTCCCCAGTGGAGGAATTGGCAATAATTTGGAAAGATTCGGCCTAATGACCTGTCCATTTGGACCCAGATATCTAAAATTACATTAAATCCAAGATCTCCTTTAGAAAAATAAAAATAAGAAATGGTCCGGATATAATCTGATGGGGAAACAAAGGCAAGGGAATGTACAAAGTAAAACATGCCCATTTACAAGAAGTGAACTTGTCAAAAGAGGATATGAGACAGGATTGGCAAGGCATTTGGAAACCAGGGATATGGCCCAAAATAAAAACCTTCATGTGGTTGATTCTCTCTAGAAAAGTGTTGACTTGGGATAAAATAAGAAAGAAAGGGTATGAATTCCCCTCCATCTACATGCATTGCAAAACAACGGAGGAAACCTTCTCCCATCTCTTATGCTCCTGCGACGAAGTGCGAAGGATTTGGGATAATGGGGCAGTAATGTTTCAGAGAGTCGAGACAGATAGAGACGACCCAATAAACCTAATTACCCACTGGTTAGTCGAGCCATTCCAAAATCCCAACTTGAATAAGGCCTGGGAGATATTTCCAGGGATCTTGATGTGGAACCTGTGGAAAGAAAGAAATAGAAAGATTTTTAAGAAAAAATCCATACCTATTCAGGGGGTGTGGAACAAAATTAAAGAGAACATACAAGAATCCATTTTTGTGAGTACCTTGTCAGTGGAAGACATATTTGTTCCTATGGGGGAAGAAGACATCTTCAGGTGCTGGAATTTTGACCTGGCCTTCCAGCAAGCTCCCAAAACTCCCCCTCGAAAAATAGATCCAATGTGCCAAGCTCGGCAACCACTGGAAAAAGGAACAACCAAATTGAATTTCAATGGTGCCTCCAAGGACAACCCCGGGAAATATGGTGCAAGGGGCCTGTCGAGAGACTCAGAGGGGAGAATCATGGCTATGTTTGCCAACAATATGGGTTATAATTCTAACAATGGTGTAGATCTAGAAGGACTCATCAGAGGTCTAGACATGGCAAAACACCAGGGTATATTGACTCTGTGGGTGGAAGGAGAATCTCTCCTGATCATAACAACTTTAAATCCCCTGAGAGAGGGGGGAAACCCAGGAAAACTCTCCACAAATTGGATATTTTCATATGGATGGATGCAAGTTGCAAGCTTGATACAACAGTTCCATGTGCTAATTCCAACCCAGATTTGTTGAAGTGCCAACTCAGTGGCAGACTACTTGGAAAATGCAGGCATCCAACAGAACTCATGAATGACGAAGTGGATTTTGGGGGACCCCACTGAGGCCCCATACTTGGAAAGGAGCCACGAGGATAAATGATCTTGAATTGAATCGACAAGTGATATGTCAGGCAGTGAAACCAAAAACAGGTGGGGATCCATCACAAGGGTACAGGATAGTCGTCGCTTGGCTGAGCGATATGGGCCTAGCTAGCGATCTAGAGTCACCTTCCATTTCCACCTGGTGCTAAGAAATGATGGAAGAAACTCCCATTGCCTATGAATTATATGGCATCTATCATGAAGAGAGGAATATTGTCTTAGCAAGGGATGGTGTTCATATCAACCATCCCAACATCCCACAATAATTTGATGGATGTTTGAAAGGAAGATTGTCGATGCATTGACTTCTTAGAAAACACTCAAACCAGTACATTGGGAGCACATGGTAAAGATCGAGGGTCATTAGTGCAAATTGAGGTTGTTTTCCCTCATCATGGTAAGGAGGGTAAAAGCATTGGGATATTGCATCATATTCAAAGGGTAGAGACGATTCATAATTCAGGTAGTTACATGCAGAAGATCAAACGGATGACTAGAACAACCGCCTCTTGGACGAACAATGTGACAGGAATAATTTCTCGTAGGAGAGGACCTCGAGACCTGGGGAATGCATCCCCCTTCAAGAAGGACAGTTTGGTTATTAATTAGGCCTCCAGGTGGCCCACGAAAAGAAATAATAATTTTTCTGAGTCGTGGACACGTCAGAGATGGTCAACAATCGGTAACACCCCTCTAAAGAGCTTTGTCTATATCTAGTTTGACAGAGGGAATATGGACCAATATCATCTCCATTTTATCTAGGAGAGAATCCTAAAGGATCTAGAGCGTTGAATTTCTCGAACCATAGCCAAAAAAGGGACAAGACCAAAAGGTAAACAATTAGAACCATCTTCGTCGAGAGTCTCGTCTACTCGGCCTAGGGAAGCTCGAGCAGACTGGAGGGCCGAGACACATTATAAGTACCTGATTACAAAAAAAGATAAGCAATGCGCAATGGGAATTGAGGAATTTGTTAGGTTCCAACGACACCTAACCTCAAACGTGGACATTGTTAGAGAGGTGTAGTACTGGGTGGACGACCCCAACTACACCTGCACCAAAGAAACTAGATATCTCCAACTAGCAGAGATGTATTGGATAGTGAAATCCATGGTCTCTCAAGCCATGGCTCAAGCCAAAAGGGATAACGATCAGACCGTGCAAGTGATTGAACTTATCGATGGAAAATTCGACCTATTTTGCTGCTCACATCTCGGGATCAAGTTCAGAGCTCGGTAGGAGACCCAACACCAACACTCTACTGGAATGTGGGACTACCTAATTCAAATCGAGGATGATGGCATACCAAGAGAGGTGGGTGACAAGCTTGGAAAAGGTGACAAAGGCAAGGCCCATTTGGAATATCCGTGGAGACTCAACAATCCAGATGTCAGGTTCTAATATTCGGTCTCTGGGTCTTGTTTTTTTTTTTACTTTCTTTCATGACCTCCTTAAGTTTAAATCCTTTTAGGTATATTCGGTTCTGCCCCCTCTTTTGTTCCTTTTAAAGGGGGTTGTGTGGAATGCTTCGATCTATATCAGACCATTCAGTTTATCATATGTATCATTGAGGGGGGTGGTTTCTGTTTTGGCAGCCCCCATCTCAGAATCCTAGGGTGGCGTATTTAGTCTTCTACCAGAAGAGGGTCCTGGTTTCCTCTATGGCAGGCCCTTTCTGGTGGGATTGTACCTTTATTGTCTATAAATAGAAATATACTTACTTTTTTAGATTAAAAAAAATGCTAGTAACATGGTGATTAAAAATTGTGATTATCACTTTAATATAATTAATATATATTATTAATTACACAAACTATACAAATATATGTATAATATGTTATTAATTAAAAATACATATTATTAAAGTTTAATATATTAATAAAATACATTTGTATATATTATAATTTAATATATCAATAAAAAATATTTAACATATATGTGTGTGTGTGTGTGTGTGTGTTAACAAACCTGTGTTTATTAAGAACATGTGGGCCTAATGGGTCTAATGGTTAAGAACATGTGTTTCCTCTTAAGAACTCACAAGTTCAAATATAGAGGGGGGTAGGGTATGTATACCTCCATAGACTTTACCAGACAAATAATTGGGCAGAGGGGATCTCATACACCAATTTGGTGTCTAGCTTGGTCGTGACCTTAAAAAAAATTATTATTATACATCTTGAGTGGACCTAATGGTTAAGGATATGTGTTTCCTCCAAAGAAGTCACAAGTTCAAATCCAAAGGGGGTAGGGTATGTATACCTCCATAGAATTTACCAATCAAATCACTGGTCGAAGGGGATCTCATACACCAATTTGGTGTATGGCTTGGTCGTGACCTTAAAAATAGATTATCATTATTATTATTATATCACTTGCATTGTTTTATTACTAGAACATTCTTTCATCTTTTATCACTTTGTAGATTTTATGTTGAGTTTAAAGATTGTTTTGGTTTGAGATTTATTAAAGCAATTACCTTGTAAAAACACTCTTTAATTATCTTTCTCTATTTTTATTTGATTTCACCCTTATTTGGATGTGCAGGTTTATAACAAGTTATGACGGTTGGATTAGATGCAGAGGAAAAGTATAATTGTAAGATTGTACCTTAAAAAAAATATGGATAGAATATTACAGTTTCCAAAGACAAGATGGACAAAGCCATTTATATAGTCCTGGGTTCATATTTTATAATCAGATTAGGGTTTGCAAATTGTAAATATCAATTTTTATGAATATATATAAAAATTGGTTCATTAAGGTCGTGATGGAAAAATAAGCTATGGAAAATAAAAAGATTTCTTAAAAAAAATACAATATTTTATTTTAGAAATTAGTTACGGAAAGAAGTTATCGTAACTTAACATTTAAAAGATGAAAAGAGAGCACTGGGGGATTTAGAAAGGATTGGCTTCGTGGGGAAGGAATGAAAGTGAGGCTTTTGTTTGGGCCGAGTCTATAAATGATATGAAGGATTGTAACAATTTGTCTACATAATTGTAATACAAAGAGAAGACTCATCTTTCTAGAATATGGTTTGGAAGTAATTATTTAATAAATATTTGATATGTTCGTCATTTAATTTATATTTTCTTTTTAAAACTTTCATTAGGGTTTTGATTATGTTTATTTTATGAAAGGTATTAATTATCTCATGAAGTTGTATTAATATTTTCTTTAATGAGTATAACAATTTTTATATTATAGTTTATGTTGAAATAGTGGCCTGGTGTGCACCTCGAAGTTATTAATATTAATGGATTCTCATCTTCAATTAATATTGAAACTTTTAATTGTTTTACTTTAAATGTTACAAGATAGTATTTAAAGTAATTTTATTTATTTCTTCCATCTTTGTTTTTATAACTTGGTAAAATGGGGATTATGGTTCCCTCTCTGGTTTAATTGATTGTGAAGTTTGTTGTTTATACGTTTATTCATGTTTATATGATATTTCCCCTTTTAAAACTTATTTTTTTTCCTTTTGTGTATGAACTTATTGAATATCATTTGATCAAGGATTACCTCCTCTGGTTTCTGGATTCTTTCAAGAAATCCTAAAGAAGCAAGAGGTTCCTAAAGGTCTCTTTGGATGCCTTGACATTGTTCCCTAGCCAGGGGAAATTTTGAGGAGCAACACTTGGATTGGGCATAGAAACACTTTTCTTTATAATGGTGTCCTCTAATGTCTTAGGCTTGTCAAGCTCAATCCTATCCTAGTAGGACTGTGGTAATCCACTAAGGAAGCATTGTGTCCTTTCTCTCTCATCCTTGAGGTATGGAGCATACCTCAATAACTCCAAGAACCTCTTGGAATAATCATCCATGGTAATTTTTCCTAACTTATGTTCATGTAACTCCTTAATCTTACCATCATAGTACTTTTTCGATAAATATGACTTCCTGAAATATTTCTCGAATTGTTTCCAGGTCAACTTACTTTCCTTTAGTCCCTTAACATCCTTGAGGTCTTTCCACCATATGGAATCTCCTCCATTTAGATTGAAAATGGCTATATTTTCCTTTGTATTTTTTGAGTAATTATGCACTCAAAAATACTTCCTTAATCCTAACAATTAGGCCTCGACCTCCTCTCCTTTATTGATTTATTCATCAAAGGTAGGCGTCTTTTCCTTCTTTAATTATTCTGTCAGAGAACTATAAGAGTGCCTCTTCTTATTCTTATTGGAAACACTTGGCCCAATGCCACTATTGGGTAGTTCTTATGTAGTGGTATTTCCACTAGATAACTCTATGGACGTGTCTCCACTAACTAGGTTTCTCCTAGAATCTCTGCACCTTTTCTTGGAAAATATCCTCCCCGCATTATTGTGAGCTATCCCATGCTTATGAATATCTAATGGGATATGTATCTTCTTAGACTATTTTTGTCCCACATTACTAGTAGCTAGACCTCGTTTCAAGTGCTTTTGAATCTCAGATAGACTCTACAACAGTATTGCATTTAACTATACATGCTCTTCTTGAGCCCTCATAATCCTCTCATTGTATACTTTCATACTCCTTACTATGGCTACCAAATCTGGAGGGGTTTCTCTATCCCTCCTACCATTACATTCCTCATCTCGAAAATGTGTGGTTTCCTTTGTATCATGTTGCACCATTCACTTATGTTTTCCTTCTCAGTATCTCCTGCATATTGAAAACAATAATCCATTATTAACTAATCATGTCTCAAATTACATGCAAAAATACTCGTGTCTCCACCAGACATCAGTCTGCTTTAACAGTCCCATAACAGGACTCTATTCCTATTGTTAATCCTATTCAAAAACTTTTGTTAGCACTCGTTAGAATAATTAAATCATTCAGCAGTAAAAACCTAAAGCTTCATCATATAAGATATTACAAGACTCTTCCATCCTTGGTGGCCCATTCAAACCTAGAGTTTGAAATCTACTCTGATACCACTCTATAACACACCCGACCCCCTAAAACCTACTTAGGCTAGTGGGATGTCAAATTTTCCTCTTTCCACTACGATACGAATCTAGGGTATTAACACCACAGGTAGAAACCTTCTCACATGGAGAATTCCTACAATTATCCATACAGTCTGAAATGGGTTCCAGACCTATCGAAATGGCCTTCTAAGGTCTTATGGGGTTTACCCTTCCCCAGATCTTCTGTCCTACATGATTGGCACATGAAGTCCTCCATGTCATATGCACCAATAGAAAGGTTGACATGTGTTCTAGGGTGGTAGTGACATGTCCTCAGACACATCACAATCCCATAGTGATCCTTCAATTAAAAGCATCTATGCAATCTAGGAGATGAACTCACTTAGATGAATGACCCAGACTCACTTAGCTCAGGTCAAATCAATGAATGAAGGTGAATCATATTCTCCCTAATTAAGAATACAGGTTAAGAAACCCCAAACTTTTGTTTTGGTCCATTCTTTCCCACAGATTTACTCTTAACAGATCCAATTGTCGGGAACTAGGGAAAAACAATGGTCTCGATTCACTCAAACCTTCAAACCACACGATGACTAACGGTCTCATACAAACCCCTCCAATAACTTGAAAAGTAGGTTCTATAGAAAGATATATGACAATGATATCATCGGGTGGACTCCACAACAAATCAATGGCCCACGTCCACTCAGAATCTCGCCATCGGGAAATACCTCCTTCCACAACCTTGTGGTTCTTCTGAGAAGTTCTTTCTGAACTGAAATTTTCTGACAGATCCAACTGTTATCGGATATCTAGATATAATGATTAGGAGCCTCTTGAATATCATATCCACTTGGTGGTTAACTGACCCTACAACTCTAACCAAGTTATCCATTGGTTGGACCCACAGCAAAATCAACAACTTAGATCTCATCAACCAAATTTTCTGTAGATCTAAGACTCTAGTCCTTTCAAAATTTCACCTTTGGTATTTCTTCATCGAAATTTACTTCCACCCATCCTCCATATATCTTTCTAAACACCATGTTTCTAAAAAGAATTAGTGAAATAGTTCGAGACAAAATCTATGGTCCAGATCCCATCGATCTAATCTCCCAATAGATTTATGGCTCTCATTGAATCAAAAATTTCCCATCAAAAAGATCACCTTGGCATTGCGCATTGGTTTTGCTAAAAGGCCCTCCTTTCAAAAGGATTTATTCGATGCCCAAATATCTTATGAATAGTCAATATATAATATCTATATTGGATCTACGACTGAGGTTCTCGTGGGGTTTAATCAAGTATTTTAATAGGGTTACAGGGCATATCAAGGCAAACAAAATCTTCTCCCTCTTAGCATTGTTTCTAGGTTTTTAACCCTAAATATTTAGACCTTTTTCCCTCACCCTCAATACATGGGAGACACCTCCAAGGTCCCTCGAAGTGGTGGTTTTCTCATACTACAAAATTTCCATTCAAGTGCTTGGGAAAACTCAGGATTACAAGCCCCCATTAGACCTCTCATTCACAGTTACCACATAAAATCAATAAATCCTAGATAGAACCTCATGTTACAAACATTATTCATATTTTAGCATTAAAATCAGTGGGATAAAACTTCTTTTAAGAACATAATGAAATCCATATTCATTAATGAATATTTTTCAAATACATTCAGAAACACTTATTTGTTTTCAGGTTAGACTTCAACCTGCCAACTAACTAAGGGTGAATTCCTTTCCACCCAAGCATAGGTTGTGTTTCACCTTTTCTTTCTACATCAAGACACCTCTGTGCCAAGCCATGATACCACTAGGGGAATTTCTCACAAGTTGGCTATTAGGTTAAGGATTTGGTCAGGAAGGTTACTCTCTTTCACTACATTGGCAAAAACAAAAACCCTCTCTTCCCATTGAGCCCAGGGCCTCCATAGGATTACCAAGTTCCTTCTCAGTAGGAATTCCTTTGCACAAGGGAGTCCCTTCACTACTACATATTGCCTTAGCACCCTCCCCTTACCAGTGTCAATTTCTTTCTAGCAAGGGCCAACTTGTGACCCTCTCTACTCTAGTTTAGATTTGGGTATTCCCTGTTCCAATGTTGACCTTTAGTGTTCTAGGAAATAATTCCTATTTTATTCACAAAAACCTCCCAAATTTTCTCTGTTTGTCTGGCTTGTGTGCTCTCTATCAAACTCTCTACCCATTCGTGTTACCACTCTGTTACTACACCTTCTGTTCCACCTCATGTTTGTTCTACCTATTCCTTTTCTGATCTGGGACATTATCTTCCCCTTGGGGTTCCTCAACTTGATTTTGCATAAAAAACCTCAAGGTCAATATCCCAAATCAAAGGGGAACCTCCAAGGTAGTCTTAGTCTTTAGCTGACAACTTCAGTTAACCCCATCACTCCTCCTAGTAGATTTCTGAAGGTAGTCATAACTGCCCCAACCACCTAATTTGATTCCATTAACGATATTTATTGTGAACAAGGAAGTTCAAGTAGGTTAGTCATTTGAGGTTATGCAGGTGTAGGTTGGGATTCTAAGAAAGCTTCCTATTTTCTTTGTAAAAACTTCTCAGTTTACCCCTCATCAATTCCCACTTGTGGTATCATGGTCAATACTACAAGGCTTCCCCTTAGTTAGTTGCTAGGTGTTTTCATTAAACATAAAACACAGTTACAGTGGTCATCAATTACAATTCATGAAGTCTTAAGAATAATTACATAATTGGGGGAAAACATGGTCTTACAGGTTGCTACATGATATTCTACTTCCTCTATTTTGCTTCAATATCCCACTCTCAATGCTCTTCTTTCCTATGCAACAATACTCAATACAATAATAATGGTACCCCTTCCTTTCCTAGTGGCCCAATATTCAACATATCATGATAGTTGTATAGGGTTATGGTTAGGTTTTTTGCATGCCCCTTTATTTCTTGGATCCTACAACTTCCTGCAAAAACCCTAAAGAAATTTGGTACCCCTTCCTTTTTTGGATCCTACAACTTCCCACAAAAACCCAAAGAAAATTGCTTATATACCAATATGATCTATAATGTTTGTGGATATTCCACTAGAATAGTTCATCACAACATATCTTACAATACTTTGAAATATCTTATTATATTGTGTTTTACTTGGATTTTATATTTAGTGTTACTAGCGTAATGCATGAAATAATAAATAAACTAAAACTTAAATGAAAGAGACGAGCAAATTACACACCACCTACACAATGAACACAAGATGTATCATGGGGAAAATTAATATGGAAAAAACTGATCTAGAAGGTGAGTCATATGCTCTATTGTTTTCTTCTTAGTTATGAAATGCAAATACAAAAAAAGGGGCACTCACTATGGAGTTGGATAGACACTATGACCGGTATGGTTGCTACATGATATTCTATTTCCTTTGTTTTGCTTCAATATCCCACTCTCAATGCTTTGCTCTTATGGAACAATACTCAATACAATAAGAATGTTACCCCTTCCTTTCCTAGTGGCCCAATATTTAACATAACCTGATAGTTGTATATGGTTAGGGTTAGGGTTTTTGCATGCCTCAACTGTATATTTTAACCTTGTACAATTATTTATTGCAAACAAAATTTCAATAAAAGAACAAAAAATATACAATGGAAAATTCACACATTACACAGAGATTTTTCCCCTGGAAACCCAAATCGGGAAAACCAGCATATTTTATATTCATTCACATCATACATTTTTTACAATACAATATACATATAGGATCCCGTAGCATCCAAAACCCTAATCCAATAAATTGTATTAGTCTAACTCGGATTATTCAACAACCCTAATTCCTTAACCGGAAATAGAAAACCATCGATGAAAACCATGTGCCGAAAAACAACCCAAAAATGGACACAAAAAACTATTAATTTGTTTTTTCGAGGGCTTCATCCCCTTGTGACCCCCCGGGAAAGGGGGTTCTCCACCCCCATATTACCCCCTTTTGCTCTCGATGAAACATAGACACTACTTCCAACCATGCAAAGAATATAACACATACCCAAAAATCTCCCACTTGTTGTTTTCTTTCAATACATAGGGTTACAAGGTTACATAGTCAACAATCCAGGGAAGCAATGCCCATATATCCTCTACACCAAGATAAATTCTCAGTGCTCACAAATTTTGTTAATGAATATGCAACATTCTTCAAAGTGTCCACCTTCATCATCAACACCTTCTTTTCTTCAACCATGTCTCTCACAAAGTGATATTGAACATCAGTATGCTTTGTCTTTGAATGATAAGTTGGGTTCTTCGCCATAAAAATTGCACTCTAAATATCACAATCTATTCTTACAACTTTTTGTACCAACCCAATACCTGAACACAATATTTTAACCATACTACTTTCTTGCTTGCATGAGTGGTTGCCATGTATTCAACTTTTGTAGTTGAAAGTGCCACTACAGACTTCCTTTTTCTCATCCAAACAATTGCTCCTCCAAACAAGTTAAACACATACCCGCTTGTAGATATTCTACAATCCATATCTTTGTCCTAGTTTGCATCCACAAAGACATGTATGTCCAACAATATGTCCAAACCTAGTCTTCCGTAGCACAATCCATAACTAGTAGTGCCACGCAAATACCTGAAAAATCTATTTAATGTTGTCCAATGTTCCTTCCTTGGTTTTGAAATATACCTGCTCAAAACTCCCACTACATGTGCAATGTCTGATCTAGTACAGACCATTGCATACATCAAACTTCCAACCACACTCGCATATGGAACACAAGACATGTCTTCCTCCTCTTCATATGTCTTGGGACACTGATCCGCATATAACTTTACACCTATAGGAATAGGGACCATGATCGATTTACATTCCTACATATTAAACCTCTGCAATATTGTCTTGACATATTTTCTCTGATTTAACCAAAGTTTCTTGTTTTTCTGATCTCTTTTAATTTCCATGCCCAAAAATAAATTTACAACACCAATATCCTTCATGTCAAATTTAGAGGATGACTGAGTTTTCACATCCTTGATAATATCCTTGTTATTTCCTATAAACATGTCATCCACATAAAAGACCAAATAAATCAAATGATCACTGATTAATTTAAAATACACACACCGATCCTCTCTGCTTCTTGCGAATCCAAGTCCCAACATATAAGTATCAAAATTTTGATACCACATCCTTGGTGATTGTTTTAAACCATACAGGGACTTTTTCAGCTTGCATACCAGCTCCTTCTTTCCCTTCATAGCAAAGCCTTATAGCTTCTTTATGTAGATTTCTTCTTCCAGATCCCCATGTACGAATTTTGTCTTCACATCCATCTTTTTTACTTCAAAATCAAATGCAACAACAACAGCTAAAAAAAATCTAATAGAGGTTAAATTGGAAACAAGAGAAAATATCTTACCAAAACCAATTCCCTCAACCTAGGAATAACCCTTTTCTACTAACTGAGCTTTGTATTTCTCCACTTTTCCTTCTACATTCAACTTCTTTTTAAATATCCATTTTCTTCCAATGGGATTTCTTCTAGTCGGAAAATCCACTAGATCCCCCTCATTCTTATCCAAGGTTTCCATTTCTTCGACCATGGCCTTTTTCCAGATTTTTCCATCATCTGAATCTACTGCCTCCCTAACAGTTCTAGGACCATCATCAGTAATAGATAAAGAAAAATTTGAATGGAAATCAGGGGGAGTATACCTTTCCGGTAGCCTTTTTTCTCAAATTGATCTCCTCAATACTGGAGTATGAGGATCTTCTTATTTTGATTCATGTTCTTTTGTAGAGTCCAATTCATCATCCTTTGTCTCAAACTCTATTTTCTCTAGTTATTCCTTACTTGGTAGGACTTCATGTTTGAAAACATCTTTCATTTCTCTAAATACCACAGCATGACTATACACAATCTTCTTGGTTTCTGTGTTCCAAGTCTTATAAACTTTGAGACCATCTTTATACCCAATAAAGATACATTTTTCAACCTTCTTGTCTAGCTTACTCTTGGTTTCCTTTGGAACATGAATATAGGCCTCACATCCAAATACCTTCAGATGTGTGAGAGAGGGTATCTTACCAGTCCATACCTAGTGTGGAGTCTTTTCATCCAATGTTGATGAGGGTGATCGATTGACCAGGTAACATATACTACCCACTTCCTCTACCCATAATTCTTTCCCTAACCCGACACCACTGAGCATGCACCTTTCTTTTTCCATCAGTGTCATGTTCATCCTTTCTATAACTTCATTTTACTGAGGTGTATAAGGAGTAGTATTCTACCTTGTTATACCGCATTTCTTACAGAATTCTTCAAATTCATTCCCGCAAAACTCTCCACCATTATCTGTCCTCAACACCTTAATTATTTTCTCTATTTGATTTTCAACAAGAGCCTTAAACTCTTTAAACCTGTGAAAGAATTCATATTTCTTCCTGAGGAAATATATCCAAGTATTCCCCGAGAAGTCATATATATATGAGACATAGTACACATATTTTCTCAATGATGGAACTGACACAGGTCCAAACACATCATTGTGCACTAGCTGTAAAATTCCTTATTCCATCGTTACACCAGAGGGGAATTGTTAGCACCAATTATTGCAAGGGGGTGTTTCTCTCCGATTTCAGGCCCTTGGTGTAAATGCTTAGCAATGGGGTTTAAAAACCCATCAAATGCATTTTATTCAAAGACCGCAATCATGAGCGCCAAGTGCAGCACATAGAAGAAGTCCATTTTAGGCTTAAAATCAAGTGAGTGGGCATTTTGTTTTCAACGGTGAGGATCCATAGATGGAGCAGATCGACGGTCATCGGGTAAGCTTATGTCGCGGAGTTGCATGAGGTTTAGCACATGGGCTCATATCTTATGGCCAAATTCACGAAATGATCGTGGTCATCCGATCCAGTCAGGACACATGGCGCCTGATCAGGCTCGATCATGATTTCGGCTACCGGGACTTCAAAAGATAGGGGGTCACTCTTCCACTGCATCGGGAAACTCTGAAACATGAAATGATTAGTCGTTTCGGCATTTCAGCTACCGGAACTTCAAAAGACAGGGGGTCGTTCTTCCACTGCATCGAGAAACTCCAAAACATGAAATGATTAGCCGTTTCATCATTTCAGCTACCAGGACTTCAAAAGACATGAGGTCTCTCATCCATTGAATTTGGAATCGCCGAAACACGAAATGATTAGTCATTTCGTCATTTCGGCTACCAGAACTTTGAAATACAAGGGTCGAGAGCAAAGGAACGAGAACTCCCAGTGGGAGAATCCCCAAAATACATTAAGGTTCATCATGACCATCCATATTAAATCAAATCCACCCATTGATTGTGGATTAGCCGTTTCGGCATTTCAGCTACTGGGAGTCTGAAGGATAAGGGGTCAGCTCCTTGCCATTCCCAAATCGCAAAATGTGAAAGAGCCTTTAGTGTTGGGGCCATGATCCTAGCGCCGGGTTTGTATGGAGTATGGCCAAAGAAAGTGAGCACTTAGGGATAGGGTTGTTCAATGGAAAAATGATTATGGTCATCAGTTTTTAAAGTCAATCCAACCATTGATCCTGGAGGGCCATTTCGCAAGTTTGGGCACCAGGAAATTTGAAGGCAGAGGAAGTAGAAATCCCTGAAAGAAAAAATGTTGAAACACACTTGGAGAGAGGCACCAGGTCATGGCCCTGGGATACATTAATGGCAGTGCCAGAAGAAAGGGAGGCTAGCCTCCGAGCCTTAGAGAGTAGGCACATGGTCTTCTCCTGAGCATATCATCTTAGCCACTCCTTTGGGAAGAAGTTAATAAAAATCAAGCAGGTAGATGAAACCTCAGCTCGAGCCATGAATGGAAGGTATGGGAGGCCTGGAGCAATCAGCCCGTGGTACCCTTGTATGCAGGTCCCCCTACAAGAGCCATGCTAAGATAAGGTGGCATCTGACGAAGGAGTTATGTCCAGGTTTGACTGAAGAGATGCCATGCCATAGAGGTTCGAGCACGCCTCTGTTGGGCGAATTTTTCTAAGTATATATGCTTAGTTTTTCTATTTTTGTAGGATGGATGGTAGAGCAGAGCTCCTAACTGTAATGTTTTAATGAAGCACTGGTTTTCCCGTCTATGTATCTGCATATGAAGTTTTCTTGTTTAATGTAAGGCAGCTCTCTTTTCATCTAGTTTTGATCTCATACTGAAAGGGTTCATGATTGATTGATTCACATGAATCGTCGTGACTGTGTTATGATAAAGGATTTATTATAACATTGTTATGTTCTTTTAGTTTTTCTTCTTTTGAATATAAGAGGTTCTTCTGTTCAAAGTTTTCTTCTACAGGCTATTAGAAGCTCGATGCCTACAACAGGCCTTCACATTTCCTCACAGAAGTCTTCCTCCTACTCATACTTATTACAACTTACTACCTAAAGTTGAACCAAGACCTCATCTGCTTGTACATGCCTGGCCTAGTTTCTGAGTTAGAACGCTTTTGTTCTGAGTTTACTTCCATTCATCACCCTTTATCAACAAATAGTGACATAAACTGATGGCCTTCAGGCTTACTCCTGCTGCAATCCAGGAGTGACTTCTGACGCTAACATTTCTGGCACCTCTACCAGGGACGAAGTTAAAAATTTTCCCTGGGATCAAATGACATCAAGCCTCTGATTCTGAAGGTGCATCATGCATTAGATCCCTACGAGATTGCTATTGTGCATTTGGAGACTCCATTGTGACGAATCCACTGTGGAAAACCTGTTGTTTTAGTTGTGGCTTCCAGAGGTATACACACGCGGTTCCATCCATAGCTGCCTCTAGCTACACCTGAAGCTAATTCGGAGGTGATTATCAGAAAAGGAAAGGCCTCTGAAGGAGAAACTTCCACCGCTGAACCAGGTAATTTTCCATCTCCTTCTGTAGAAACTCCATTTTCTTCTTCTCAAATTCCTAGCAGACATTTTTTTGAAGTCTCTTGTTTTCTGAATTTCGAAAGTGTTCCTGTTGAGTTTTCCCCTTCTAGTCTAGGATTCGAGGGAGAAATCCTTGTCACTCCCCTCTCCCCTTCAGCTGTACCTTGGTGTAGACCCAGGACCACAAAAGATTTCCCCAACCCTAGCTTTACCACCCATCCTCTTATTATTGTTGATGATACTACACAGAGAGAAGCATCTGCTACTTCAAGCCCCTTAGCCTTTTCTCTGAATCCCCCATTGTTCCCCCTTCCACCTGGAAGCTCATTTCCAGTATCCCCTGTTTGAGCTCCTTCTCCTCCGAGTTCTCCTCCACCTAATATTCCTATGGCAAGAGAAAATCCCCCCATGACCAGAATGGAGGCTATAATAGCTGCTAGGTATGCTCCCCTTTTGTTACCTCAGCCTATCAATTCCCTTCCAACAGATGGCTACCTTAAGCAGCTTCCCAAGTTTACAGGCGAAGGGGACATAGCTGTAGAAGAACACCTTGAAGCCTTTTATAGTTTTACAGATGATCATGTTATCATGCATGCAGATGTATGGATGAGGATTTTCATCCATAGCCTTGAAGGAGAGGCTAGAAAGTGGTTTAGGGCACTGCCTCCTGGATCTATGGATGGGATCGAGGCTTTGGATAATGCCTTTTTGAGACAGTGAGGAGACAAAAAAGACTTCATGTATTACATGACAGAGTTTGGGTCTTTGAAGAGAAAGGAAGGAGAGTCAGTCTCTGACTTCTCCAAGAGATTCAATAAAATGTACAATAAGATCCCCGCTGAGATAAAGCCCTCAGAAGCCTCTGCTAAAATCACTTATGCTAGCGCTTTTGATCCCGATTTCTGCCTCCTGTTGAGGGAAAGGAGAGCAACTACTCTGGCTCACATGCAGGATGTAGCCGTAGAAGTAGAATCTAACATATTGGTTGTTGACCGACTCAGGAATAAGGCTGATAGAGACATATCCAAGAAGAGACTTGAAGCCTCCCCATCCAATTCCTCTCCCCTTCCCCTTCAGACGGATGAGGTAACTAAAGTGCTAAAATCGCTTTTGGCTAGAATGCAAAGGTGGGAGTTAGAAGGGAAGCCCATGTACAGAAATCCCCAAAATACTGATAACATAGGGTTTATGAGGCCTAGTAACAATGTGCCATAGGCTTTGCCAAGGGAACTAATGATCAAAGATAGAGATGATCAAAGGATTCAAACCCCTCTCCAAAATAGCCTAGTTGATCATGAGGAAGGAGAGGAGATATATGAGCTCGACCCTGAAATTCACTATATTGAAGACACTTCCCCTTTTCCCCATTTGACTCAATCTGCATATGAAGAATCCATTATGAACATTCAAATCAATGAGTTGGGTAAAGGGGAAAAGGCCAACAACACTCCTAACAGATATCATCTTAGGTCAAAGAAGAAAGAAGGGAATTTTGATAGCCATGATCAGCCCCTCATAGCGGAAAGGCCTACTAAACCTGCAACAATCACTACTAAAGAAAAGAAAACTTAGAATACTTCACCAATAGCCAAAGAACCTGTCTCTGAGGTAAGGGAAGCTCCTAAGCCTCTTTCCTCCTTTAGTTTTGAGCACGAAATTCAAAAGATTAGAATTCTTGTACCCCTCTCAGAACTAGTTAAAAATGAAGATTTCAAAAGGTCCCTCTCCAAACTGCTACAATTTGAGTCCCCCCAACCTTCCACAAACTCAATAAATATTCAAGATGAAAATCCATAAGTCATCCTAGGTCCCATGGTAGAAGATAGAGATGATTCATCCCCTCCCTTCTACACATCCCTTAACATACATGATAAGGTGTTGCATAATTTCCTCATGGATTCAGGAGCTTCCCACAACCTTATGCCCAAAATAGTCATGGAAGAATTGGGACTGGAAGTGACAAAGGCTTATCATGATTTGTACTCTTTTTATTCAAGGAGGGTGCAATGCCTTGGAGTCATCAAAGACTTGGTGGTATCTTTATTTCAGCTACCAATGAAGAGTGTGGTCATGGACATTGTAGTAGCTGATGTTCCCCCCAAGTTTGGCATGTTGTTGTCAAGATCTTGGATTACAAAACTTGGAGGAACATTACAGATGGATCTCACATATGCCACCATTCCAGTCTTTGGAGGGGAACATAGGAGGTTGTACATAGAAGCTCAACTGGCATACATTTTTAGTGATGAAGCAAACCCCACCAATCATCCTGTCTTTTCACTTGACAGTGATTTGGGGTCTAGTTTATTGTAGCTCACTGATACTCCTGAAGCCCCTTTTAAAATCAGAAAGAAACCCATATTTAATCATGAGATACCTCCTCCAACCACCTCTGTTTGGAAGATGTTCTTTGATGGAGCTTCTTCTAGCGAAGGCACTGGCGCTGGAGTGGTTTTTGTGTCGCCTTGTTAGGAAACCATATTCTTGTCATACAAGCTAGAATTTGAAGCTACTAATAATGTGGCAGAATATGAAGCTCTTGTTCTGGGTTTAAGGGCTAGAAAATAAATGGGAATTGAGGAGGTAGCAGTGTTTAGAGATGCTGAGTTGATAATCCAACAAGTCAGAAATGCTTATCGGGCTAAGCATCCTTGGCTCAGGAGTTACAAAAATGAGGTGTGGGACCTGATTGATAATTTCTTCTCAGCTTTCAACATTTCTTTTATTCCAAGAGAGGAAAATACTTTGGTTGATTCCATAGTTGTCTCAGCTAGTCTGTTCAGGATCCCTCTGCCATCTAAGATCAAATATGATGTTGAGATAAGATATAGGCCATCTGTTCCAAACAATATCAAGCATTGGAAGGTATTCGAAGACAATCTTGAAATCAAAAAATTTCTTCAGTCTGTCGATGAATTTTCTGCATTGCACATTGATCAGGATCCTGATCTCGAAAGTCACCCTCACCTTGAGATATTTTTAAATAAAATTGCTAATCACCATATTATTCATTTTCCTAGCAATCACATTCTGAAGGGACTAGTCCCTTTAGAAAGACTGTTCGATGGAAATGATGTGGCAGTAAAGGGTAGGGTTTCAAATGGAGATGTTGATATAGCGGAGTGCAACATCGACACACAGGAGGAGCCTAAGCTTGTCAAGTTGTCAAGTAGTTTGACCAAAGAGCAGAGGGCCAAATATATCGAGTTATTAAGGGAATTTGATGATGTGTTTTCATGGACCTATGAAGACCTCAAGACATATGACACATCTATCATTGAACACAAGATCCCACTGAAGGAAGAGGCTAATCCATTTAGGCAGAAGCTAAGACAGATGAATCCCATGTTGTTTCTTGTCATGGAGAGAGAAGTGAAGAAGTTTTTAGATGCACAAATCATTGTCCCCTTGAGATATTCTGAGTGGCTGGCCAATTTGGTCCCAGTGAGGAAGAAAAGTGGAGAAATGAGGCTCTGTGTTGATTTCAGGAACTTGAATAGGAGCTCAAAGAAAGACAACTATCCCTTGCCCAACATGGAACACATATTGTAGAGGGTAACTGGTGCATCTAGGATATCCATGATTGATGGTTTTTCTGGCTATAATCAGATATCAGTCATTCCTGAGGACAAAAAAAAAACAGCCTTCACCACTCCTTGGGGCACATTCATGTATGCCAAAATGACTTTTGGATTAATGAATGCAGAAGAAACATTTCAGCGAGCCATGGACATAGCCTTCATCGGGGAGAAATATTAGTTTGTGGTGATCTATCTAGATGACATCACAGTCTTCTCCAGATCCGGTATAGAGCACTGTTGTCACTTGAGGAAAGTTTTCTTGAAATGCCGGAGGTTTGTCCTTTCCTTAAATCCCAAGAAATATTTGTTTTCTATGAAGGAGGGGAAGTTGTTAGGCCATATAGTATCAGCAGAGGGAGTGAGAATTGATCCCAGCAGGGTAGAGGCAATTCAGACCCTATCACTTCCCAGGTCTAGAAAGGAAGTTCAGGCTTTTTTAGGGAAGATTAACTTTCTGAAGAGGTTCATCTCAAATTTTGTTGAGTTGGTGAAACACATCACAGCCATGCTCAGAAAGGGAAATGAAGTAAAATGAACTGTTGAACCCAGGGAATATTTTTTCCAAATAAAACAGGCCTTGACTGAGGCACCTGTGTTGATCAGTCCTGATTATTCCAAGGATTTTCTAGTTTTTTCTTTTGCTTCTTTTGATACAGTAGCAGCAGTCTTATTGCAGAAAAATGAGGAAGGGCAAGAGCAACCCATTTCCTTCTTCAATAAGGCATTAAGAGATGCAGAAATCAGGTATGAGATCATGGAGAAGTAGACCTATGCCTTGGTGAAAGCTCTCAAATCTTTCAAAGTCTATGTCTTGCACTCAAGACTGACTGCATATGTTCCTTCAGCCTCTTTGAAATACATCCTTATACAGCCTGACATAGATGGGAGAAGAGGTAAATGGATTTCCAAGATCCTTGAGTTTGACCTGGAGATAAATCCCACCAAGTTGGTTAAAGGGAAGGGTTTAGCCAAGATACTGGCTAAATCCAATTGCAAGGCCTTGGGGGTTAGCTTCATCAATGCTTTCTCAGAAAATCAGCAAGTTGAGTCATCCAGCAAAAGCTCTCAGGGTGGCTTATCACTAGCAGAATGCACTTGGTACAGAGACATTTTGTACTTTCTGCAAGAGTTGAAGCCTCCTGATGGAATGGGAAAAATCAAGGCAAGAGCTTTAAAGCTCAAGGCGGTCAGATATTGCCTTATTGACCAAGTATTGTATTGGAGAGACCCTCTAGGGGTGTTTCTAAGGTGTCTGAACCCACAGGAAGCCCAGAAAGTTATGTTTGATTTCCATAGCAGCCTTTGTGGAGGGAATCATTTCTAGAAGACCACAGCTCACAAAATTCTTAGGGCTGGGTACTACTGGCCCACCTTATTCACTGATGTCTGCAGAGAAGTCAAAGCTTGCATCAAATTCCAAAGGTTCTCAGGAAAGTACTAGCTCAAATCTCTTCCACTAAAGCCTATAGTAGCTTCAACACGCTTTCAACAGTGGGGGTTGGACCTCATTGGAGAAATTCATCCTCCTTCAAGTGGCTAGCACAGATGGATCCTGACTGCAACAGACTATTTCACCAAGTGGATAGAAGCTTCCCCCACCAGGAGTGCATCACACAAAATAATTATCATCTTCTTGGAGGATATCATAGCCAGATTTGGCTATCCCAGCAGAATTGTCACTGATAATGATGCTTCTTTCAAGTCTGAGCCTCTGGTTAATTTCTGTGAGCAGTTCAAGATTTCACTAATTCACTCCACTCCCTATTATCCTCAAGGAAATGGACTGGAAGAATCTTCCAATAAAAGTCTAATCAAACTCATTAAAAGATTATTGGAAGATAATAAGAGGGCCTGGGATTCAAATCTCAAATTCACTCTATGGGTCGATTGAGTGACAACAAAGAAGTCCCTGGGCACCTCACCCTTTCAACTTGTTTATGGGACGGAGGTTGTGTTTCCCACTCAGCTCACTTTACCTGTAGCGAAATTCTTTCAAGATCATGAAGGAGAGCCAGACCATATGGTTAGAAGAATTCATCAAGTGGTGGAAGTGCAACAGGTCAGGGAGAAGGTAATGGACATAGCTCATAGTCATCAGCAGAAGATCAAGCAGGCCTTTGACAGGAAGATCAAGAAGGAGGAATTTGAGCTAGGAGATTTGGTGCTTATGTGGAATGCACCCAGGTAGGATAGGTGCAAACACAACAAGTTTGATGCCCTCTGGATCAGGCCCTTCAAAATCTTTGAAGTATTCTTAAATAACACGTACAGGTTGCAAGATTCGGAGGGTGAAGAAGTTTTTAACGGCCCAGTAAATGGGCATTTCCTGAAGAAATGTTTTGTTTGAGCCTTAGACGGCTCCTCTGTTTTGGTAAATATTGTTTTTATGTTTATTTTTGGCTTAATAAATGACTCCATAGCCCAACAAAAGGCAACTGGAACTACAGAAGGAGTTCTTAGAGCATCGCAGGGATGACTCTATCCCCCATGAAGCCTAATGTTAGTGCCAATTCCTGCAAGGGGGTGTTTCTCTCTGATTTCAGGCCCTTGGTGTAAATGTGTAGAAATGGGGTTTAAAAACCCATCAAATGTGTTTTATTCAAAGGCCGCAGTCATGAGCGCCAAGCGCAGCACACAGAAGAAGTCCACTTCGGGCTTAAAATCAAGCGAGCGGGCATTTTGTTTTCAATGGCAAGGATCCATAGATGGAGCAGATCGATGGTCATTGGGTAAGCTTGAGTCACGGAGTTGCATGAGGTTTAGCGCATGGGCTCATCTCTTATGGCCAAAGTCATGAAATGATCATGGTCATCTGATCCAATCGGGACACATGGCGCCTGATCAGGCTCTGTCACGATTTCAGCTACCAAGACTTCAAAAGATAGGGGGTCGCTCTTCCACTGCATCGGGAAACTCTGAAACGCGAAATGATTAGCCGTTTTGGCATTTTGGCTACCGGAACTTCAAAAGACAGGGGGTCTCTCTTCCACTCCATCGGAAAACTCCAAAACACGAAATGATTAGCCATTTCAGCATTTCATCTACCAGGACTTCAAAATATGTGTCTCTCATCCATTGCATTTGGAATTGCCGAAACATGAAATGATTAGTTGTTTCACCATTTCGGCTACCAAAACTTTGAATACAAGGGTCGAGAGCAAAGGAACGAGAACTACCGGTGGGAGAATCCCTGAAATACATTAAGGTTCATCGTGACCATCCATATTAAATCAAATCTGGCCATTGATTGCGGATTAGCCATTTCGGCATTTCGGCTACCGGGAGTCTAAAGGACAAGGGGTCGACTCCTTGCCATCCCCAAATCACAAAATACGAAAGAGCCTTTAGTTTTGGTCCCATGATCCTAGCGTCAGGGTTGTATGGAGTATGGCCAAAGAAAGTCAGCACTCAGGGCTAGGGTTGTTCGATGGAAAAATGATTGTGGTCGTCATTTTTTAAAGTCAATCCAACCATTGATCCTGGAGGGCCGTTTTGCAAGTTTGGGCACCAGGAAATTTGAAGGCAGGGGAAGTAGAAATCCCCAAAAGAAAAAATGTCGAAACACCCTTGGAGAGAGGCGTCAGGTCATGGCCCTAGGATACATTAATGGCGGTGCCAGAAAAAAGGGAGGCTAGCCTCCGAGCCTTAGGGAGCAGGCACATGGTCTTCTCCTGAGCATATCGTCTCGGCCACTCCCTAGGGAAGCAGTTAATGAAAATCGAACAAGTAGATGAAACCTCAGCTCGAGCCATGAATGGAAGGTATGGGAGGCCTGGAGCAATCAGCCCGTGGTACCCTTGTATGCAGGTCCCCCTACAAGATCCATGCTAAGTTAAGGTAGTGTCTAATGAAGGAGTTCCATCCAGGTTTGACTGAAGAAACACCACGCCATAGAGGTTCGAGCACGCCTCTGCTGGGTGAATTTTTCTGAGTATGTATGCTCAGTTTTTCTATTTTTGTAGGATGGGTGGTAGAGAAGGCTCCCAACTATAATGTTTTAATGAAGCACTGGTTTTCCTGGCTATGTATCTGCATATGAAATTTTCTTGTTTAATGTAAGGCAGCTCTCTTTTCATCTGGTTTCCATCTCATACTGAAAGGGTTCATTATTGATTGATTCACATGAATCGTCGTGACTATGTTATGATAAAGGATTTATTAAAACATTGTTATGTTCTTTTAGTGTTTCTACTTTTGAATATAAGAGGTTCTTGTGTTCAAATTTTTCTTCTACAGGCTATCAGAAACTCGATACCTACAGAAGGCCTTCGCATTTCCTCACAGAAGTCTTCCTCCTACTCATCCTTATTACAACTTACTGCCTGAAGTTGAACTAAGACCTCATCTTCTTGTACATGCCTAGCCTAGTTTCTGAGTTAGAACGCTTTTGTTCTGAGTTTACTTCCATTCATCACCCTTTATCAACAAATAGTGACATAAACTAATGGGCTTCAGGCTTACTCCTGCTACAATCTAGGAGTGACTTCTGACGCTAATAGGAATCTTACTCGATTCTACTTCCCATATACACAATGTTCACAGAAATAAAAATCTAGAGAGTATTTAGGCATACCTTCAACCATACTGTTACTATGTAGTAGTCAAGGACCCTTCTCTCTGATATGCCCCAATCTTTGATGCCATGATATAACCTTTTCTCTAGAGACTTTAGGAGTTTTTTCTTCTTCATATCCAATATTAGGAACAATGGAACTATTAAACCCATCATTAATATTGCTTCCTTGCATCTTATATATATTTCCAATCTAAACTCCTTTCAACTATGCCATTTCTCCTCAAACCATCCTACAGGTTTCTTTTTCAATTTATTTTTTTTACTCCCGCATCATCCATTTTTCTTACAAAAATAAATTTCTGGCCAATCCTAGGATGTACAAAACACCAGGAATTGTTCCAATCCTTCCATCTATGAGCCTCAACTTGACTCTTCCTTGTCCTATGATTTTGGTTTTCGAGTCATCAACTAGGTAAACATTACCTCCATCATACCTTTCATATTCATAAAACCACTCCCTGTGGGGAGTCCTATGAAATGATGCACTTGATTCAATCAGCCATGCCTCATGATATACATGTGTTCTTGAAGAATCCAAGTACACATCCCATCCTTCTTCCTTGGAGGTATTTTCTTCTGTAGAGGGAGAACCTTCAGATCCCTTCACTTTCTCAACATTTTTGGATCTACATTGCTTCTTGAAGTGCCCTTCTTTTCCACATCTCCAACACACCTTTACAAACTTTCCAAGAGATTTAGATCCACCCTTAGATTTAGATCTCCCACTTGAGGACTTAGATCTGTTTCTTTCTTGGGAGCGTCCTCTTGCAAATAATGCATGTGTGTTATGCCCTTCCATGTTATTTTGTCTCATCTCCTCCGACAAAAAGGATGTGACCACATCATTGAAACTCAAGGTAGTTGTATTACTACCTATGGCCACAACCATACTACCCCACAAGTCTAGTAAAGAGCACAATAAATTGATACACTTATCTTCATCTAAAAATTTAATCTCAATAGATAATAACTAACTTACCATAGTATTGAAGGTGTTCAGATGATCTTTCACCAAGTCTCCATCTCTCATCCTCATGCTATACAGCTTCTTCTGCAAGAACAATTTATTTACCAGGGACTTAGACTGATACAAGTTCCCCAAATTATCCCATAACTCCTTGGTTGTAGTTTCTCTTGACACATTAAGTAATACTGAATCTGAGAGACACAATCAGATTGTGCTCTTTGCCTTCCGATCCAACTTTTTCTAGTCATCTATGGGCATTCCTATAGGTGCAGTACCTCGATCCACCGTGATCCACTAATCTCTTTCTACCAACATATCTTCCATCTTGAGATTCCACAACTCAAAACTTTTCCCATTAAATTTATCGATCTTTATTTTTGAACTGCTCACCATTTCTTTTCACTTGAAGAATCAATATCATAGATCTCCCACTATAACAAGGCTTATCACAGTCCTAAGCCAAACCTCGGACCACAAAGGCATCCCCCTGAAGCCGATAATTTCTTTGATACAAAATGTAGATTTTAACCTTGTACAATTATTTACTGCAAACATATTTTCAATAAAAGAACATAAAAGATACAATGACAAATACACACATTACACAGAGATTTTTCCCCTAAAAACCCACACCCGGAAAACCAACATATTCTACATTCGTTCACATCATACAGTGTTTGCAATACAATATACATATAGGATCTCATAGCATCCAAAACCCTATTCCAATAACTCGGATTAGTCAACAACCCTAATTCCTTAACTAGAAATAGAAAACCATCAGTGAAAACTATGTGCCGAAAAATCGCCCAAAAATGGATGCAAAAACCACCAAAAAATATTGTTTTGAGGGAGTTGCCTCCAAACCCCTGTGCAGGGGGGATCCTGTCCCCCTATGACCCCTTAAGAAAGGAGGTGCTTCGCCCCCTTATTATCCCCCTGCACGCCTGACACAATGTAGACACTACTTCTAACCATGCAAAGAATATAACACATACCCAACATCAACCCCCAATTATTGTTAGCATTTTTGACCCTCCAAAATATTATTAAAGGTCCACATGTGACTATCTCCATATAACACATCCAACCCCCAGCTGAGTAACATCATATGTGGAATAAACATTAAAACATAAGATTTTCTGCTTATTAATTTCCTATAGCTTACCAGCTACAAATCACACACAATTTAACCATTTGATTGATACCACGGTTCTAAATGAATCTAATAACATATATTAAAACATGAATGCAACTGCTCAAGAAAAAATAAACACACATCATCCATATAAACCATTTACACAATGGAATTTCATAATAAACACAACAGAGAACTTATATGTCAATATATAACCAATTGGTTGCATACGAAGGATGAACCTCCCAACCATAGGCATTTTTGTTTTCTTCCTCTCAACATCAAGCCACCCCCAAGCTAAGGCTATGTCTACACAAGAAGATATGACCCTCTAGCTATCCACTCTCCACACACAACAACCCCAAAACCTAGGTTCCAATCTATTTCTGAAAAACTGTACAACCCAAGGAATGGGATCCCCCTTCACTTAACAGAGTCCCTTGGGCCTTCCCACTTCCCTAAAGGGATCCAATGCATCTGGCTGACTAGAAAACCTCTCAGGTACTCCAGGAGTGCTCACAACAGCTCTCACAAGGCTCTTGAGTCATATTCACAACATAAAATGTTTCACAGGCTTATAGACCGATTTATAGGCACATGGGCCTCCTTCTCAACATAAAACACATCCCAACAATGTCTTCCTTCAATCCCAACATGGTTTGTGCTCTTCCCAACACTCATCGCCTCTCTTGTTGCCCAAAATCTGCAAGTAAAAATTATTCTTCATGCAAAAACATGACTGTCCAGAAAATTTTCCCCTTAGTCATATGCATTTTCTCTCTTTGTTTGTTTGCTTAAATTGACTTACACTCTTCCCCAAACTGATTGTCCCCATTCCCATGCTCTCCAATAACTATGGGATGTGACTCCTCACACCCACCCTCTTACAAGAGTTTAATGATTGGCTTTAGGAACACTCAATAACAAATAGAAGGTTTACACAATGATAATAATAATTCAGGAATGTAGGTTTGGATTAATACCCATGAGTAACTCCCCCTTGGATCCCTCTCTCTTGTGGAATCATATCCCCCCCATCATTCTTCATCATTTTTGTATCGCAGACGATGATTACTATTTTTATTCGTTATTTCAATGCACCTAATTTACTATTCGACCTTCGACCACATTAAACCAATATGGGATCTTCGTCCAAACACATCAGCTCACCATCGTAAATCATATTTATATAATTAAATTATAATTTTTGGGGATTAAAACTAGGTTACATCCCCTCCCCATTATTTTTTCATTGTCCTCAGTGCACAACACCCTACAAGGGTTCATTCACTTTACAATTTTGTCTCTTGAGCCATTAATCAATCATATAGGCTTCCTGGCCCAAAATCTCACAAGCATTCCTTCCTAAAAAAATTTATATAGGCACCCTGGCCCAAAAAAGATATACATACATAGGCACTCCAGCCCAAAAACCATAGATACTTAGGCTCCCTGGCCCAACCTGCGTAAGATAATTTCACAATTCATCATTTTGGCAACTATTCCATCCAATGATCTTTCATTTTTTTTTCACGACCTACACCGCCTTTCTCTAGCTCCAAATGCAATATTATTTTTTTGTTTTCACAACAATTCCAACCAAAAAACTCTCGTTCCCCTCAACCTACACAACACAAGGAAGTGTACCCCTTCTCTGCACTGCAATCCTTCAATTTGTACCACTTCCCTTCCAGGGTTCGAGTACAAGGTCGGATAGGAAGTCTCTGAGTTGTGGTTACAGGAACTTCAGTTGCAATATATTTTATACTTTGTTGATTTCCACAACAATTTCAAACAACAAACTCTCTTTCTCTTCAACCTATACAACCCAAGGAAGTGTACCCCTTCTTTGCACTATAGGCCTTCAAGTTGTACCACTTCCCTTCTCGGGTTCTAGTACAAGGTCAGACAAGAAGTCTCTAAGTTGCAGCTCCAAGAGCTCTAGTTGTGATAGTGGAATCTCCAACTATCAAATAGTTTCAACTGTGCCTCTTGCACAACATCTTAACACATCTCTGGTGGAAACAAAATACACAATCATTTCATACAATCTCATGCAACTTCCCATAACAATTAAAACATAACACAATCAACTTAAACATATATAGTGACGATGAAATAGAAACATAAAAGCACTCAATCACATAAAAACACAGATGTAGAAACGTCATCCAGGCAAAACAAGCAACAACGAATAAAGAAAAACTTAGAATGCATTGAACGACAATTCACCCATGTTTCAACATGATTAGCACAATGATTACAATCACTTATCCATGTGGTTGTTTCTCTATTTTACGAGCAACCATGACAAGAATTTAGCTCATTGTTCCTTTCTGACACACCCTCATGATCCCATCCACTATGTCATATGCATTTTGAGTTCCACCCCCTTTTCCATCCTCACCCTCCAGGCTCAGGAATCCCCTTCACTACTACACAATCCCTTGGGCGATCCATGATTTTCCAAGGTGTTCTTGCGCAAGGGGTGCTAACTTACTACCCTATTTTTCACTGGGAATTTGTAACTTGTGGTGATCATAAGGTTCCAATTTCATAGCATTAGCCTCCTTTCCAGCTTTGATAGCTATCATCTCATATGTATCACACACATACAATCATCATGAGATATCATTATAGCAATTTTTACATATTAATTTCCAAATCTATTTTACATATAGGAAACAAAGTTTCCCAACCACAAGATTTCTTCTCAAGACGTTTGGCTCTTGTAACAACATAAATTAGTGTTCCTTATGGAATTACACCACTGCCATATATCCAAGACCATTTTTCCTGCAATTTTTCTTATTTTATTTTATCCAAATAAATTGTTATCATATCATAACAATTCTCAATTATTGATTTCTCAAATCCATACTAAAAAAAAAAAAAAATTTACCAGGCATGAGATTTTTGCTCAATATGTTTGCCTCTTGTAGTAGTAGTTATCGGTCTTCCTTATGGGCTTACATCCCTGCTATTTCCAAGACTACTCTACCTAAAATTTTCTCAACTTTCTTGCAGCCAAACAATATTGTTAACACTCATGCATGTTTTCAAAAGTTCATGAAAAGATCTTAGAATTGTAATTTACCAGCAACTCAATCATTTTCATCCATTATGCACATAAATAAATGGAATTCGACCATTAGTCATATTATCTAGAATGAAACTATCAGTCATTGTACATGCATTATCAACACACCAATGTTTTCATAATGCAATTAAAATTTACCAATAAATAAAACCAATGTTCCAATAATCATGGCCACAACTAGACAATGCATCCTTGCATTGAATCTGGAATACCATACATTCATTGTTATAGCAGGAATATATTCTCCCAAATTGACTTGGTTATAATTTCATAACCAACATAGCATAATATGCAATTACATTTTACATGAATGCATTCTAGCATCAATAGAATGTGTATACTCAAGACCCTCTGCCTCTTCTCATCAATTCAAATATTGAATTTTCACCGAGGGAATTCGAACCTCAATTCCCTTAATCATTTACGTATCATAAATAACCCAAAGACATACATGCATGGTTGTTATCACATTGCTTGATGCTACTTGATCAACTAATATTTTGTAGAAGCTTCCAGGCTCCCTTCACTAACTTTTGATCAACATCTTACCATCATCCTTTGTCTTCCTATGGATGGATTTTACATATAGTAGCAACCTCATCAACATCGTTTTCATCCATGCTATAAAAAATTTCATGGATACACAATCCATCATTAGTCATACTCGAATAACATGACATCATTATTCACACATAGCAATAGACCATTCTCAATATAAAATCATGCCACAAGCATGTTCAGGCATGTCCACATGCACATATGCACATCAATATGCACCAATCATTTGATCCTTCGTGCATATTTCATGCACATGCATTCAATCTTTATTGTATGCTTCATGCATCCTTTCTATCACACATTCCAATGCATATTTGTTTCAGATTTATTTGTGTATTTGGTTGTTCTTGTAGATGGCTTTTTCTATAGAATCTCACTACCCTGAGCATTTCCATTATGCTCAATTGTGCACCACTAACCCCTATTTTGAACCTGCTAGACAAGCCCCCACTTGGCCATTCCACATTTCTAGGCACTAGATCCATTAGTGTTGCCATCTCACAACTACTTCTTTTATGCAGAGAATCCAGTCCCAATGTGTTTTGGCTAAATTATCAATATGCTTAGCTTCATTAGTTGAATATTAACACTGCAATGTAATTAACCACTCCCCATTTCCTTGACCAAACCAGTCTCGAAATGCTAATATCAATGATTGGCATTCCCACATTTTGAAATATTTATTTTTACGTCATCTTTCTAATATTCTTTGTCATATATGCATTTGTTCAATTTTAAATACCTATCTTCACTTCATTGAGTGATTCTTTGTGAAGTACTACCTAGCCACTCAAGACCACTTTGCTCCAATTGGAATGCTACACTCCTCCATTGGCACCTATACCCTACTTTTGTTGCGCACTGTGATAATAGAGGCAACTTTCTTTCTTTGGATACTTTTTAGATAAGAGTAGCTAAATCATATCTAAGAATTTTTTCTCTTGCATTCATGTACTTGCACATAGAGATGACTCATCCACTCTATGAGTCATGCCTCATCTCATGAATCATTTTTCCTTCTCTTTAGCAATCTTGTATCCTTCACTACATTTCTACCTTCAAGACAATGGAGTCCTCCTTAACTTCTTGTGCATGCAATAACAGTATTCACCAAATGGATTCATGCTTTATGTGAGAATCTCTATTGATTTTCCTTTGCACATTGTTCAAACTCTATATCAATTGAATATTACTATTCTTCGATCTTATTTAGACATTGTCAACCTTGCATCACTTGCCCTGCAACTTTGCACTTTTTTGTTTTTTACAGCTCTTTGATGCTTTAGCCAATTTCACAAGCTTGACCTGCTTCCCTGTCAAGTGGACCCTGGGATTAATCCATAACATACCCACACAATGCTCATTGGTGGAATCCTATTCTCTTGCTAGCAATCCTTCACACAACACTCTTCGCTAGAGTGCTCCTCTACTTATTAATCAATGGATTGTTAATAAGCTCAACCTATTTTTACTTTTCCAAACTACTACACTTCAAATGTTACCCTACAATTATTCATAGAAAGTATAATGAGTTTCAATACTCTTCCTTACCTAGCAATCACCTATGGAACTTATCTTTATTCGCTGGGAACGTTTCTCCAAATTTTGGCATTATTTGGAAAAGTCCTTATATTGAGTAGTTACATGGTTCATGTAATCCAATTCCACTTCCTCCTGCAAATTTATAGAGAAACTCAATGCTTTCCCTAGGTAAATTAGACCTTCCATTTGGATTATCTTTCCAATGACCATACCATGCTTCAATCTGATTTATGGGCCAAAATTTATAGCCTCTTGAAATTCCATTCTACTCAATGGTGTCCTTCAAGTTCACCATAAACCTTCCTTCTAATTATTTGAGGATCCTTTGGATCAATACTAAAATATGAATGGATATATAGATCCTAATATCCAATATCTTTCCAATGACTACTTCCTTTCTCAATTATGAGCAGCGAGCAAAAATTTATAGTCAATTGAATGTCAATTACCCCTTTTTGTGCACCTTCTTCCAAATCCAAAATAATCTCAAACATCAACTTTGGCCACCTTTAGAGGTAATTAAGTTAGGAAACGAGGAAAATTTTCCACATGAGATAGATAATATACTAACATTGAAGTCACAATAACTCTCTGATTTTCAATTTGATGCTCCAGTCAAACACTGCAACAATCTGGAAACAACAACTTTGCCCCTTTGGGCTTTCTCCTGGCTTAGCAATTTTATCCATGTTCATGCATCCCTACACAAAATCCTTTTGGGATTTTGTCAAAATATCAATTGGTTACTCCCATTACTACCTAATAAATGACTTGTCCAAGTTCCACCCTCAACCAGGCTCCGGACTGATAGTTATGACCCACAGAAGTTTTGATTGTTTTCCATTTTTCTCCTTGTATGCTACAAGTGTCTTATTTCTCTTTCTACACATGTGTATGTACCTAGATCCCAATTATGTGTGTATGGTTGTATTATTTGGTTCAATATATTTACATGTACTACTCCTATTCCCCAAATAGACTTTTAAGCAAGGAGTTATGCCCTCCAAAAATAAACTGGTGTCAAAATTTTTATCTTGATTATTTCAGCTGTAACTTTCTCATATGAACTCCATTTTGCGAATGGCTTAGCTCGTTGGACAACTCTCCTCGAGATATTTTATTTAAGATATAGAAACAAAGCATTGTTCTTGTGGGATTTGATTGGATAAAAATATCGTTTAGGGCCTCAAAATTGCCCCGCAATTTTGTGACCTTCAAAAACTCAAAAAAATTATAGAAATTTGATTATTTTACTGCTATAACATTCTTTTAAATATGAACCATTGATCTCAAAATCGGGTGAGATCTTAGCCATTGATTTTCCCTTACTGTTTAAATTTCCGACCTAGCCGTCATGATCCATATTTTATGAGCAGAACAAAATGAAAACAGATTATTAAAATATGCTTAACACAAAATAATAGAGATACAGTAAAATTGGTTTTCTATTCAATAAGGAAATAAGCTGAAACTGTAAAATGCAGTGGAAAACAAGCTTGTTGGAATGGTTGCGGCTTATCTCTGAGAAGAGATGTGACGGCTACACTCATTCGCAATAAGATGGTTACAATGAGGCTCTGGAGACCTTTTACAATAAATAGTAATGTCAAAAACACTAGACATCCAAAAACCTAACACTAGAAGATGAAGTGCCAAAAGTCATGTGGGCCTCGTTTGGGTAAGTTAGTACATCAACTTCCCGAGGTCATAACGTTTGCATACAATCTTTGTTTTAGGCACACAATAACCCGTTGGAAAGGTCTAACCGAGAAGAAAAAATTTCAACTAGCCCAGAGCAATGATTTTGGCAATCCCCTTGGCCCCAAATCCCCAAAAAATGTCATTTAGGGTCTCAAAACGGCCCCAAACGTTTGGAACCCGAAAAACTGTCGAAAAACTAACAAGGTGGAAAACTATTTTTCGAGCCAGTGGAATAGGTGGGTGGCCACCGATATCCACCTAGATCAATCCTCCCTCCTTAGGAATCAATGGTCTCCATTGCATTGAGTTCCCCCATCAGATGAGGAAAATTCTGCAGAATTTGGCCCCAGGTGAGCCACTTGCCTTGGTGCAAGAGTTGCCCTGCTTTGACGACTCGATAAAGTTGGATCCTTTGTTTTTGAATGCCCTTGATCTGTGTGTCCACAATCTGATCATTATATTCATGTTGCATGTAGTCAAGGTTGAGCTCTGTTGATTTCAACTGCCCTGTTATCTCTGAGGTGTCCAATAATGGTGGGAAATATGGCTAAAGGAGAGTCATATTGAATAATGGATACAGACCAAGGAAGGGGGGAATGTTGAGCTCAAAAGCATTGTCACCCACAACCTTGTGATGGTGTACGACCCATAACAAAGTGGGCGAAGCTTCCGATGGGGCCTTGTAAGGCATTCTTTATGCAAATGCAACCAAACTTTGTCACCCACCTAAATATTATGTGGCACCTGATGTTGATCATGGCGCTGCTTGTACTTGGAATTAGACTTCTATAGAATATCTTGAACCTATTGGCGGATGTGTTGGATCAGCTCAATGAACCGAGTGTCTTTGTCAGCTTCTGGTGTAGCAGGGGATGAGTTGATCGAGGTGGTTTCCAGGGGTAGTGCAACATCCATGGGGCCCAATGGTTGGAATCCCAACCCCACCTGAAAGGGGTTGTGTCCAGTTGATCTATGTAGGGCTTAGTTGTAGCTATGTTGGACATAGGGAATACTCTCATCCCATGTGCGAGGATGTTTTGAATTGTACATACGCAGAATATGTATGACCATCCAATTGACGACCTCAATTTGGCCATCTATCTGGGAGTGGAAGGTAGTGGATTTAGTGAGCTTGGTATCTAGCAGTGACTAGAGGCTAGACCAAAATGAGCTGAGAAATTGATTGTCATAGTCTAAGATAATGGTTTATGGGATCCCAAAATGTACCCATACTCATTCAAATAAGAGCTTAGCAGTGGATTTTTCTGTGATGTTTGTTGTGCCTCTTTCGTCACCTTAGTGAGCAAAACAGAGGTGCTTGCAAGCTTAGTTGGGTTTGCTAAGCAGGACAGCTGTAAGGAAAAGGGTTAGAGAAAGAAATATAAAAGAACAACTAAGAATTAAACTAAGAAATAAAATAACAACTAAACTAATGAGCATAGGGACATAAGGACGAAAGAAACAATAAGACCCATGTCACCAATGGTAAGGTTGATATTAGTGAAAGAAAACACCAAGAATAAAGAGGACTATGAGTCCCTTCTTCTTCCAAGGGAGGGCTCTTGGACCCCCACAAATAAGCTCTTCTTACAACTTTGAATGAAAATGGTGAAAGAATTATTTGCTAATCCACTCAAGGGGTGAGATGGATTGCCCAATGTAATGGTGCTAGTATACTCTTGATGAGAATAGAGGATTCTTCAAGAGAATAGTAGCAGCATAACTTTCCTATTGAATTCCTTAAAAAATGAAGTGCACCCATGGCCTTTTTATAGCACCTCTTTGAGGTATTGTGCAACCAACTTGTTGTGTGGAAAGAGGCTAATTAGAGCATTTTTAGGTCTTTGGCCAGCCACCCAGTCGGATCCAGTCAAGATTTGAGTGTCAAATCAACTTGGAAGCTGAACCAGAAGTGGGTGGGAGGCCGACCACTCTCATAAATGCGTCATTCTCAGATGTGCGTGGCTTTCAGCGACCACAGTCGCGCATCAAGTGCATGTGCGCTTTTCCTATGTTTTTGTTTTGCGCATGTGTGCGCGCGCCTTGTGTAGTCATAGCGCACTTTAATTTTGTCAATGGTTGTATAGTTTTTGACCCTTTGTAAATGATTTTGTGGTAATTTTGGTCCATGGTTAACCTCATAACTATTTGAAGATGTTGAATTCTTGTAACCATTTGCGGATGAAATTTCAGTGATAACATATGCCCCCTGATGGATGAGGTTAGGAGCATACATATAGCCGAAATCCATCAATGTTTCTTCTACTAAGAGTGTCGTTGTAAGAGAACGCAATAGTGGGATTGTCAAGAGTTACCCATTGGAGGAAGAAGGGAACCTGTAGAACCCAACCTTCCATAAGGTGTGAAAAAATAAACTGTGTACAAATGAGGCGGGCATGCCCCATGCTCATGTCATGTAACTCAAAAAGGAATGATGTGTTGATGTAGACAACTGCAACACCCTCGGGGGCAGTCGTGATAAAGGCAGAAGAGAGGAACATACTCTGAACAATAGGCAGTGACATCTGTAAGAAATATCACGGATTCTGTAGGCATTGATAGCCCGGCCAAGTTTAGAGGTCTTTGGCGAATATAAGAAATAACTGCAATAGTCGCAAAGTAAGAACCATCGTAACATGAGAAAGTGTTGAAGTCGAATGTTACGGGGTCAACGATAGCAGGGAGCAATTATGGTTCTCCCTGTGCCGTTCGAGACCTCTCATTGGAAAGGGAATGAGAGTCAAGATATTGTTTCCCTTCTAGAAACTATGTTGATGTCGACAAAAAGGGGGATGCAACTCCAAGAAGCAAAGGGATTCGTGAAATCTACTAGGTCAGGTTAGGAACTGGAGGGGGTACATGGACGAAGTCAAGATGTAGGAAGACTAAAGACTGCCCTTGGTTGGGGGTATATGTGAGGTATAAGTGGCTGCAATCGTTCAACTAAGTCGAGTGTCAAGGGGACAACAAGACAGGGGATAAGTTGTGCCAGAGGCGGGACAAAGTGAACAAACTCAGAGGGCAGAGGTAAGTGGCATGTGGGATACTCGGAGTATATGGACGATGTCAATAGGGGTAGATGATAAGGAGTGCCCCAACCAAGGGCGACATGGGTTGCATTTGCCAAAAAAGGGAAGAAGGTCGTCAAAGGTGGCAACAAAAGGAGATGTAAATGCTGGAAACAAAGGCTTTTTACAATGTACCAAATAAATAAAGAATAATTTAGGATGAGTGTACAAATACAGAAACGGGTGCCCCAATGTAATATGGTTAGACCGGGTAGGGCGCAATTTGCTTGGAGAACTGGTGGAGGGTGGGGGCCCCATGGGTGTGTTTCTATATGAGGTAGGTGAAATGAAGGGAAATTTGCAGAGGGGAAAACTGATTATGGATGAAATGGAGGGTTCATGATACTATGGAGGTGCATTCAAAATAGAACCTTAAAGAGATAATCTGAGAGTCCAGTGGGAAAGCTAGCAAAATGAGGAGAAGGAGTATGTGGCTGATTCGTGACATGATGTAAGACTATCAGGACTCCCATCCCTAAAGGATTGAAAAGCAACATGAGTGTCAAAGTGAAAAAGGGTGCTATGAATGGGACAACTCATGTGGGGGAGAGTGCTACCGAGTGACAGTACCTAAGATGCAAATGGAGGTATTGGTACTACAGAGCCGGAGATGGGGATCCTAGAGGCAAATGTTAGAGGGTGTGACTGGAGATGCAAGTGAGATTTAGAGGGAATGATTACATGCCAGTGCTGATTATATACCTAAAGGGGTTGCATTGATGTATGATGACCAAGTACCTACACACATGAAAACCAAATACCCGACGTGAACAATATCTGAAGAGAATCGAACATACGAGCATTTATTTGATAATTTTGAATATGAGCATGCGTACCTAGACGAGGTATGAAAAAATGGTGCCCTGGGAGCTAAGGATAAAAAGTGGCTCAGGGACTGTCTTGATGTAAATGACGGGATGTTGATCCTGTGGCTGAAGATGAATTGAAGAATGGACACCCAGAGCTCTCGGAATGGTGATTGGAAGTTTGGCAGAAAGGCCTATATATAGCTGTAGGGCCCACATTTCCACCTCATTTGTACTTGCTGCCAGAGTGACTGGACAAGAGATATTTAGAGGAGATTTGGAGATTCCAAGAGAATGAGACAACCGATCCAAGACCAGCGAGCTTCAGGTTGGTAGTCTTATCGTCTTGCATAGAAGTAGATTTTCCATTCATGGGCAAGGTCTGTACTGAGGGTCATACAGGGGATTTTATGGGTGTGGGCCCCCAAGTGCGCGAGCGATCCGTAAATATGTGTGCACTAGTGCGTGCCTATTATCCGGATAGGCGCGCATGGGTGCACTCGTAGGGGTGACAAAGGCGCGCATGATATGTGTGCTTGTTTGCTACACAGCCACGCATGGGTGCGCGACTGTGTAGTGGACAAGCGCGCTTTGATGCGGGCTTGTGTTCGTGACAGGGGTACATGGAGGCACCCCTGTAGGGTGGGGAGGCGCGCACGTATGCGCGCCTGTGATATGGACTGGCGTGCACGTATGCACGCCTGTGGGATGGACAGGCGCGCATATGTGCACGCCCGTGGGATGGACAGGCACGCATATGTGCATGCCTGTGGGGTGAACAACCGCGCATATGTGCGCATATGTGCACTGAGTGCCTATGCGCAGACTGAAACAAGCTTATGGGCACAGGTGCACAAAAAAAAACTGTGGTTTAGGCACATGTGCGCATGATGTGCGTCTGTGAGCCAAAAAACCCGCGCACAACTGACACACGGCCGTGAAATAAAATTTCGGATGGAATTCTCCCAATCTAACTTGGAATTGCCGGTTAGTGCACCTATAGGTTAAATAAACCAAAATAAGAGCTATAAAAACCCAAATGGGGTAGGAAATTGATACCTTTCCCCAATGGAGTCGCCAATGTATTGCGCCTCTTTCGTCACCTTAGTGAGCAAAACAGAGGTGCTTTCAAGATTAGTTGGGTTTGCTAAGCAGGACAACTGTAAGGAAAAGAGTTAGAGAAATAAATATAAAAGAACAACTAAGAATTAAACTAAGAAATAAAATAACAACTAAACTAATGAGCATAGGGACATAAGGACAAAAAAAACAATAAGACCCATGTCACCAATGGTAAGGTTGATATTAGTGAAAGAAAACACCAAGATGAAAGAGGACTATGAGTCCTTTCTTCCTCCAAGGGAGGGCTCTTGGACCCCCAAAAATAAGCTCTTCTTACAACTTTGAATGAAATTGGTGAAATGATTCTTGATGTAAATGACGGGATGTTGATCCTGTGGCTGAAGACGGATTGAAAAATGGACACCCGGAGCTCTTGGAATGGTGATTGGAAGTTTGACGGAAAGGCCTATATATAGTTGTAGGGCCCACATTTCCACCTCATTTGTACTTGCTGCCAGAGTGACTGGACGAGAGGTATTCAGAGGAGATTTGGAGATTCCAAGAGAATGAGACAACCGATCCAAGACCAGCGAGCTTCAGGTTGGTAGTCTTATCGTCCTGCATAGAAGTAGATTTTCCATTCATGGGCAAGGTCTGTACTGAGGTTCATACAGAGGATTTTATGGGTGTGGGCCCCCAAGTGCGCGGGCGATCCGGAAATATGTGTGCACTAGTGCGCGCCTATTATCCGGATAGGCGCGCATGGGTGCGCTCGTAGGGGTGACAAAGGTGCGCATGATATGTGTGTTTGTTTGCTACACAGCCACACATGGGTGCGTGACTGTGTAGTGGACAAGCGCGCTTTGATGCGGGCTTGTGTTCATGACAGGGGTGCATGGAGGCACCCCTGTAGGGTGGGGAGGCGCGCACATATGCATGCCTGTGATGTGGACTGGCGTGCACGTATGCATGCCTGTGGGATGGACAGGCGCGCATATGTGCACACCTGTGGGATGGACAGGCGCGCATATGTGCATGCCTGTGGGGTGAACAGCCGCGCATATGTTCGCATATGTGCACTGAGCACCTATGCGCAGACTGAAACAAGCTTATGGGCACAGGTGCACAAAACAAAACTGTGGTTTAGGCACATGTGCGCACGATGTGCGTCTGTGAGCCAAAAAACCCGTGCACAACTGACACACGGCCGTGAAATAAAATTTCAGATGGAATTCTCCCAATCTAACTTGGAATTAGATGTTTTGTAGGTCGTCTTGGGCCGGTTAGTGCACCTATAGGTTAAATAAACCAAAATAAGAGCTATAAAAACCCAAATGGGGTAGGAAATTGATACCTTTCCCCAATGGAGTCGTCAATCTATTGTGCCTCTTTCGTCACCTTAGTGAGCAAAACAGAGGTGCTTGCAAGCTTAGTTGGATTTGCTAAGCAGGACAGCTGTAAGGAAAAGGGTTAGAGAAATAAATATAAAAGAACAACTAAGAATTAAACTAAGAAATAAAATAGCAACTAAACTAATGAGCATAGGAACATAAGGACAAAAAAAACAATAAGACCCATGTCACCAATGGTAAGGTTGATATTAGTGAAAGGAAACACCAAGATGAAAGAGGACTATGAGTCCTTTCTTCCTCCAAGGGAGGGCTCTTGGACCCCCAAAAATAAGCTCTTCTTACAACTTTGAATGAAAATGGTGAAATAATTCTTTGCTAATCCACTCAAGGGGTGAGATGGATTGCCCAATGTAATGGTGCTAGTATACTCTTCATGAGAATAGATAATTCCTCAAGAGAATAGTAGCAGCATAACTTTGCTATTGAATTCCTTAAAAAATGAAGTGCACCCATGGCCTTTTTATAGCACCTCTTTGAGGTATTGTGCAACCAACTTGTAGTGTGGAAAGAGGATAATTAGGGCATTTTTAGGTCTTTGACCAGCCACCCAGTCGGATCCAGTCCATATTTGAGTGTCAAATCAACTTGGAAGCTGAACCAGAAGTGGGTGGGAGGCCGACCACTCTCATAAATTCTTCGTTCTCAGATGTGTGCGGCTTTCAGAAACCACAGTCGTGCATCGGGCGCATGTGCGCTTTTCCTGCATTTTTGTTTTGTGCATGTGTGCGCGTGCCCTGTGTAGTCACAGTGCACTTTAATTTTGTCACTGGTTGTATAGTTTTTGACCCTTTGGAAATTCTTTTGTGGTAATTTTGGTCCATGGGTGACCTCATAACTATTTGACAATGCTGAATTCTTGTAACCATTTGTGGACGAAATTTCAGTGATAACAATGTTCTTCTTGTAGGGGGCTAGAATTGCCATCTTGGAAAATTGATCAACAACCACAAAAACATAGTCATTTCCCCTCATGGTGGATGGGAGGCCTGACATGTAGTCCATTGAGATGGATTCCCATTGCCTGTTAGGAGTAGGTAGAGGGGTGTACATGCCTTGTTTCTTAGTGGTCAATTTGGAAATAGCACAGGCAGAGCAGGACCTAATATACTTGTCGATATCATGTCAAAGTTTCAACCAATAGAAATGTTTCTGCAACACTGCCACTATCTTCTCGACACCAAAGTGTCCTACCACCCAGTTGTAGTGAGCTTACCAAATCAGCTTCACGCACTCACTTGATGGAACATAGAGATGACCCAGAAGACACAATAGCTCATTCTGAAGATGGAAATTAGGGACCACTGAGTTGGCACCCAACATTTGGTAGTTGGTGGAGAAGTCAGGGTCTGTCTCATAGAGGTGGGGCCATCTGGAGGTCTCATGACCACAAGAGTCTAGCATCGTGGTGAGTTTCACACCTGGAGGTCATATGAGGTAGTCAACAACTCGGTTGGTACTTCATGTTTTATACATGATGTTGAGGTCGAACTGTTGTAAGTATGTTGACCACTTCTGATGGTGATCATTCTACAATTTGTTTTGGGTCTGCATGAACTGTAGTGGCTTGTGATCAGTGTGGATGACTGTCTCCTTCCCAAGAATGTAATGTCTCCATTGGTGGTAGGCTTGCACAATGGAGTACATTTCTTTGTTGTAAGTAGGGTACTTACAGAAAACATCTAATACTTTCTCACTATGATATGCCACGAGGTGGATGTGTTGAGTGAAGACGACGCCCACAACATAGTCTAAAGCATCTGCCTCAATCTGTTTGGTAATGAAAATACTAGGGATGAGCACAAACACTTCTTCAAGTCATAGAAGGCTTTTTTTTGGGATAGGCCCCACACAAATTTTTCCTTACCTCCACCCCTGGTTACTTGGTTGAGGACCCATGCAATATGAGAGAAACCCAGCAGGAACCTGCGATAGAAATTGGCGATGCCCAAGAAGCTATGAAATTCAGTGAGTGTGGTTAGGGCTGGCCAGTCACGAATGACCTAGATTTTGGTTGGATCGACATGCACATCATGCTTATCAATGATGTAGCCTAAGTAATGGATCATGTCCATGAAGAAGGATCATTTTTCTAAGTTTGCATATAGTTTGTGTTGTTGCAGGGTGTCCAGAACCTGCTGAATCTGCTGCAGGTGTTCCGCCCAGGTCTTGTTGTAGATGAGGATGTCATCCAGATACACCACTACAAAAGCATTGGTGAAATTTTGTAGGACATCATCCATCATCCTCATAAAAGTTGCTGGAGAATTTGGAAAACTAAAGGGCATGACCATCCATTCAAAAAGACCTTCTTTTGACTTGAAGGAAGTATTCCATACATCTGTCTATTCTATTGGGACCTGGTGGTAGCCAAACTTCAGATCAATCTTACTAAAGTATTTGTCCCCCGTGAGCTGATCAAGGAGGTCATCGATTTGGGGAATCGGGTACTGGTTTCGGACTGTGATTTTATTTAGGGCCAGGTAATCAATGCATAGTCACCAGGTCCCATCTTTCTTTTACACTAGCATGATTGGGCTCCCACAAGGGGATGAGTTGGGATGTATGTGCCCCTTGTAGAGAAGTTCTTGGATCTATCTCTTGATATCCTCATTTTCTAACAGAGAGTGGTGCTAGACTGGCCCATTGGGTAGCGATGCGCCTGGGGTCATATCGATGGAATGCTTGACCTGGCAATGCAGAGGTACCCCGGTAGGAGAGGAGAAGATATCTCATTAATATTCCACGACCTTATCCAATTTCTTCTGTTGTGTGGAGATATCGGCCGCAAAGGCCCTGGATGTGGCTGCGATCTTTCTCTCACTCTAAGAGTGAATCAAGAAGAAGACAAATTTTTTTCTGAGAGATGACCTTAATGCATTGCTTGGCAAAGATCAAGGAAATAGCACTAGGAGGGCTTGCCTTGGGTACCCTGTACAATTTCCTATTCAAAGTAATCATAACACTATGAGGCCTAGACTCATATACAACATGACGTTTCCATAAATAAGGTTGGCCCAAAAGAACATTACAAACTTCGAGAGGAGAAACATCACACAATACCTCGTCTTTGAATGGCTTGATGTCGTACGACAGTTGACATTGTTGGTTGAAGTGGAGATCACTTCCTTGGATGAGCCATCCAATGGTGTAGGGTTGTGGGTGCGACGTTGTCAGTAGGGCCAGTCTCTTAACAACCTATGGTGAGATGAGTTTTTTCTGGCTACCGCTATCAATGATGAAGTGTAGTGGGGTGACTTTTACCCACATCTGGGAATGGAAGAGGCGCTTTCCTTCTTTTGTCTCATCTGGTTCACCAGGCTAGAGCTTGGTGGTAGTAATGGTGAAACTGGGTTCCTCGTCAATGATCTATCTTCCCACTTTTTGTTCTGACTCAGAGTCAGAACCCACATTTAATTCAGAGGCTTTCACTTTGGCCACTAGTGACTTCTTTGAGCAACAGTCATTAGTGTTATTCTAAGGGCTCTTATGGAAGTCACACCACTTCCTGGTATCTTTCTTTGTCTTTCCGGTATCCTTCTTTGCTTGCAGCTTGGATTTTTTGTCTTGATATTGTCCATATTTTCTCTGTCCTTTGTTATGTGGGTTGGGGCCTCCCTTTCCTAGATTTTTCTATGAGGGGTTCCCAGGCCCAAATTGTCGTGTCTTTTGTTTGAGCTTATGCTCGATTTTGACGACATATTGGTAGGTCGCGCCCAAGGATGAGATGTCCAGAAATTCCATTTTAGACTGGATGTATCTATGCAAAGCATCACAATACTTGAGCACCAGATGTCGCTCTGAACCTTTGATACCCAGCTTGGTGCGCAAGGTATGGAAGATATTTGTGAACTCTGGCACTGCTTGGTCTCTTTCTTGCCAAAGTGTGGTCCATTTGGTATACAATTTGGCATAACTTCTGACAAGGTAGTATTGTTACTTAATAGAATCCCTGAAGGATTCCCAGGTGGTCATGACTGTAAATAATGAGGTTTCCTATGTTTCCTTTTTCTCACAGAAAGTTTCCCACCAATCTTTGACACGGGGAATGGATTTGAGAAGCACAAAAGTAATATTTTCTCTATTCAAAAAGTTATGGAAAAAAAATACCCTTATAGTAGATTCAACCACTTGTCTACAACATATGCATCTATCTGACCTTTAAATATAGGAATATCAAAGTTGATTTGTACCTTGAATGGGGCAGCACCTCCGCTTGAGGAAGATGTGTCGCTTGTTGGTATTTGCCAAAGGATTTGCGCGAAACTATACATCATCTCATTCCTCTGTTGCATGAGGGATTCCTCAAGCAACATTTTGAAAGGATCTCTTGTCCTGTCATATTTATTTTCTCCTACCATGAGAGGTCACTTGGGCATGCTAGAGATTTTTTCCTCAAGAGAAACAAGCTCGAGACCCAATTCTGTGTACCCTGACCTCATTGGGGACATGCATTAAGATGGCAAGGAGAAAACCGCTCTGATACCACTGATCCGTATTTTATGAGCAAAATGAAATGAATACAGATTATTAAAATATGCTTAACACAAAATAATAGATATACAATAAAACTAGTTTTCTATTCAAGAAGGAAATAAGTTGAAATTGTAAAATGCAGCGTAAAACAAGCTTGTTGAAATGGTGGCGGCTTATCTCTGAGAAGAGATGTGACAACTGCAGTCATTCACAAGAACATGGTTACAATGAGGCTCTAGAGACCTTTTACAATAAACAGGAATGTAAAAAACCCTAGACATTCAAAAACCTAACCCTAGGAGATGAAGCACCAAAAGTCATGTGGGCCCCGTTTGGGTAAGTTAATACATCAAATTCCCAGGGTCGTAACTTTTGCATACGATCTCCATTTTAGGCACATGATAGCAAGTTGGAAAGGTCTAATCGAGAAGAAAAAATTTTGACTGGCCCACGGAAGTGCCTCCGGCAGTCCCCTGTGCCCTAAATCCCCAAAAACCGTTGTTTAGGGCCTCAAAACAGCCCCATAAGTTTGGAACCCGAAAAACTGTTGAAAAACTGCCAAGGTGGAAAACTATTTTTCGAGCCAGTACAATAGGTGGGTGGCCATTGATATCTGCCTAGATCATGTCATCCATCAGCCTATTCCTTTGGAAACAAATTACATCACATTGTTGAATCGATCGATCTAACCATCAGTCGTCGACCGTTAACATTTCTCATTAGTGGATGAACTCTTTTCCAATTTGGCTGACCCAACCATCGGTCCATCGACCATCATCCATTCTTGTTGACTGTTGAAAACACCTCTCCAATTTAGCTAGCCTGACCATTGGCCATTGGATATTTCTTTGGATCACATGGCATGACACACCATCCATAGGTGTCAACTTGGATGACATAGCACAACACATGGATTTTGACATGGCATGACACATGGTTATCGACGTGGCATGACACATCATCACTCTCTTTTCTTCATCGACCATCGATCGATTCTCTTAGATGACCTGAACACCTTTTTTGAATTCAATCGACGCCAGATCATCGGCTCATCTACCGTTCCTCTTGGTATGATTTAAACTATTATGAATCAGTCGATACCTGACCATAAACCTATCAAGCATCGTCAATTTCTATGGGAAACTGAAAACACTTCGCTAAATCTAACCAATGCCCGACCATCGGCCCATCGGCCATCGATGATTTCCTTTGGCAACCAAACCAAAATCTTTTCCAATTCGACCGACCCGACCATCGGTCGTCAACCATTTCTCTTGGCAATTTCCAATACTTAGAATTTTTTACCAAATACCTGATAAATCTGGGTCGTTGATCTCCAAGCCAAGATGATCTCGACCATCGATCATGATCTAGGTGGATATTGGTGGCCACCCACCTATTCCAACTGGCTCCTCTTGACAGTTTTTAGTTCAACGTGTTTTTCTGTACTTCTTTGTAATTGTGGGTTCTACACTTATGGGATTGTCTAAATCCCTACACATCTTTCAGGTGGAGACTGGTGGCCACCCACCTAATCCAATTGTCTTATTTTGGGAGTTTTCATGTCAACACAACTTTTTGTACTTCCAAGGCCGTTTTGGGGCCCTAAACAATGTTTTTTTGGCTTGCGACAGTCAAATTGTAGACAGAGTCAAATTTTTATGGCATAATGTGTATTTCTCGAAAATACCTTTCCAATGGGATATCACCCACCTAAAACGGAGGTCGCATGCAAAAGTTACGACCCTAGGAAGTTGAGGTACCAACTTACCCAGCGGGGCCCACATAAATTTTGGCATTTTATCTCCCAGGGTTAGGATTTTGGATGTCTAGGGTTTTGACATTCATGAGTAATGTTAAAAAGTCCTTTGAAGCCTCACTGTAATCATTTTGCTCAGACGAATGTGTGTAGTAGCCACATCTCTCCTCAGAGATAGCAACCACCATTCGAGTAAGTTGTTTTTAGTTATGTAGTTTTACAGTTTCAACCTATTTTATTTATTCAATAGAAGTTATTGTTCACTGGATATTTGTTGTTGTTCTCAATATCTCTGTGTTATTGTATTCAGTTTGTTGTTCTTTTCATTCTGCTCATAAATCTGGATCAAATCAACTCCAACCTTCCAACTTACGAAACTAATCAGGACCATCGATTTTCTTCCTTTGCAAAACATCGAAAACAAATCAATGCCATTGATTTAATCAACCTTCCAAATGGTATAAATCTTACAAATTTTTAAATTTATCGGGGTTAATCTCAGTTGTTGATCTCACGATCAAACGCGATCTTGACCATCAATTTACCAAACTTCCTATAACTCTGCAGTGGCCATTAAAATACAAAATATGATCTTGTGGGTCGAATATAACTCTGTAACCTAGCCAATTTATGCCATTAATCACCTCAAACATTACTGAGTAATTCAAAACTCGAATTTTCCCACGAATTTGGGGATTTTTGCTATGTTTCTCCATTATTTTCCCCTAAAGTAATTTATACCAATGTCTGTAGCAGTGAACTTACCCAAATTTGCATTGGTTCTTGGCCCACACAAGTCCAATGTTGAACCAAAATCTCTGATACCATATTGTAACGTACTCAACCCCCAGCTGAGTAACATCACATGCAGAATAAACATTAAAACATAGTATTTTCTGCTTATTAATTTCCTGAAGCTTACCAGCTATAAATCACACACAATTTAACCATTTGAATGATACCACAATTCTAAATGCATCTAACAACATATATTAAAACTTGAATGCAAATGATCAAGCAAACAACAAACATACAACATCCATATAAACCATGTACACAATGGAGTATCATAATAAACACAACAAAGAACTTATCTTTCAATAGATAACCAA
>JASDQU010099752.1:591276-603805 GCA_032191745.1 Picea mariana
AGGTTACAATCAATTTACCAAAACTTTCACAACCCAAGGAATGGGATCCCCCTTCACTGCAGACAGTCCCTTAAGCCTTCCCACTTCATTCCAGGGCTCCAGTGCATCTGGTTGACTATAAAACCTCTCAGCTACTCCAAGAGGGCTCACAACAACCCTCAAAAGTCTCTTGAGTCATATTCTCAACATAAAACGCTTCACAGGATTACATCCCTATTTACATGCACACAAGCCTCTTTCTTAGCATAAAACATAGCCCAACAATGATTTCTTTCAAGCTTGACATTGTTAGGTAGCTAGAGAGGTAGTAGTGGGGTCCCAAAGGGCCCATAGTGATAATAGTGGAGGCCATTCGATTTAAGGTGGACTAGGTGTTACACATCAAAATTACTCACTTCAATAGTGTCGCAAGTGTCGTCATTACAAGTGTCGCAAGTGTCATCATTACAAGTGTTGTAAACATCATACTACCATCTTGCCTATGTCATGTCTCTAATGACATCACAGGGACACTTAAGACACCTTCAAAGACTGGTTTAAGGAAGAGAATTCATATGATGAAGAGTGCAAAGAATTTGCCATGAAGAAAACCACTTAAAAAACAATTTTGAAGGCCAATGCTCCCCTACCCACTATCAAGGAGTGTCAGCACTCCCTACCCTTCCTTGGGGGAGTGTTCCAGCACTTTGTGCACCCTTCTGGGAGATCACTGAGATTTTTTTAGGAAATTTTGGGCAGCGCTCCCCTACTCATTGTCAGGGACCAATAGCACTCCCTACCCTTCTTTGGGGCAGCGTTGCAACACTTTGTGTCCCATTCTGAGGGAGCATTGGGTTGTTTGAGGGAATCTTTCACTGTTGAGGAAAATTAGGGAAAAATCCCCCTCATCTCTAGAGTTAGTTGGATTCGAATCTGAGGTCAAGGTTGGATCTTAAGGAGGATCCACAACTCATGGATAAAGATCCTTGTACTATCCCAAGAATATCTAAGGTGGTTGGGCCTCTCCAAGCTTATATAAGGAAGCCTTCTCATGGTGAAATGGACATGGCAGTTTAGAGGCATCAAACTTATGATCTCATAAGGGAGATATCATTGAAACATCATCATTTTGTGTGGATTATCTGAGCAAAGGGTTGGACAAGGAGAGTTGGGAGAGGTTGTTGCACCTTCATCAAAGATCTATAAGTATTCTCTATTGTTCTCATTAATATACATATGTGCTTGGCCTGTTTCTTTCAAGGTTGTGTTTATTCTACATAAACTTGTCTTTATTAGATAGATCTGGTTTCAAGCTAATCTTAGTAGAATAGGAATCTCGTTATGTCTTTGTTGGCTTTGCAGGACTTATCGAGGAGCTTGGGGATCAAAGCTCAACTTAGACTATGCGAGGATGAACATTGTTAAAAAGGTACACCTTTCTTCCTCTTCTCTATACATTATTTTAGCTAGGTTTAAAAGGATGTCAGTGACCAACATTCGCACCCTTTCTGTCTTGGTCTTAGGATTCTAGAGCCCAAGAGGAAGTCCACTTATCCGCAGGCGGATTCTTCTATAACAGAAATTGGGGACTCCACCGGGGAACAAAGCTTTCAGTTTTGGTTTCCTTCCTTGGTCTTGTTTTTGGCCTTTGCTCAACTTTAGATCTTATGCATGTTGTGTCTCTGATTCTTAGATATGTTGTTGGCTCTTGGATTCATCTTACACACTCAATTTTTGCATTTTTCCTGAGTTCTTTTTTATTTCTGGGCAAATGTTTGAGTTCTGAGAGGCCAGCGCTCCCCTGCCTCTACCACCAGGGTGTTGGCACTCCCTTTCAGGCTCCCACAGAGCATTGCAATGCTCTGGTACCCTTGACACTAGAGCGTTGCCCCTTTTTCTTCTAAAATCTTCTTGGGAGTTGATTTATCAGTCTTATTTTGTTGATTCATCTTCTTAGGGTTAATTCTATCTCAATGTGTCCTTGTTTAGCCTCCATTTTTTTTTTTTTTTTTAAGGATTGATGATGCTTTGTTTGGATTTTTGACATTTTTTCCTTACTTTGAGTCACTATTCTTCTTTGAGATTTAAAGTCGATCTATTGCTTTCTCATTCATCTGATTGTATGAAAGTTGTTGTAAAGGAATTCAAGGATCTATGACCGGCTCCATTTGATATTTAAGGTCATTTTCCCAAGAAATTCCTGGTTGTTCATCATCCATTAACCTTCTCCTACCTTCACTAGCAATTTCACCAATTTTCATGCATTTTAGGTGAGTTTTTTGCAATGTTTTCCTCTTTTTCTGAGTTTCTGGGAGGACTAGAACCCCCCCTCCCCCTAGGCCATAACAGAGTGCCAGCACTCCCCTACAATGTTTTAGGTAGCATTGCAACACTCTGTACCCTTGTGTTAGGGAGTGCTAGTCTATTTTTTGAGAGTTTTTTGCCTTCTTCTGCTCAGTCTTTTGCATTCTCTTTTGCAGAGATCTTTACCGAGAGTCTATGGTTGGTTTGTGAAGTTGTTTGGATTGGTTTTTGATGCCTTTTGATGTTTATCATTCCCTATTTTCTTGATTGGAGCTTGAAACCTTTTTCAGAAATGTGAAATTGTCTTTTCTAGTTGCTTTAATGACAGGACAGTTTTGAGTGATTTCTCTTTCTCCCTATCATTTATTGGATTCTTCTCTGCATTTTATTGTATTCCTTGAATGCTTGATTGGTTGTAGAATCCTTGATGGTTTTCTTCTTGTTAGAACAAGTCTCTACTTGCTTTCTTTCATACCTCATTGCCTTGAGTGCATGCTTTGTGTGTATCCCTTTTGCTTCGTGTCTTTTGCATCTGCATAGGACTCTTTCTCTTGATTAAAAGTAGTGGAGCATTGAAGGTTTTGTATTTACTTTTTGTATATGTCATAATCAAACAAATAAGATAAATGCATTTTTTCTTTTGGGTAGTGAAACTAGCTTGCATTTGAAGTAGCAGAATTGCATGGTTTTTGGCTTTTTGGGGGCATTGTGCATCTGTAATGATGAATGTTTTCTCCTTCTTGTAGCATAGCTTTCATCGAAATGAAAATATTGCATATTCATATCTTTGCATAACTTTTGAGTTGGTCAAAACACCATATTATCCACACCATTTTTCTTTTGAGTAACAACAGCCTTAAAAATCAAGCACTAAACTAAAAATTGATTAGACATTTTTATATTTTCTAGTAGCAAACCTACATTAGATTAGTTGTAGGGATTTGGAATAGGTGTGAAAGATAAATTTCCAAAGCTGCAAAAAAACATAGGCTCTTGTTTTAGGGAGAGGTGAAATCCAATTGCTATATTTTTTCCTGGGAAGCCCTTCTCACACAAGGTTCAAACCTGAGGTCGCATTGAGACTAGCAGAGTTACTCACCCTGCTTTGTTGGTCTTGGTGTAGATATTGCGCGTATTATGGGGGTCTCTTGAAAGTATACCCACAATGATGAGTGGAAGCCTTTCAAGTTGACTTCGAGCTAGATACCCTGCCCTTGCACGTGGATCAGACTGTCAAATGTTTCCCCAGGCATCACTGTTGTAGTTGGTAACCTTAGTGGCCTATCTATTTAATGTCTTTACACAAGGTGACTGTGGAGGGGAAAGTCTTCACGGTACCTGGAATCGACGTTGGCCAAACTCACTCGGGCTCCTTGGAGGGTATACCCACATTTATGTGTGGGAGCTTGCACCAGGGTGTAAGTCCGTTAAGTAGGTCGTCAACGTAACTTTTTCACCCACTCTATCTCAGCCCCTTCTTACTTTGTTCTCACGACATTGGATTTCATCACCAACTAGTGTGCTCATTATGAGAAGGTTTTGTTTTCTTTCTTGCTTACTAGATTTTTAGTGTGTGTTGTTTGTTCTCCCTAGCAAAATCTAGGTTGGATCTTTATTTTTATGGTTTCAGTTCCTGGAATGACCAATGAAGGAACCCCTTTTCCAGGGGAACCCTTTGTTTTTCCTTCTTACGGAAACATTGGTCCTCCTTACATCGCTACTTTGAGCCTTCCAATTCTCACAATTGGGTTACCAGTATGGTTGTTTTCCACTCCGATGATCTCAAATGGAGGTGCTTCAGATGTAAGCACACCACCCACATATCAACCTCATGTCGACCTTTCTCCTTCTTCGCCCGTCAGGTCTCCTTTGATTTCTCCTTCTTCGCCTAGTGAAAGCTCTAAAGTGAGTATCCAAGTTGATAAGAAGAAGAAGAAACTAAAAGAGAAGAAGAAGAAGAACCAGAAAAGGACCACACCTCCAACCATATCAGATGTTGGATCCAAAAAACCAGCTACCGTTAATAGTACTAGGAGTGTTGATGAGGTTGACAAGATTAAAATGAAGAATCTGAAACCCAAATTCCCTTGCAGTCTTTGTAAGGGTGACCACTTTCTGAGGGATTGCCCTGGTCTTCCCAAGGTCTTATAAATGTGGTCCTCCACGTCATCAACCTCTGCTATACATGATGGTGACACCCTATCAACTAGTGATGTTAAGGTTGGTACGAAGAAGACAATTGTCAAATTTCCTTGTATGTTATGTGAAGGTGATCATTATTCACCCTTTTCCTCGTATGAACGAGTCTTATTCTCTTTTGGAAAAGCTTCAACTCCCAACTGGTTATCATAAGATTTCCCCCAACCCATAGTTAGTTGATGGAATGGTCAATCCGGTTCCATCCCCGGTCAGTCCAGTTGATCAGGTGGTCAATCTAGTTTCATCCTCGGTTGAACCACTAACCAAAGTAGTTGATCCAGTTCCATCATCGATCAGCCCCACTTTTCCTCTGAAAAGTGAAACCCAAGTGACTAATCTAGTCTCGTTATTGGTCAATCCCACCCTTCATCCGAAGAGTTCCAATGTGGTCAATCCCACTCCTCCTCTGACGAGTGCCAAAGTGGTTGCTTCAGTCCCTTCATCGGTCAGTCTGGTTGATCATGTCGTCAATCTGGTCACATCCTTAGTTGAATGACTTGACAAAGTGGTTGATCTGATCCCATCTTTGGTTGATCCCACTCTCCCGTTAGAGAGTGCAACCCAAGAGGTCAATATGTTTCCACCTATCGACCCCATTCTCCCCTTGGAGAATAAAACCCAAGTGGTCGATTTGATGTCGTTATCCATTGATCCAACTCTCCTGCTAGAGAGTAAACCTGATTATGCCCACGTTTTTATCGTTGATATAGGATCTACCGTGTCAGGGGGCATTCCTCCTTCTCCTGCGAAAACCCCTCCAAGTAATGAGGCCATCCTTTTTTATTGGGGTGCGCTAACTAGACCTCGTATTCCCTCTCACATTCCTTTCAATATTGCAGTACAGGTTTGTGGTCGGGACGTTCCTCATGCGCTGATAGATGAAGGTTCGTCGTTTAGTATTTTTTCCTCTATTGCTTGGCAATATTTGGGTTATCCTCAACTTGTACCAGTTACCTAGACTTTGTTCTCTTTTAACAGAAGAACCAGTCACCCTTTAGGGATCCTTCTTCAGTTTCCTGTAACTTTGGGAGGGAAAATTGTCTTTGTTGATGTCATGGTAGTCCAAGACCCCTTAGATTTCGATTTACTCCTTGGGCGAGATTATTTCTATGCCATGAAAGCTATTGTGTCCACTCTTTTTCGTGTGATATATTTCCCATGCGATGGAAGAATGGTGACTATTGATCAACTTTCGTTTGTTGGCCCTGACTTGACCATCAACCCAATGAACTCCCTAAACAGGTCTTATATGCAATCAGTATCATCCCTGCCACAAGTCAATTATGTGGTGTTATCTCCCATGCATTCTGCTGCCGATGAAGATGACTTAGATCGGACAGTTGACATGGTGATCTCTTCGGTAGGGTCTTTGGAGCTTGATCTCCTTACCCCTATCACGGACCTCGACATGTGTTCCTTCCAGAGTGCTTTCCTTCCATCTAGTGAAGATCTCTTGGAAGCCATGACCAATTTTTGTCCCTTGACATGGTGTCCTTCTATAGAATTATTCTCTTGGAAGCCATGATCAAGAAGAAGTCACGATCATAGTTTCTCTTCTCTGTAGCAAGCTCGTTAAAAAATGAAACAAAAGCTATGAGCATAGTTTTTCCTCTCTGTAACAAGCTCATTAAAAAATGAAACAGAAATCTGGGGATTCAACCCAGAGCCTTGAGCATAGTTCTTTTTCTGTGACAAGCTCGTTAAAAAATGAAACAATCACCTCTCCCATCAGGTTGAGTCTTTCACCAGATCTCGTAGATGTCGAGTCGAGACTTTCGTTAGGTCTCATTTTTGAACCTTCATTTCATCCACCTGTATCATTTTTCTCCATCTAGTACAGAAATTGGTGACAACCTCAGAGCCGGTGAATGAATTGAAGCTTGGGGGGGCATGTCTCCAGCCTTTGATTATCTTTCGAGAGTTATGCCACTAGATTTTCAAGCTAGGGGCAGAGTACCAACCATCCATGGGTATCCCTACCTTTGGAAATTATTTTGGAATTTACAAGCATAGTTTAATTTTGTTTCAAGCTTGTGTAAAAATGAAACCAATACTGAGCATGGTCTTAGTTCCTTCTCATGCTCGAAAAAACATGAGAACGCAACCGAGTAAACTTTTATCTCTTTTTCGGACTTGCATGGTTATACAAAAAAGGAACCCCTTGGAGTCGTCTTTAAGCTCTTTTCAGACTCTCTAAACATGAAAATATTGTTGAGTAATCTTGCTTCCTTTAACACTCATTAAAAGGTTTGAAAGGGCATCTTTTGAGTGATAATTTATCTATTTTTCGGCCTCACAGGACTAACATTACAAAAAAAGACAACCCTGGAGTCATCTTTAAGTTCTTTTCAGACTCTCTAAACATGAAAAATCACCGAGTTTACCTTCTTTGGACTCGTTAAAAAAATCATACATTGAAGGGCCCACACGGGACTGAACCCTTACTCTAGTACTAGACTTAGAAACCAGTTAGTACTCTAGTATCAGTTAGTACTCTAGTACCTTGGGAATCATTGACATTAATGATGATTTCCCTCGAGCTTGTTAACGGTTTACCTCATTGACTGGTAATCAAGTGGTTTCTGCCATGTTTGACATCAGGACATCTATTCACATGGTTAGATTTGTACTACATCGGGATCGGTAAGAAGACCTTGGGTTGAGTCATCACTCTTATATGTACTTTGCCTAGGTTGTGACGGAGTTTCTTTTGAACATTGACACATATACTGTCATATAGATCCACTTTGTATTGATCATGGCTATGTCTTGTCATCTTGTAGATCCACTGTGTACTTTTCGTGGCTACGATCAGTTCATGTCATGGAAGTATAAATACACATTGTATCTTTGGTGGCTATACCTTTTTGTTAATATAATTATGGATCCGCAGTGTATTTTATGGCGGCCATACCTTGAAAATCTTTATCACTCAAGCATAGGTATGCCTGCCTTGGGTTTGAAACATATCATGATATTTGTTTGATGGTTGTGTGCAACTTCTACCAGGTTCTTCAAGTCCATACTCTTGCTTGAAAAATTCTACAAAATACTTCAGTCATCACGTCTTCTAACTTCGCACTTTGGTGGGAAATCTGTTACACATCAAAATTACTCACTTCAATAGTGTTGCAAGTGTCGTCATTACAAGTGTTGCAAACATCATACTGCCATCTCTCCTATGTCGTGTCTCTAATGACATCACATGGACACTTAAGACACCTTCAAAGACTGGTTTAAGGAAGAGAAATCATTTGATGAAGAGTACAAAGAATTTTCCATGAAGAAAACCACTTAAAAATCAATTTTGAAGGATAGCACTCCCCTACCCACTATCAGGGAGTGCTAGCGCTCCTTACCCTTCCTTGGGGGAGCATTCCAACACTCTGTGCACCCTTCTGGGGGGAACACTGGGATTTTTTAAAGAAATTTTGGGCAATGCTCTCCTACCCACTGTTAGGGAGTGCCAATGCTCCCTACCCTTCTTTGGGGGAGCGTTGCAACACTTTGTGTTCCATTCCAAGGGAGCACTGGGCTGTTTGAGGGAATCTTTGACTATTGAGGAAAATCAGGGAAAAATCCCCCTCATCTATAGAGTTAGTTGGATTTGAATCTGAAGTCAAGGTTGGATCTTAGGGAGGATCCACAACTGATGGAGAAAGATCCTCAACCTATCCCAAGAATATCTAAGGTGGTTGGGCCTCTCCAAGCTTATATAAGGAGGTCTTCTCATGGTGAAATGGACATGGCAGTTTATAGGCATCAAACTTATGATCTCATAAGGGAGATATCATTGAAGCATCATCATTTTTGAGTGAATTATCTGAGCAAAGGGTTGGCCAAGGAGATCTGGGAGAGGTTGCTGCACCTTCATCAAAGGTCTGTAAGTATTCTCTATTGTTCTCATTAATATACATATGTGTTTGGCCTGTTTCTTTCAAGGTTGTGTTTATTCTACATGAACTTGTCTCTATTAGATAGATCTGGTTTCAAGCTACTCTTAGTAGAATAGGAAGCTCATTCTGTCTTTGTTGGGTTTGCAGGACTTATCGAGAATCTTGGGGATCAAAGCTCAGCTCGGACTGTGCGAGGACGAACATCGTTAAAAAGGTACACCTTTCTTCCTCTTTTCTATACATTAGTTTAGCTAGGTTTACAAGGATGTCAGTGACCAACGTTAGCACCCTTTCTGTCTTGGTATTAGGAGTCTAGAGCCCAAGAGGAAGTCCACTTGTCTGCAGGGGGATTCTTCTGTAACACTAGGTCCATTATATTATTAAATAAGGCCCACTATGGTAGCTAGATATAATAAATTGGAAGTTAGATATAATAAATGTAAGAATACTTCTTAGAAGGTTCTACTTCTAGAAGATTCCTCCTCTAGAATGTTCTTAGGTGATGGTAGCACTATATAAAGGGGTTCAAGAAATGCAATGGGACATGAAGATAAATATTGTCTTTGAAGCGGTAGCTCAATAGGAGGATGCCCCCTCGAAGAGGCAAGTGAACATGAGAGAATCCCTTCCATAATAAGATCCATTGTATGGTGTTTCCCTATCCTAATGGTTTGATAGTATTAAAAGAGATTTTGCATATTGTTCTTGTATATATGTTGTGGTGTTTTTGTATTCAGTGTTTGGTTCTTAACAAGTGGTATCAGAACACTTTCCTTGGCCAAAGAAGGGAAGACATTTTTGCTCTTTTTGCAGAAATTTTATAGGGAAAAAAAAGAGAGGGTGATGCACTTCAGGTTCCTATCTGAAGCTTTACGAGCTGAATTTGGCAAAAAAAATGGTTATTTGAACTATTATTAGAAAAATACCTAATTTCAAAAAAAAAACAGCTGAAACAGAGTCTTGGAAGTGAAGTTATGATCATTTTAAATTCAACTGTTTTTCAGGGTTTTTCCGGAAAAAAAAAACGACGATTTTCTACCGTAACTTATTGTTCTATTTTTCTGGTTTTTTCATGACAGTTGCAGGACCAAAGAGTTCATAGAATGCTCAGATGGATATTTCCTCTCAAACCCTCAAAGAAATTCTACAAATTACTGAAGCATTCAAATCTCAATTGTATAACACATTGGATGTCAAATTGGATGACTTTGTAGATGGCCTCACAAACGACCTCAATGATAGTTTTCGTAGTATTCAAGATTCATTGGATAGCATGCAGGAGAGATTTCTTATGGAAGATATCAGGGATGAATATAATCAAGAAATATATGCTTGGTATGATTTGGAGGCCGATTGCGATGATTGGTATAGTTGTCATTTCTGGGATGACAACCACTTTCATATTTTATTTGATGACTCTAATCCACCTTCTGTAGAGAGCATCAATCTGACAAATCGGGAGGCAATGATTATTACCAGTGTCTATCCTGCATATTCTATAGTGGTATTATTCCTTCCAGATTTTGCTACGACCATTTTCCACTATGTGGATGGATTTTCTTATTTGGATTCACGTGACAAGGGTCAGTCTTTGGAGCATCATTTTGAGTTGGTTATTGGGTTCCAAAATCTTCCAGGGGGAGTTCACATGAGCACTTGGACACGGGACTCGGGCTTACAATGGCGGTTGGACTACTTCAACATGGTGGCTTTCCTTTCTACATGGGACCTTGGTTCTCTAGTATTCTTCAACATTATGGTCCACAATTATCCATGGGACCATGATATATGGTTGTACATCAAGCATTGAGGACAACGCTTTCATAAGGGATAGAATGTTAGGTAGCTAGAGAGGTAGTAGTGGGGGCCCAAAGAGCCCATAGTGATAATAGTGAAGGACATTCAATGTAAGGTGGACTAGGTCCATTATATTATTAAATAAGGCCCACTATGGTAGCTAGATATGATAAATCGGTAGCTAGATATAATAAATGTAAGAGGACTTCTTAGAAGGTTCTACTTCTAGAAGATTCCTCCTCTAGAATGTTCTTAGGTGATGGTAGCACTATATAAAAGGGTTCAAGCAATGTAATAGGGCATGAAGAGAAATATTGTCTTTGGAGCGATAGCTCAATAGGAGGATGCCCCCTCGAAGAGGCAAGTGAACATGAGAGGATCTCTTCCATAATAGGATCCATTGTATGGTGTTTCCCTATCCTAAGGGTTTGATAGTATTAAAAGAGATTTTGCATATTGTTCTTGTATATCTGTTGTAGTGCTTTTGTATTCAGTCTTTGGTTCTTAACAGACATGGTTGATGTTTTTTCCAACACTCATATCCTCTCTTGTTGTCCAAAATCTGCAAGTAAAAACTGCTCTCCATGCAAAAATGTGACTGTCCATAAAACTCTCCCCTTGACCCTACATATTTTCTCTATTTGTTTGCTTTTTTGACTTGACTTACACTTTTCCCCAAGTTGATTGTACCCATGCCCATGCTCTTCAATAACTATGGGATGTGATTCCTCACACCCACCCTCTTACAAGAGTTTAATTATTGGCTTTAGGAGCACTCAATAACAAATAAAAGGTTTACACAATGATAATAATAATTCAGGAATGCGGGTTTGGATTAATACCCATGAGTAACTCTCCCTTGGACCCCTCTCTCTTGTGGAATCATAGCCCCCCCATCGCTCTTCATCCTTTTTGTATTGCAACCAACAATTACTAGTTTTTATTAGTTATTTCAATGCACCTAATTTACCATTCACCCTTCGGCCACATTAAACCAATATGAGCTCTTCGTCTCAACACATCGGCTCACCAACCTAAATCACATTTATACAATTACATTATAATTCACGGGGATTAAAACTAGGGATGTTACACTCCACATGTGTGAGTAATGGAAGTTGACATAACATCCACTCGATACCATAGTGGTAGACATAACTTTTGCATATGAACTCTGATTGAGGTGATCTTCATGTAGTTGGAAAGCTCTCAAAATGTAGAATAGTGTTGAGAGAATCGAAGCTAAACTTACAAAGTTTTGACCCCAAAAATGAGATGAGCTCTAGAAGGTTTTGGATCCTAAATCACAAAAATAAGACCTATCCATAAAATAAACCCTTCAAAACACTAACACGAACTTTTCCACTCATAAATGACAAATTATATATAATCAATTCAAAATCAACAACATCATACTCTTATTCTATAATACTTAGAAAAACAAAAACACTTTCAAAGATCAAACTTCTTTGTCATAAACCCAAAAAACACCAATTTTAAAAGATGAAACAACTTCACTCTCATAAGATTACATCTCTATGTGTGAGTTCAAACTTTGAGTTAAAAAAACGGTGATCCTTGATCCAACCACAACCATTCATTATTTACAACCATTCAATTTAGAACATAGTATTTTAATTCAAGGAATAAATGAACACGACGTGGGAGAAGATCTCCTCAGTGGGTAATGGAAGATAGTAATTACGCGAAAGGCGTACACCTATTGACAATGGGTAGATCTAATAGGGGTTTAGTGTTTAATAAGTTTTCTATGGACAGGATTAAATATGGCTGGAATATTCTTAGTAGTCACACAAAATAAATGGTTGTGATTTCAATCATTAACTTCNTAGCTATTATAAAGACATCCGTTTATGTGTTTACTTTTTTACATTTACCTAATCATATTTAAAAATTACTTTGATAAGTAATTGATTGCCATGTAAGTGATTAACAGAAATTAAAATATTAACACTAGATAAATGAAGCCCAACTGTTTATTTGTTAATCAATAATAAAATTTAATATATTCTTTTAGGAATTCTTTTCATCTTATCAACGTTTCAACGTTGATCAGCCACAATTATATGACTGTGCTAGTTCTATTGAATAGAGAAAGGATTCGAGAATGCAGTGCCCAAATCGAAGCCCACACAACCTTTATCCTAATTCATCGTTTGGCGTTTGATACAAGTTCCATTCGATTTACCCTGTACCAGGTTTGTGGTTCAATTCTTGGTTGACGTGATACCTCCTCCCTCAATCCTTTACCACCAATATTGCCCACCGTGACTGTCATGCTTTATGGATCTTCTTTAACTCGTCGCTTCTATCGATTCTGGTATATTACAGAG
>JASDQU010099752.1:612073-628927 GCA_032191745.1 Picea mariana
TAGCTATTATAAAGACATCCGTTTATGTGTTTACTTTTTTACATTTACCTAATCATATTTAAAAATTACTTTGATAAGTAATTGATTGCCATGTAAGTGATTAACAGAAATTAAAATATTAACACTAGATAAATGAAGCCCAACTGTTTATTTGTTAATCAATAATAAAATTTAATATATTCTTTTAGGAATTCTTTTCATCTTATCAACGTTTCAACGTTGATCAGCCACAATTATATGACTGTGCTAGTTCTATTGAATAGAGAAAGGATTCGAGAATGCAGTGCCCAAATCGAAGCCCACACAACCTTTATCCTAATTCATCGTTTGGCGTTTGATACAAGTTCCATTCGATTTACCCTGTACCAGGTTTGTGGTTCAATTCTTGGTTGACGTGATACCTCCTCCCTCAATCCTTTACCACCAATATTGCCCACCGTGACTGTCATGCTTTATGGATCTTCTTTAACTCGTCGCTTCTATCGATTCTGGTATATTACAGAGWTTCATATGATTTCGTGCCGCAGCAATAAATAATTCCTCTACTGAAATCCACGGTGCACATAAAAACTAGAATTTGGAAGTTAATCCTTTTGTCCATCTGCTGTTTCGTCAATGATTGCCATGGAATTCATGCCACAGTTGCCTCCAAAAGAGCATTTGAAGAGCAGTCAAACATATTCTACCAAATTCAAAAATCTCAAACACAACAATGACGCTTATAGCTCTGCTACGAAGGGCAAACCCAATAAGAAAAACATGCCGGAATCAGAAGAGCCAAAGAATTATTCTCGTCAAATCAGTAGTCTATGCAAGGATGGCAGATTGAAGGAAGCACTGGAGATTTCTGTGGTCATGCAGCAGGAGGCCATCAGGATGGGATCAGACACACATGCTTCTCTGTTGCAGGCGTCTATCAAAACAAAATCCCTGACAGAGGGAAAGCAAATTCATGCCCGCATCGTCATTACTGGCCATTCTCAAAAGGTAAATCTGGGAACCAAAATCGTTAATCTGTATGCTGCCTGTGGGAATATGGGAGATGCGCATCTCATGTTTGATAGATTGGAAAAACGGAATCTCACATTATGGAACGTTATGATTAGAGGGTATGCCGGGATTGGGTTATATGAGGAAGCCCTTGCACTGTATCATAAAATGCAGAGGACAGGTTTAGTGCCGGACAAGTTTACGTTTACGTTTGTTCTTAAGGCTTGTTCTGGGCTGTTGGCTCTGCAAGAGGGAAAGATGATTCATGATCAGATTGTAAATAGTGGGCTTGAGTTGGATGTATTTGTAGGATCTACCCTTATAGACATGTATGCTAAATGCGGTTGTACAGAGGATGCACGCCAAGTGTTTGACAAAATGTCTACAAGAGATGTTGTTTCATGGAACGCAATGATTGCAGGGTATGCCCAGAGTGGTCATTTGGAGAAAGCTTTGGCGCTCTATCACCAGATGCAGATGGCAGGTGTAATGCCCAATTCAGTTACGGTGACGTGCATGCTTCCGGCATGTGGGGAATTAGGGGATATTGAAGAAGGGAAGGAAATCCATGATTGCATTGTTAGGAGTGGGTTTGATACGGATGTTTCTGTGGGAACTGCACTTATAAATATGTATGCCAAGTGCGGGACTATGGATATTGCACGCCAAGTGTTTGAGAAAATGTCTGTAAAAAATGTTGTTGCGTGGACTGCAATGATTTCTGGGTATGTTGAGAATGAGTTCTTTGAGGAGGCGGTAGAACTTTTTTGTCAAATGCAGCGGGTAGGCATGAAACCTGACCAAATCAGCATCGCGAGCATTATCCCAGTATGTGCTGGGTTGGCAGCTCTGCAAAAAGGAAAGGAGATCCATGGGTATACAATTAAAAATGGATTTGACTTGGATGTTTTTGTGATGAATGGCCTTATAGATATGTATGCAAACTGCAGAAGCATAGAAATTGCGGAAATATTGTTTGACAGAATGTCAGAAAAAGATGTAGTAACATGGAATACAATGATTGAAGGGTACGTTAAGTATGCACAAGACAACGATGCATTAGCATTCTTTTGCCAAATGCAACTGGCAAACATGAAACCCAATTCAGTCACCATGCTAAATGTGCTTTCAATATGCGCCCAGTTAGCAGTACTGCCAAAGGGCAAGGAAATACATGGTTACATAATTAAGAGTGGAATTGAACTAGATATCTTTTTGAGGAACACCCTCATAGATATGTATTGTAGCTGTGGCAGTGTAAAAGTTGCACGCAGCTTGTTTGACAGGATGTTTGAAAAGGATGTGTTCTCATGGAATACTATGATTGCAGGGTATGTCCAGGATGAACACGCAGACGATGCCCTAAAACTTTTTCAGCAAATGCAACTGCTGGGCGTGAAACCCAATACCTTAACCATGGTGAATGTCCTTACAGCATGTACCCATTTAGCAGCTCTGGAACAAGGCTGCTTGATCCATAGTTACATAATTAGAAGTGGGTTTGATTCAGATGTGTTTGTGGAGACTGCCCTTATAGACATGTATGCCAAATGCGGGAGTATTGAAACTGCTTGCCAAATATTTGAAAAAATGTCAACAAGAGATGTAGTGTCGTGGAATGCAATGATTGGAGGATATGTGCAGAATGGATATGCCAATGACGCATTGAAGCTCTTCCATCATATGCAAGAAGCAGATGTGAAACCTAATCTTGTGACTCTTGTGAATGTTATCCCTGCATGTGCTCATTTAGCAGCTCTTCAACAAGTCAAGTTAATTCATACATACATCCTTAGAAGTGGATTTGAATCAGAACTTTCTGTGAAGAATGCACTGATAACCATGTATGCCAAATGTGGCAGACTAGAGTTTGCATGCCAGTTGTTTGCCAAAATGCCTGAAAGAGATATTGTCTCGTGTAATGCCATGATTGCAGGATATGCAATGCACGGGCAAGCTAGGAATGCCATTACACTTTTTTCCCAAATGCAACAGGTTGGCATCAAGCCAGACCATATCACCTTTGTTGGTGTTTTGTCAGCATGCAGTCATGCTGGCTTGGTGAATGAAGGCCGGCGATATTTTGATTGCATGAGTCGTGATTATTGCATCATTCCCATAATGGTGCACTATGCATGCATGGTTGACCTTCTTGGTCGTGCTGGGTATCTAGATGAGGCACAGGACTTCATCCAAAAGATGCCATTAGAACCCGATGCTAGTGTGTGGCGGGCCTTGCTTGGTGCCTGTAGAATTCATCACAATATTGAACTCGCGGAACGTGTATCTAAACGCCTTATTGAACTAGAGCCCAAACATGCTGGAAATTTTGTACTGCTATCGAACATATATGCTGCAATTGGAAGATGGGACAATGTAGCAAAGATGAGAACAATGCTTAAAGAAAGGGGTTTGAAAAAAAGTCCAGGATGCAGCTGGATTGAAAATAAGAACAGGGTTCATACATTCCTGGTAGGAGATCGATCAAACCCAGAGTCAGAGAAAATCTATGCTCTGCTTGAGTGCCTGTCTCAGCAGATGGAGGAGGCAGGGTATGTGCCTGACACGGGCTTTGTTTTGCATGATGTGGAAGAGGAGGAGAAGGAACACATGCTTTCCACTCACAGTGAGAAGCTGGCCATTGCTTTTGGTCTTATTAGCACATACCCTAGGACATCTATCCACATCACCAAAAATCTCCGTGTCTGTGGTGACTGCCACAATGCCACTAAGTTAATCTCTAAGATTGTTCGACGAGAAATAATTGTGAGGGATAAAAGCCGTTTTCATCATTTTAAGAATGGACTATGTTCCTGTGGAGATTACTGGTGATGTTAATTAAGGCAACAAATATAAACTTGTCTAGCTAGAAACTGCTGCAGATTAGTTCGCTCAACTTGTAAGCCAGGGCTTAAACATTAAAGAAATGAGGTTTCAAGCTGAACCTGGAGTTTGGTTCCCTTCCAGTATTGTTTTTTGTTGAAGCCAAGATTACTGCTCACTTCTTTGTTTTGGGTAACCTTAGAGTTTATTGGCCATTTTCCTTTGGCATTTCCAAGTTGTCATGCTTAGTGAGTGCTGCTGGTGCGAGCACAGGTACTAGGATGTCATTTTTGAAATAAAAGTGCGGGGAGGGCGCCTGTATGTGTGCGTATAATTATTGTAAATAGCTCATCATATAATTATAATAGCGATGTTTTGGAAATCATTCGTTCTACTAAGAACAAACAATAAAGGGCAATTGTTCCACCAAAGTTGTCAGGGTTTGCACTTGGTTAGAACTAAGGCATCTCCCCCACATTAAAATCCCGATAGATGGATAGCAAGCCAGTGTTCTCACCTTAGAGCTAGCCCATTGACAATATTATACACATTATTGATCTATATGAATCACTATTGAATATATCTATTATCTATTTATATATTAATATAGCAGATTAGTATCTTCTATTATATATATATATATATATATATATATATATATATATTCTTGAATATGCGTATGTAAGGGTATTGTTATTATATATTAAGTTATTAACTATTTTGTCTATTATTACTTGAGGTGCCCCAAATTCCCATATAGGTATGCCTCTAGATATGGGATCCAGATCCACACTATGGACAAGAGATGTGTAATGGCCCAATCTTTAAGGTAAGGGATACAAACTCTTGCTTAGTCGTTGGGATAGGGCTTTATCATGTAAATAGTTTAGGATTAAATTTCAGTGGTGTAGAGCCCTTGTGTGTGGGAAGGTGGTTAACCTTCCAGAAATGGTTCAACTTTTTCATCAAAGGAACTTGAACTTAGCACATGTTTGAAAACCAAATTGATCTAAATAGATATTAGTAGAATACTTTATTAAAAAAATGGGTTGAAATCATCTTCTAAAATTAGGAAAAGAAAATCCTCATTTTCCAAATAAAGAAAGCATGACATGTTCCAAAAGTTGTGTTGTAAAAGAATGCGGTATCCTCATAATTCTTGTCAGTAATCTAATTTGTTGTGGAGGGGAAAGAATCGATGTTGGAGGATTTTTGCAATGACTCAACAAGCTAAATCAAATCTCTACTTCCAAAGTCATTCTAAAGGTTTGAATCTTTTGTTGTAATGTCATGCGCGTACCTCCCTAGTGCCAAAACCTAATAAGCACAGAATTTGCGCGTACCTCCCTAGTGGAAAACAAATATGTCTTTGCATTGCACAAGCTATCAGGTTTGAATTTGAAAAAAAATGCTGCAAGCCAAAACCTAAAGTGCAAGACAAAATACAATGGCAGTAAAAATAAAATAGAGATTAGAAAGTCTTCAAAATCTTCTGGTTGTGAGGTCTGGTTTGCAGCAGCATATAAATCCCAACATACCTTGATCTTTATGTCAATGGAGTGTCTATAGAGGTAGTGACCCTCTTATTATCTTAATGTTTGATTGGTTGTAGGATGTTTATATGTGCTTGTTTGACTTCTCCTTTTATGTGGTACATGTGTGAATAACAACAAACAATAAACAAGATAATAAATAGTCAGATGCGCAGTATTTGGCATCTTGGAATAGTTTCTACAACTTCAATTTTCCTCTCCTCTCTTGTGCCAACCTACTTTGGTTAAGTTTGGTCTGGAACATTTAAATCTGAACATACCATAATCTTTATGCCAATTAAGTGTCGTACATAAATAGTGGCCCTACATTGAATGCCATTGATTGATGTAGGCGATGTGACTAATAATTATTTATTTAAGCAAACAAACGTTAGCTGACTCAATTAATTTGTTGTAAATTTGATACATTTTGTGCATAAGATATTTCGGAGGCATTTTTGAAAGTAAGATTAAGATTCATCAATATAAGCATTTTCAGACTTAATTAACTTGTCCTAAAAGAGGTTTCTATATGAATATAAATCAATGCTAAAATTAAAATGATTTACATCACGGCTTTTAAATAAAATTAGATTTCCCAAGCTGCAAGGAAGATCTAAGTTAATACTATCTTTGCCAAAGGGCAGGCAGTTTTGTTGTCAATGTTCATAATAATTGCGACATTTATCATTATGTTTGGACCCTTCACATTCCTTCCTGTGTCTTGTAATACTCATGTTTGACACTACCACACACACAGCAAGCTCACTGCATCAACTCTGTCAGATGTGTGAAGACGAGAAACACATTTTTTAATTCTTTTGTACAAAGAAGACCGAATAAGCAACCCCGCTATTTCCATTACTTGTTACGTCGAAAGGCGTACACCTATTGATAATGGGAGATTTAATAGGGGTTTAGTGCTTAATAAGTTTTCTATGGACAGGATTAAATATGGCTGGAATATTCTTAGTAGTCACACAAAATAAATGGCTGTGATTTCAATCATTAACTTCCTAGCGATTATAAAGACATCCGTTTATGTGTTTATCTTTTTACATTTACCTAATCATATTTAAAAATTACTTTGATAGCTAACTGATTGCCACGTAAATGATTGACATACATAAATTAAAATATTAACACCAGATAAATGAAACGCAACCATTTATTTATTAATCAATAATAAAATTTAATAAATTCTTTACCAGCAAATACTTTTCGGCGTTGTCCAACTGCTATATTCTTTACTTGTTTATAGCACTAATGGATACTCATTTTAAAATCACAATATGCTTGCAACGACAAAATGCAATAATATAGTTTTATGGATGCCCATTTCATATACAACTACACTTTTTTTCCCAAGAGAAATTACTCGTTTTTATATAAGGTATAAAAACATTTACAATATCTCAGTAGCCAAACAAAGCCGAGATCACATGCGCCATTACAGGACTGAACATGCATTATAAAGGATGAAGCAGCCAGGCGAAAAAAGAGACAATATATCCAGGAGCGATACAGCTAACGCAAACTGTAAATCACCAGGCGAGATCGATATCTGTCGGGCGAAGACACGGCCCAGAGACACCAGCCTCCATCACATTGTCTCATGATTGAATCCAAGCACAATCAAAAGAAAAAGTAGCACAGAAGAAAGACCGAATGTCTATCTCCCAAAAGGAGAGCATCTCAATGATGAGTAATCCTGTCATCAATCCGGCACAATCAAATGAGAGTTGTATCACAGATGAGAGACAGGTATTGTCAAAGGTCCATGGGGAAAGCACCGCAAGGATAAGAAAGCATGTACCCATAGTTGTAGAAACAGGCAGGCACAGATTGTCCCACAGAGCACAGAGTGTAATCCGATGCAGCGATCAAGATTAGACTTCGAAGAGGTTGTAGAAAGAATGTGGACTGTCCAATCCTTCGTCACAGTGGAATATGGATAGTCTGCCCACCACTTGTCTGAGAGCTCTCTTGGAGAGAGCATCAGCATCAGAATTGTAGGATCTGGGCAGATGTCTGAAAGAGATGTCTGTGAAGGAACGAGCCAGCAGACGGGTTTTATGTTTCCAGCCCTCAACATGGAAAGAATGGAGATGGCACGAACCATTAATCCAGTCAATAATTACTTTTGAGTCTCCAATAACCTGTAGATGATCTAGGGACCAAGAGGAAGCCAGCAAAAGTGTAGTCCATAAGCCAAGAAGCTCGGTCTTTGTATTCGTGCCTCTACCACAACTTAGGGACCACTTTGTAGTCCTCCCCGGGTGAGATTTAAAGGTGCCTCCAGCACCACAACATAATCCGGTAGACTGTGCCGCTCCATCCAAAAAAGCAACAGAGTAGCCTGCCGGAAGGATATAATTGACCTTTTTGTGTAGATGCGCCGAGTCTCTAGCCTGCTGCCAGTGGAAAGAGACCAGTATTTTATGACAGACCGCCCGAAGAGATGGGGAAGCATCCTCAAAGAGCACCTTGTTACGCTCTAGCCAGATGTGCCAGCAAACTAGCACTGCCAGGGTAGGAGGTGCCTTTTGGACCGTGGACCAGGAGTGGAAACATTCAGAAAAAGAGACACCAGTCCAGAGGAAAGGGAGAGAGAAGTGCTATAGGATGTGTTTCCAGATGTTTTGTGTAAAATCACAGTGTATAAACAGATGATGAATGTTCTCCGAGTCTCTTCTACAAAGGACACAAAACTCAGGTCCTTGCCAACCTCTTCTAAGGAGGTTCTCCCACGTGAGGATTTTATCGTTAATACCGAGCCAAAAAAATAATTTTAGTTTTAAAGGAAGCTGCCAAGACCAAAAACAACGAAGCCACCAAGGCTGTGCCTCGGTCGTCCTATCCGCTAAGAGCGCAGCATATACATTCTTGGCAGCTACAGTCCCCGAGCCATCACCACCTGTCCAGTGGAGGGTGTCCCGAGCTGCTGTGAGGGAGAGGCCTGCGCACCTTAAGGCAGCCGTGAAAGTGTCCAGCTCCAAAGCTACACTTGTTCTTTAATGTCTACTAAAGATTCAACTAATCCTATGGGTGAATTTATCCTCTTATCAAGGTTGATGTTATTGTTAACTATTAATAAAATATGGTCCTACTAATCTTGTAAGCATTAATATTCCATACTAATGGCAAACCAACATTCTGCATTAATACAAATTTGAGTGGAGAGTGGCATGGTCAGAATTTGATTGGATAAGAAGTGCAGTCAACTCGCCCATTAATGAATCATAGGTTAGGCAACCAGGTTGAAAATTGGTATGAACTCTAGTTTTCTGTTGAAATGTCATTAACTTTTCTCTTCTGTTGAAATGTCATTAACTTTTCCTAAATAGTTTTGTAGATGAAGCATATATATTTCTTCGTAAATTTAGTATAAATGATAGCCTATACAGAGTCTATACTTTTCCAGCTTCAGAACATCTTCCGAGATGTCATCGGAGTTGCTCCAATAATGGTTGGTGGCAGCGTAATGAACAATCATATTGTAATTTCACACTAAAACATTGTCTCTTCTATTTCACAAACATTGAATTAAGTGTCAGTGGCATCTCTTTTCCATCTCTTTCGAGCCAATGGGTCACCAGGGTAGTAAACTGTTAAACTTGCTTGTCTTCTATGGTTGTTGTTTTTTTAGTGTATTTTAAGATGAATGTAAAATATGAACACCATTACATTATATATGTTATTATATTTAGACTATCAGTGTAGATCCATTTTAACTTCAGATTTATTAAATATATAAAGATAATAAAAAAACAATTAAGATGCAAATTTTTTAGTGTTTAAAAAATTCCAAATTAAAATGAAAATCTATCATTGATATCGTGATGGTATTAAATGATATTTTGATAAAAAACAATTAAAAAAAATGCCTAAAATTCTTTTTTTTAAATAATTAATATAATTTTGTTTTTATAATATTATTTTTATATCATAAAATAGTTGATATAATTTTGTTTTTATATTATTATTTTTATATCATAGCACACATCATATTTATTATTAACATATTTTTGGTTTTCTATAACATATTAAGATGAGTTGGCCCACATGAACATTTCAAACAAATAGACAAATAAAAGGGATAATATAATCTTTTCAACAATGAACTGCGAGTGCACCTCGCTACCCTTGATTCAACAAACTGGACAAAACCACACACCTTGCGAGAGGATGTGAGACAACATGGAAGATCCCCCAAATTTATTTTCATCTGTCACGCAGTTTTGAACTTATTGCAGCCCATATCCTTCCCCTTCACTGCCAACTATTGATCGCAGGCATCCGAATAACACTTTAGCAACCTCATCAACGTTTGCAAAAGGAGAATTTTTTTTCTAAGATTTTGTTAGATTAAACTGTATTTGATTATTTTTACCTAGTCCGAAATATAATGCATATTATTTGTATTTTTAGGAAAGGATCTCATTTTACCATGTTTTTTTTGGAGCTCTTATACATGAAAATCGTTGATTTTCATCTCTCACGCACTTTTGAAGTTATGGCAGTGCATAGTCTTAACTTTCACTATCCATAATTAATAGTAGGTAGAGACTTCAAATAATTAAAATAAGTTTATTTTCATTTCAAATTTATTAAAAATTTATTAAGTATGGATAGAGATCAAATCTTTTGAAATATAATTTTTTTTATCATTTAAGATGAATCTAGGCCGGTTGTAATGTCACTTTTCTTAATATAAGTATGAGCTTGTTAAAAGTCTGAGCTTGCAACTTGTGTAATTATGGATATGTAAAAATATAATTTGAAGTGTAATTTTTTTATCATTTAAGATGGATCTATGTTGGTTGTCATCTCACTCAACTCCAAAAAACTCATATCTCACAAGTTATATAAACATCATATCTATAGTATTTCTATTTATGTGTAATTCAACTTGGTAGAATACATAATCACAACTTATGTAAATATATACATATTTGAGGTTTAATTATTTTTATATAATTTAATATGGATCCACTAATTTCATTCAACTCCAAAAGAACTCATAACTTGTGTAACGATCATATTTATAGTATTTCTATTTATGTGTAGCTCTGGTATCTCTCTTTTATTGAAACATTGCCAACCAATTTCCCACGGATAGGTTATAGGCGGATTTCTTGGAGTAGGTGAGTCGAGCGAATCTGCATGATTTCAAGAGAGCCATAGGGCGAGATTTGAACGATGGAAGAGCTTGATATTCGTGTGCTACATGCTGGAAGACATATTCTTTGCAAAGGGGCGATATTTTTTGGCCTATCGCTCACTCCCTGAGCCGTATTGGAGGAGCAATAATCACTCTCACACTTACGAATTGCAAAACTTCTCGAGCTCATCGCCCCCTGAGCCCTTTAAGAGGAGCGATAACTTTTACGGAGATCATCGCTCCTGTTAGTCCCTAAAGTTGCACTTGACTGCGAAAGGGAAAGCTAGGGCACCTCAATTATTGCAATGGTTTTTATAAATAAAGATTTATTTTGGGTTTTTTAAATTGGTTTGAAAGTTAAGTAGTGGGTAAAATAACAATATCAATCTCAAATAACAAGAACAAATTCCTATAACACTTGCTTAGTATATGTTAGTCAACCTGATGAATTAGATCACATATTATAACATGAAAGACATAGATATGTAAGTTTCCAACATGTTCACTCACAAATGAAATCCTTGATCCTAAATATCATTCAAGAACAAGAAACATGTATTTAAACACAAATCAGGTTATGAACAAGCAATCATCAAAATATTCACTGACTTAAATCATAAACAAGATATATCGAATGCTTCACAAAAGATAAATATGCATTCAAGTAAGAAAAGAAAGAATAAAAGACAAGAGAAGTCTAACCATGAGATAGCCTTTTCCATTTAGTACAAAATGAAATAAGTCATAGTCTTTACAATCAGAAACAAAGTTTTCCAAAATACCACTACTCCCCAACCCCCTCAAGTTATGTTAACAAACCTCTTTTTTATACACAAAAAATGGTTTGAATAGATCCTATTATCTAGATGTAGTTATAATCTAATCCTAATTTCTGGCTAACATTTAGGAAATACATTCTATAACACTCATTGCATATGAATCTAAAGAATCTAATCATTAGATAGATGACTTGACATTTTGACTAGTGTTGATCTCAATAGATATTTAGATCCTATAAAGTAGGACTGTTGCAACTATTTGTTGAGTTGGGTCTTTAAACCTGCATAAAGAAATGATCATAAATATAGTTGCAAATGGGACTTTAGTTGCTCGAACTACCTCAACACCTTGTTGAAAAAAGATTACCAAAATATTCTAGTAAGACTTCCTCGTGTATTGCACAAGTTGTATCTTTATATTTTTCCTTTAGGTGCAAAGTAACCAACCTATGTATTTCCCTTGAAAACAACTTTAGAATTTCCAATTCATTTAAATACACGTGCTCCTCTTGTTGAAAAAAAAAATAAAAAAATGTACGTTGAACTAGCTTTTGAACCTTCATTGTGGAGCAGAAGAGGGACCTCTGGTCTGCTCTTGTTTCAACTTAGTATTGAGAAATACATTATTCCAATATAGCTTGATCTTCATCTTTCTCACCTTCTTAGACAATTCATGTTGATTTTTTTTTTTTTAGCTTTTGCACCTTTTCTTATAGGTTGGAATTCCAAAGTTAAAGTGCCAACTTTTATTGTTCCAATGCTTTGATAGATGCTTGCCCTTTTGAAGATGAACCTACAGTAATCTCCTCTTCCATAGAATTTTTTGGAATTTGTATTTCTTGGATGTCTAGACCTGGCAGCTCATCTGTCTCTCGGATATAGGTTGGATCTTGCTTTATTTCAACTTCATAATTCATTGTTTCTGTCACTAGTAACCGTTTCTTTGTCCTCCATCAGAGACAGCTTGAATAAGGATTTGGAATTGAGCCTTAGTTTGTTAGATTCCCTAGTCTTAGGCCTTCTTTGGTAATCTGCAACTAGTTTTCCATTTTCTAGTTTACTCTATTTTTTATCAGTGGTCTTCTCTTCAGGTTCATCATGATACTCTGTTTCAGGTTTTGACTTGACTTCCAACAACTGCTCTTCTCTTTTATTTACCATTTTCCTTGTATAAACTCTGTCAAAACACTTAAAATCAAGCCCTGAAACAAGGGATCCAGGTTCTTGTTGAATTTATGCTTCTTTTTGTAGTTGAGGCTTCCTCTTACATGATCTGGTTGATTTGGCTATAGGGGAGAATTCCTTCAGTTTTGCAGAATCCTTTGAAGTGTTTTCTTTTCTTTTTGAAGCTTTAGGTGATGACGGGGCATTTTAAAATTGACCATGACGATTTTCTGAAAAATTCCATTATGAATAGACCATATTTTCTCCTAAACTACTGAGAAATTTTGAAAACCACCCACAATTAGGTTAAATCATCCAATTCCTGAATTGGGGTTTTAACCATTTCAGATGATTCCTTATGGTTTGTCCATAATCTATTCCCAAAATTTGATACCCAGTAAATGACGGGAACTGCCCACATATCTTTGATTTTTTTCCAAACAACATCGAAATCTCTGTATGATGTTCCTAGAAATTGTAGCAGAATTCAAACCAACCCGCATCAATGAATTTTTTCTTAATCTCATGATATGCTTTGAACAATTCGATCTCCTTTGGTTCCAAATGAAGCACTTGACCACTTTTCTTGGGTTCCATCATATTGACTGCGGTTTCTGTCAACCTGTAGATGGTAATGTTTCAAACTGATAATATTTCTAGAAATTCCTGAACAATCAAATGGTATGGAGAGGTTTCTTGATCTGCAAAATATTGTTAGACCGCGATATAAATATTACGAATTAAATCATAATTTTTCATGTTTGAAATCGTGGCCCAAAACCTTTGACTGGATGTAGAATTGAGGTACAAACTCAATCTCTTTAAATCATCACCCAAATCCAAATCATGATTTAATCATAATAATTAATGGTGCTCGATCCTCTGGATGATTTTTGTTAACTGTTGACACGATCTTTTAGGATTTAAACATGTTCAAAGACAATGATGATTTGGGTGCTATAAGAATGGCACCATTCTTGTAGCACCTTTTTCTTTAATTTAAACTTTGGAAAAACTAAAAATGGCTCCAAATCTGATGAGACACACTCAAAATGTCTAAAATTAAAATCAATCTTACTAAGAACAAATGAAAAATAAGCTTAAACCAGTTAAAAAGCACACTACAAAGTATTAAAGATAGGTATAAGGAGTCTCAGACAAACAAAGTATGGTAAAACAAGTTTTTTTGAAAATGGGAAGTCATGAACAAGTTCAAGAACTAACAATGGCTCCTTCTGGAGGTAGTGTTTTATGATAAAACATTAAGAACTATGCAGACCAATGCCTTCCTTTCTCACTTTATCAGTTTTGAATATCCACCATTTTTTTGTTTCCAACTGTTTTGATCCCTACTTTATTATAGATCATATGTTCTGCATTATGATATATCAAATTTAAATAAGCTAAATTGTAGACTAGTGTCACCATTGGGCTATGGAGTCCTTATCCTTTCATATTGAAAACTTGACACTACTCTCATATTGTAAATTGATCTTCAAACTGAAACCAACATGCTAAAAAATAAATCTTATTTGTGTACAACTCTTACACAACTAACCAATCAGTTCCTTGATCAGGTCACATCAAACTTCCAATGCAGCCATGAAAGCACTTGACTGACAAGATGGTCTTCTTCCTTGCAGGAAAATATGAAAATGTAGAAAAACTGAGATGTTTGCAATAAAAAATGAATGGGAAGCCCGTACTTATAGCTGTAAATTGTTTTAATTCCAAATGTTGCAAAATTTTGAACCTATGGAAACACTGACTCCATGTGGATGACTACTAGATCATATATAATATGAAAAAATTCCAGCTGAAGAAAAAACCCAAAATGCTCCCCTGCAATTTCTGTTGTATTTTTGAGACCACAATACACTTGATTTCCTTGAAAATAATGATGTGTTTCTTTTGCAAAAATCTCTTTAACAACAATAATATTATTATAAGAAACAAGGGGATGCGAAATAGTTTCATTAGTTTGAAGAGATGGAACATTAGGCTGAATATAATCTTGCCTCTGTTGAATTGCTCCCTTAGATCCTGATTCAAGAATGCCATATGTGGAATTATTGGCTTCTTGAAATTGTTGCACAACAATTGATGAGGAATAATTTTTTTTGGATTGTTCTTCATCTCCCTCATAATCATCGAAAATGAGAATGTCTTCATAAAATATTTGATCAACAAATTCATCATAGCTATGACTATTGGGAACTTCTGATATAATGCCAAATGTATCTATAGTCTAACTACTATTAGCTTCATTATGGGCATAATGCTAAAAATTATTTTGTTGGAAATCAAAACTAGATAAGGATCCATCAGATAATTAGTCTTCTTCTACTTCATTAACATTTACTTTCATCTCATCATCTACAAAATTCTGAATATATGATTCAAACCCTTCACAACAATTTTCAAATAGAGACTCAACTGAATATAACCTTTTACAATGATCATGAAATGTAGCATGAGATTTATTTAAAGAAGAAATGTTGAAAGAGGGAAAATATCTACACCATTCTCAGGTGCTTTTCTCTACGAAATACCTGAACATCTTCAACAACACATCTTCATCAAAAATTCTCAGTTGATGCATACATTCATGAAAGTCCAACAAATTCTCAGCACAAACATCACAATCCTCTCTGCTAAACCTCGACAGATAGTGTTCCAATTCATCTCTTTCATGCATAGTATTTGGAAATCTCGGTACATTTGAGAAATAAAAAATTTCATACCTCTGAGCCAAAATGGCTTCCATCCAAGTATCTGACATCCTGGATCACTGGAGACTAGAATTGCCAATGGATTCTTTAACCATGGAGTCGCCAGGTGAATGATCGGAGTCACTTTGATGTCCACTTCCTGTTCACCATTAATAAGAAGATCTATACATGTCGTTCTCCCAGGGAAAATGTTTTTCATTCCTTCATCCCCGACAATGACGCCAAAAGATGTTAGTCCCTAAAGTTGCACTTGACTGCTAAAGGGAAAGCTAGGGCACCTCAAATATTCCAATGGTTTTTGTAAATAAAGATTTATTTTGGGTTTTTGAAATTGGTTTGAAGGTTAAGCAATGGCTAAAATAACAATAACAATCTCAGGTAACAAGAACAAATTCTTATCACACTTGCTTAGTAAATGGTAGTCAACCTAATGAATTAGATAGCAAATTATAACATGAAAGGCATAGATATGTAAGTTTCCAATCTATTCACTCACATAGGAAATCATTGATCCTAAATATCATTCAAGAACAAGAAACATGTAGTTAAACACAAATGAAGTTATGAACAAGCAATCAACAAAATATTTACTAGCTCAAATCATAAATATTTATCTTCACAGAAGATAAATATGCATTCAAGTAAGAAAAGAAAGAATAAAAGACAAGAAGAGAAGTCTAACCATTAGATAGCATTTTCCATTTAGTAAAAAATGAAATAAGTCTTAGTCTTTTCAATCAGAAACAAAGTTTTCAAAAATACCACTACTCCCTAACCCCCTCAAGTTTTGTCAACAGACCTCCTTTTTATACACAAAAAATGGCTTCAATAGATCTTATTATCTAGATGTAGTTCTGATATGATCCCGATTTTTGGATAACATCTAGGAAATACATTCTACAACACTCATTGCATTTGAATCTAAAGAATCTAATCATTAGATAGATGACTTGACATTTTGACTAGTCTTGATCTCAAACGATATTCAGATCCTATAAAGTAGGATTTTTGCAACTGTTTGTTGAGTTGGGTCTTTAAACCTACATAAAGAAATGATCAGAAATATAGTTGCAAATGTTACTTTAGTTGCTCAAACTACCTCAACACCTGTTGACGGGCGTAAGTGACACACCATCGACTGGAAGGATAGACCCAGTCTAGGGTTGTCTAATTAACCCAAGCTGTTTGGTGTGATCTATCCTGATGGGTTTAATGGCTCCGTTAGCCAACTAGGGTCCTAAAACAAAGAAAAAAAATCAACTATTCTAAATTTATAACTATGATACTATGTACATGGATTTCATTATTGACAGGTGTTAAAACGGAAACATAAATATGAACAAGGTATTTACAAATTGCAAGTTTTGATAGATGTCTTGCAAAATCAATGTTTGTGCAATTGATGATGAGGTAGATAAAGAAAGCACATATTTGTATATTTTTTGTTTAATAATATAAAAACTAAGAATTCTAAAGATACTAATAAAATATAGTCTGAAACAAGAACATAATAAGGGCCATATCCAATTTAAACTGCCTCATTTCATTAACAAATAAACTAATAACATAAATTAAATGTGAACAAAACTAACATGAGATTATCCCTTTACTATGTCTATGTCCCTGTGCAATCCAAACTTTCATTTATATTTCCCGTGAGAGAAATCTGA
>JASDQU010099752.1:633800-660255 GCA_032191745.1 Picea mariana
CACTCATTGCATTTGAATCTAAAGAATCTAATCATTAGATAGATGACTTGACATTTTGACTAGTCTTGATCTCAAACGATATTCAGATCCTATAAAGTAGGATTTTTGCAACTGTTTGTTGAGTTGGGTCTTTAAACCTACATAAAGAAATGATCAGAAATATAGTTGCAAATGTTACTTTAGTTGCTCAAACTACCTCAACACCTGTTGACGGGCGTAAGTGACACACCATCGACTGGAAGGATAGACCCAGTCTAGGGTTGTCTAATTAACCCAAGCTGTTTGGTGTGATCTATCCTGATGGGTTTAATGGCTCCGTTAGCCAACTAGGGTCCTAAAACAAAGAAAAAAAATCAACTATTCTAAATTTATAACTATGATACTATGTACATGGATTTCATTATTGACAGGTGTTAAAACGGAAACATAAATATGAACAAGGTATTTACAAATTGCAAGTTTTGATAGATGTCTTGCAAAATCAATGTTTGTGCAATTGATGATGAGGTAGATAAAGAAAGCACATATTTGTATATTTTTTGTTTAATAATATAAAAACTAAGAATTCTAAAGATACTAATAAAATATAGTCTGAAACAAGAACATAATAAGGGCCATATCCAATTTAAACTGCCTCATTTCATTAACAAATAAACTAATAACATAAATTAAATGTGAACAAAACTAACATGAGATTATCCCTTTACTATGTCTATGTCCCTGTGCAATCCAAACTTTCATTTATATTTCCCGTGAGAGAAATCTGAAACATGCTTATGCTAACATCTCCTGAGTAAACTCAAAGTGTTTTCGGGAGCAAGGATATAAGAACAGAAGAATAAACATATAGATCTAGTGACCTTGTATTGATGAATATTTATAGTAAAATAAATTTTAATGTGAAGCATCCATATGATATATCAACTCAACATCAAGTATAAATCACTGATATTAAAGTGAAATAACGATCACAGATATACTATATGAAAAAACAAATTATAGACAAACTTTAAAGTGCTAAACAAAATGAAACATTATATGCTATTGAGGCTAAAGATGTGTAACATATTAATATCCCATAATATAAGAGGCAAAACATAAATGGAACAATATCACGTTGGTCTAAAGCCGAAATGTGAACAACTTGTCCATTCAGTTATGAGAATTACATGTCCATAATCTGTTTCAAGCAAAGATGTCCTTCACTAACAAAGTGAACAGTGTTTAAAGTAACCTAGGATCCAAATACTCATATCTCACATGATAGAGTTGAATCTCCCAAAATCAAGTAATATTACAAAAATAATGGATTGGAAACCACTCATAACAGAGTTGGTTTACTCAAAAATTAAATCAAAGTTTTAATAAGACATAAAGAAAGAGAAACTATTAATTATTTAGGCATATGATTGAAAATATTTCCTCCAAATAATCAGCAGTAGAATCTCCCATTTCCTGTGAAAAGCAAAACCAATTTGATAAATTAGAAAAATTATTACTAATAACTAATTTGTTATTACAAGAGACTTGGCTACAAAATCGAAGATTCTGTAGCCAATCTTAATTTTAGTAAATGAAATCAAACTTCAAATCTACTTATTTCAAATCAAAGAACAGAAATAAAATGAAAGGAAAATAAAATTGTTTTACCATTAAAAGTTAACTAAAGAAAGGTCGAATAGCTCAAAGTTTATTATTGCCTTGACACTGGTCGCATTCTTAATGACTATGTTTCCAGATCTCTTAATACGTTTAGTCTCCCTCTCTGCATGCACATTGGGATCAAGGTTTTCTTGCTTCAACAAATCATTCTGAGCAATCAGAGTTTTAATTCGGGCCTGTAAGAGAGGAATGTCGGTATAGTAATGCTCAACCCACTCGAAACAACCATCACAGTGTACAGGGTAGATAGCAGGTCGACGGAGGACATAATCAACCAAGGGTGCTTCAGTGTTACCTGTTGTTTGCTTCAGATCTTGCCTAATATCGGAAAATCCTTCTTTACCTTTAAGGCAATGTGGTAAATTTGTCACGAAATCATGAGGTTCGGTATGAATGATAACCTCCCTTGTGGAAACCTGAATTTCTGGATCTTCCCGAAATAGAAAATCCTCTATCTCAGGATCCGAACCCTCATTGATCTCGATCGGATCGATCGCGCTCAGATGAGTATCATTTCGGTTCCCTAGTTTCCTAGAGATTAGGTGACCCACTTTCTTCTTCTTGAAGCCCAAGTCTGTGTATTGTTGTTTCCTTCCTTTACAACATTTCTTAACATCATTCTCAACACTAGCATCATTCACAGGCATATGAGGATCATTTCCCTCCAATTCGACAGTCACCTGTTCAGGAGATCTATGCAGCAATCCTTTATCTAGAGGGGTTTTATCAATAAACTTTGGTTCATCAATTGAATTTACGAACTAAATTTTAACCACTGACTCGTCTGTGTTAGGGTTTGGAATTAGGAGAGGGTTGGCTGTAAGATCATCTTGGGTGAAACCATTCCTCATCAAAAATATTTCCCAACTGTCACCTATGGTCGACAGATGATGTATCAACAAGATTTTAACCAATCCATGGTGGAACATGATTGAATTGACAGCCCGTTGTTTGTAACATTTGGACATTTTATAGAGACTCATCAATAAGTAAAATGGTATATATAAAACGAAACCTATGAAATTCATGAGCAAACAGATATGGTAGAGAAAAACTAGTCCGTATTGACCCTCGCATGTAACAAATTGTTTCAGAATTAACAACAAACTATGCCATCTAGGTTTTAACAGAGCGATAGGAATACCTTTGATGCAACAAGTGGTTTTACAAGATATCATAAACAGACTCCACGAGACTTCTTCTATTCAGTCTTTTTTGAACCACCTCTCGCCCTTTGACAAAATCCCTATTTCTTTGCTCACGAATTCCTCGGTCAATTCTAACTGTATGTCCATAGTTTTAGCTCTGAAACCATCAAAGGTTTGTGCGAAGGATTCTGCTACCTGAAGATTATAACCCTCAAATTTATTAAGGAATATATCCCAACCATGACTCTTTAGGTCCTCAATCACATCGTCATGGGAAAGTAAATCTTGGCATCCATTCGGCTCTATGCGAACGACGGGCGCCATGACCACTGTAACCAAAACACAACAGAGATTACTCGGAATAGTTTTAGGTTCCAATCGTGCAAGCAACAAAAGTAGGTCTGAACAAAGAGTGGAAATATGAAAATAATAGATCCTGTGAGTTATCATAACTTGGATAGTGAGGATGGACACCATAGGATTCATTGTATCCCTTACCATATCTCGCAATGAGTGTCGAAACTACAGAGTACAAAACCCTATGCAAACAATGAATAGCTTCATTAATGTTTCGAGCCAGGAAGGTAAGGTGAGGACTCGAGAACAACAGGTCTATGCTCATTTGCATGAATGTTGATGTGAACATTAAACTCATGAAAGAATACCAAATAATAAAACAAAGTTTTTCATGTACCAAGACAATTCGATAATGAACTATCGAACCATACAAAAACCATATTAAAACCCAAAAATCGAAAAATGGATCAATCAACCATTTAATAAGATTTAAATTTCAATTACACATGGATGGATTTTTAAAAGATATTTCTAAGGCATAAAATTATTAAAACAAGCCAAGTTTTATGTTTAATTCATGCTTACAGTCATGAATTAAAATAAAACAATCGAAAATTGAAACAGTAAAAATTAATAAAGTAGGATTTAACCCATCAATCATTTCAAAACTCACAAAAGTGTTTACAGTTTCGAGGTGATGGAAGCTACAGAAAAATTTTATGTCTTTCGATCATGTTAAATATCAAAAATCATGTGTGGCTTCCAAAAATGGCGATGTAATGGGCAAAGCAGTTATCTCTATATCACTAGAAAATTCATGTTAGGATGAATAAAAAAGAATGAAAATTTAAGAAACAGTTGACAACAAGTCAAGCAATCTAATCAAAACTCAGAAAATAACATAGTTTAGCGTCAGATGTGTTTCTGTCAAAAAATGAATCTAGCATCAAGTTTTGATTAAGAGAGAAATGACGTTTAGGAAACTGACTCTGATACTGTTGACAGGGCCACTACTGCCCATAGGTGTCCATAGCCTCGATAGGGATGTCATTTAACCCACTCTAACACCTCTATCCTATCCAAAAGTCGTTCATTTAAGATAAAGAACATTTTTACTTTTGATCAATTCCAAAAAGACATACCTGATAATTTTCTTAAAACCCGACATTTCTTCACTGCCAACAGGCCTGTTCAGTACCCTGATGAAGTTTCCTTGGCATCGTGCATGCATTTACTCACTGTCAGCAGACCTATTCAGTGTCTCAGTGGGTTTACAAACACTTCCCACACCTTGCAGTGCTTTCAACCCTCTAGAATTTGTTTACAATTTGACATAAACTTTATGATATTCAAGAGAGCAGGGTGATGCGGAAAATCTCATATTTCGAAAACAAAACTTGATCTTTTACAACTTATTTTCTTGTTTGACGAGCTTCATCATGATCTGAACATTTAGATTTCTGTTAAGAAATCATATCGAGGACAAGAAGGTATAATTGAGTTTTTTTCTTTAAAAACAAGGACATTGTTAATAGTTTTATTAATGATAATCATGTCTTCTTGTAATTTTAAAGAGAAACCAAGAACACTGTTTTGAACAAAAATTTACTTCTGCTGATCCGAGTTTTAACATTTACAACACTGGTGCTTTGAGGGGTCATCAACTATTTCTCTTGGATAAAAAATTCTGATCTCCATTCCACAAACGAAATGGTAACTCAGACATAATTATTCAGAAACAAATAAAAAACAAGAAAAATGAAAAGAACCAAAATTAAAAAGAACAGAAAAGAAAATTGAAGAAACAAAATATGTACAAAGGGGTGAATCTGGAATCATCAGGTGAAATACCTTTTGAGAGAATGTCCATTCACTGGGAAAGTGTCTAGCTGTCCCTCCAAATTATGTAGATGAAAAGAGCTGGGACCCAATTTTTTAGAAATTACAAATGGTCCCAACCACAGATTCTGGAACTTGGTGTGTTCCCCTTTTCCCTCGTGAGCTTTGTCCCACTTGAGAACCAAGTCTTTGACATCGAAATTCCTATCTAAAGAAGAATTTGAATCAAACCAACCTTTTACAATTTATTGATGTTGATCCAGTTTCTACTTTGCTTGTGTTCTCACTTCCTCTAGTTTCAATAATATGTTTATTCGATTTTCTAGAGGAGGGCACTCCTCTTCTTGAACTTTCTGCAATAGTTGTAGTGAGGGAAGTAAAACATGCAGAGGGAGAATTGCTTCTCTTCCGTAGACGAGAAAGAAAGGTGAATTACCAACAGAGGCTTTCGGGGTTACCCTATCAGCCCAAAGTGCATTATACAGTGCATTGTGCCAATTTTTGTGATTTTATGAAACTGTCCTCTTAATAATCTTGATTAAATTTTTGTTTGTTGATTTTGCTAGGCCATTTACTTAAGGATAGTAGCTTGCAAAATACTTCAGTTTGATCCATTTTTCCAAAGAAAAAATGTTCATATCAAGGTATGAAAAGTAAGAGGCGTTATCAAAGACCAGACATTTGAGAACGCCGAATCGAGTAGTGATATGAGAGTTTAGGAAAGATACTACATGATATGTGTTCACCACTTTCAAAGGTATAGCCTTAGACCATCTAGTAAAATAATCCGTTATTGTAAGGATATAATTTTTCTACTGCTGCGAAGAAGGATTGATTGGTCCTATGATGTCAAGGCCCCATTTCTGAAAAGGAGAATCTACAGTAACAGGTTGCAAAGGGAATTCTACCTTTTTCACCCATCTTGCAGCCTTTTGACAAATTATGCATTTACGACACAGCGCATGGGTGTTTTTAAACAAAGTGGGCCAATAGTAACCAGCTCTTAGCACTTTTTGAGCAGTGGTATCTCCACCGAAGTGACCACCGGCTTCACCTGCATGAAGTTCAGATAGCACTTTCTATGACTCTTCCTTTTCCAAACAACGCATAAGAACACCATCAAATTTATTTCGAAATAATACATCATTTATTAACTGAAAAGATGTAGATTTTAACTTGAGTTCTCTTCTACTTTTAGGATTAAGATTTCGAGGAGCGGATCCATGTGTCAAATAAAATTTGATGTTGTCATACCAAGAATTGGCAGTAACTTGTGCACAACTGATTTATTTTTCGTTATGTTGATTTATAGTTAAGGTGTTGACTTGAATTTCTTGTTATTCAACTGAATCAACCACTAGTTTACATAGGCCTTGACCTCTAACAATCTGTGCAGGGGTTATTTCGAGATCATATTCCTATAATGACGTCATCCAATTTGCCCTTTTCTCACCAAGTTCTTTTTGTAGTAACAGGTTCTTTACAGCTGGGTAAGGAACAATGACCTTGGCTGTGGGTTTCAGCAAGTATAACTGGAAGTGTTTTACTACTTTAAAAACATATGCTTGTTGATCTACTGTAGGGTAGTTAAGCTCTGCTCTTTTGAAAACTGAGCTCATGAAGGCAATGGGTATCTCATTGCTTTCATTTTTTTTTTGTGTTAACACATCAACATAAGATCGGTCATACACAAAAGTGTAAAGAGTGAAATCCTGAGAAAAAATGAGACTCATCAAGGAAGGGGCTTCTATTATTACTTTTCTAATTGAATTGAAAGCCTGACTTTCTTGTCATCCCAATGGTACAGAACATCCTTTTTAATTAAATTATGTAATGGTCTTACCATTTCCATGAAAATTGGTACAAACCTTTTAACGAAATTAATCTTGCCTAGAAAGGAATGCACGGCCTTTTTGGAAGAGGGAGGGGAAAGTTTAGCGATATCTTGGGTTCTTTCAGGGTCAATAATCATTCCATTTTTAGACACTATAAACCCAACTAGTTTACCTTTCTCTACTTCAAAGACTGATTTCTTAGGATTGAGAGATATGACAAACTTGCGACATCGTTCCAGGACAACCCTGAGGTGAGACAAGTGATATTTATTGTTTTTAGAGAATACGGTGACATCATCAAGGTAGACCACGACCGAATGGTTAATAAGGCCACAGAAAGCAATGCCCATTGCTCTTTGGAATGTGGCACCGACGTTTATCAATCCAAAAGACATTTTCTTGTCGGCATAAGTTCCCCATGGGGTGCGAAAAGTGGTTTCAAGCTGGTCTGAGGGAGACATAAGGACTTGGTTGTATCCTAAAAATCCATCTAGCAAAGATAACCTTTCAGAACCATACACCTATTGTACAATTTGTTCCATTGGAGGAACAGGGTAGTTTTATTTATCAGATGCTTGGTTAAGGTTCCGAAAATCGAGACAGATTCGAATTTTACCACTTTTCTTCCTTACAGGGACTAGATTAGACACCCATTGTGTGTTCCTTACTAGAAAAATTATCTTTGCAGTTAGTAATTTATTCAGTTCTTTTTTAACGGTGGGTTCCAATTTAGGATGCATCTTCCTCAATTTCTGTTGAAAAGGTTGTGTCTGGGGTTTCATGGGGATGATATGTTGTATGATATTGGGGTCAAATGTTTTCAAGTCATCATACGTCTAGGCAAAAACATCTTTAAATTCTTTAAATTTTTTTATGAAAGAAAATCGTTCTTGCTCAGAACATCCTATTCCTAGATTGATATTTTGAGGATTTTCCTTTGTTCCTAAACTAATCGTCTCGTAAATCAAAGAAGAACTGTTCGTTTTAAAATTAATTGTCCCTCTAAATTTATCATGCAAGTCATAAAATTTCTCTAGTCTTACACCAGATCTGGGGATAAAGTTTACCAGATCAGATATTGATTCAGGATATCTAGGATATGATATTACCATGAATTTTCAGAGGTTTTCATTGTGAGTGCCTTCATCAATGACTGCACCTTGAAAAGTATCCTCCATATGCAAGAAGTTGATAATTTGTTGATCATCATTGAATACTCTCCAATTTTTTATGTTATCCAGGATCAACGGCCTAGACAATAATTCAATTGAAAAAGCATTAGAGGAAAGACATTCTGCGGGAAATAGTTTAGAAGAAACATTTACCAATAAATTAGCTTCCGAATTACTTAATCTATGGATGGAATTTATGTTAAATGCTGAACATTTTTGCATCAAACTCCATACCTTAGTTTGGTAGCTTTTCAGATGTGGTGATAAGCAATGTATGGCGTTTCTTACTTTCTTAACCATGATTTCTGAATCACCAAATACCATCAAATTTTGCACGTCCATATCCAAAGCTTTCCTAAGTCCTTGTAGAAGTGCTTTGTACTCGACGGTGTTATTAGTGCACTCAAACTCTAGCCTGCAAGCAATAAAAGTTTTATTACCTACAGAATTGATGAGCACACCACCTACACTTGCTCCTTCTTTGGATTTGGATTCATCAAAGTACAATGAACAAATTTGGGCTTCGTCAGTAGTACTTGGCATACTTGGAAAAAATGATGTCTGAGTATAGGTCATAACTTTCGATTGTTGCCCATGATCAGTAATAGGAAAAATTTTGGCCATGAAATTACCAAAGAAGGTATTCATTCCTTGAATTTCAAATGAATTAGAAGATGCAGTGAAAGGTTCATTTGCTTCATTTAGATCCATCATGGTATGCTTAAGATAGTGTTCTCTGTTTATCCTGATTTTGTTGGGCTGCCCATTTTTAGGTAGCCGCAAATGAGGCCAATCTGTGACAAAGTAACCATACAGTTGTTCTGACCAGTCCTTGCGTAAAAAAAATCGTAAACTTCAGGGATATCAACAAAGATAATGCCAATTATTTGATAAACCTTAGGATTGGAAGATAATCTAACCAGAACATTCTTAAGCTCATGAATTACCTTAACGTTTGTGCGATCTAGCTAGATAATCTTGAGATCAAGAAGGTTTAACTTCTGCATTAATTTTTTGACAAACGGATAGAGGCATCATGTTTAACGATGCACCAGAATTGACCATGCAATTATGTACATTCCTATTGAAAATTTCAAAGGTTAACAAAAAAGGCGGGACATTTTTTCAAGCATTAACAAAAAAATTCTTCTGATTTTTAGCTATTGTCCCTAAAACAGTTTTATTTACATTTGCTACAGTTTTTCCTGCTAAATCCCTTTTATCTGGAATTGCAGATGTCATTTTAGTTGGGATTTTTTTGGCAGTATTTGAATCGATTTCTGCTGATTTCTTGTTGCTAGGGTCATTGTTTTTACTGTTTTCAGCGATATTTTGAAGCATTTTTTGCAAAATAAGGGAAAATTTTAGCAACTCAAAGACATAAATGTTGGCTCTCAGTTTTTTTAGAACCTTAATTAAATTGTATTCTAAAACTAGAGCTGCTAAGCTCTATTTAATTTTAGCTTGCTTCAACTGTTTTGGAAACACATTTCTACCAACTTCAGAAGAGTGTTTGTTTTGCATTTTTCTCCTTGTGTTGTAGGGGTGAACAGTTTCAAAAATTTTCTTGAAAGATACTATCTGAGAAGTGACCGAAGACATTGGGAGACGATTCCTCTTCTTCAAGTTCTTCTTCCTCAACTACGTCTTTAGAATTTTCGGGAGGGGCAGAGGCAAAATTATCATGTGCTTCTAAGATGGTTTGCAAAGCGTATTGTAAACTTTCGAAATTTAGACCTTCAGTGGTCGGGTTTGGCCGGTTGGGAGGAAAAGGTTTTCTGAAAGGAGGTTTGAAACTTCCTTTGCTTGTTGATGCCTCCTCGGCTGATCTCTTCAAGTCAATGACCTGATTAGATAGTTTTTGGAAATCTTTCTGTAAGCTTTCTAAGTCTAAAGTTTCCGGTTGATTTTTAGTTTGAGGAGGTCTAGTAAGGAGATCTATTTTCTTTTTTGAGGATGAAATTGTTTCAACTTCACTACTAAGATTATCTTTTAGTCTCAAAATATCCTTTTCAATTTGGCTTGCCTCAAAGGCTTCAAGCAACGTGTTCTTTTTAGACCTTTTGACCCATATGGCTATATTATTGTGCAAGGCTTTAGCATAATATGCAACGATTAAATTTTCAACGAGCATTGAATCTGCAGGGATATTATTCTTTAAAGTAAGAAATCCTTGGTTAAAATATTTCACTTTTCCTTAGGATTCATCTTTAAGCTGGAAAGTTCCATAAACAAGACTTCCAGAGATTTATCATCTCCGATTTTTTCCAAGAAACAAGTTTCAAATTTGTCCCAAGAGACAATGGTTTGGGGCAGTTGAGCGAAATACCATGTGGAGGAATTTACCTCAAAAGTATAAGGGAATAATATGCATACTACATCCTCGTGTTCAACACTCCGGAGTCTAATGGCCAACATAAATTTTTTGATATGATCCTTAGCAGACTGCTTTGAGTCTGGATCAAATTTGGGTAGCCATTTCTCCGGATGTTTTAGTAATGGGTGCTGGGGTCTGGCTACATCCATGACATCTTGATCGAGCCAAGGTCTGGCAGGATTGTTTTGATTTGCAATGGGAGTTGGTGGTGTAGAAGGCTAAGATGGTTCCGATGAAGAAATGACTTTGTCCGAAGATTCTCCTCTTGAAGAGGATGGACATGAACCAGGTGGGTAAGTTGGGATACCGGATCCTCCAGCTCCAAGGGTAGGTGTTTCGATAAGATTGGTGGTATTATCAGCTAAAGGATTTTGGAGTAGACCAGTGCCTTGTAGTTGTTCTCGGATATCTGAGAAATCTAGGGGTTTGATTAAGTGGCCTACTAGGTTGTCTGATACAGGCTAAGTCACTATGCATTCTTATGAGTGATTGACGAACAATTTCTTGGACATCGACCCCTTGAGGAACTGGTGTCACTGGTTCAATGGGAATCTCAGGGTTATCGTTGGAGGTAGTTGTTGCTTCAAGTGTAACATTGTTGTCAGAACGAATACGCGTTACGATAGGGGAGCGTGTGTGTGGGGGAGGAGTCTTGCGACCTCCATGTGCCATCAATTGAATTCGGGCCCTCCTTCTAGCACCAGTTGTTGACAGGCGTAAGTGACACACCGTCAAATAGAAGGATAAACCCTGTCTGAGGTTGTCTAACTAAACCAATCCATTTGGTGTGATCTATCCTAACGGGTTTAATGGCTCCATTAGCCAACTAGGTTCCTAAAACAAAGAAAATAAATCAACTATTCTAAAGTTATAACTACGATACTATGTACATGGATTTAATTATTGACAGGTGTTAGAACAAAAACATAAATATGAACAAGGTATTTACAAATTGCAAGTTTTGATAGATGTCTTGCGAAATAAATGTTTTTTCAATTGATGATGAGGTAGATAAAGAAAGAACATATTTTTATATTTTTGTTTAATAATCTAAAAACTAAGAATTCTAAAGATACTAATAAAATATAGTCTGAAACAAGAACATAATCAGGGCCATAACCAATTTAAACTGCCTCATTTCATTAACAAATAAATTAATAACAAAAATTAAATGTGAACAAAACTAACCTGAGATTAGCCTTTTAATATGTCTATGTCCCTGTGCAATCCAAACTTCTAGTTATCTTACCCGTGTGAGAAATCTGAAACAGGCTTATGCTAACATCTCCTGAGTAAACTTCAGACTCCCGAACCTGCCAATACACTGCTGGAACTCCTCATCGTTGCAACCTATCGGGAATGGACTAGGGCACTATATTGATAGAGTCGATCCAAAAGATCAATATTCCTGTGCAAGGATTTGTGTGGAAGTTGATTTGGAGGTAGGCTTGCCGGAAGCGGTAAAACTGAAGGTAGGAGATTGGCAACATCTACAAAAATTGGATTATGAGAAGCTTCCATTCAAATGTAGAGGATGTCATGAATATGGACATTTCCAAAGAAACTGCCCAAAAATCCCAATCATAGAGAAAGAAGGAGAGGAAGGTTGGCAGCAACCCCGGAAAGGGAGGTCAAAGTCAAAAGGCCCAAGAAGGGAAAAACCAACTCCAGCTCAAGACAAGCATCCAGGAAACAGAGAGACGACAAACAGCTTCATGGCGCTGGGAAACGGAGGTGAGACGGAGGACCCGTGCAAAGACACCCAAGAGGAAGAAGAAAGAGGCGCCCAAATCCTGAAAATCGGGGAAACCCAAAAGACAACAGAAGAAGTGGAGAAATCCAACTCCCCTCCAAGGAATGGGGCAACTCAAGGCACCGAGGAGGGGGAGATATCGTCAGGGAATGACTCAGAAGGAGCAAGTGAAGCCTGGGACACCCCAAAGAAACTGGGAAGAGGCGGGAAATCCAAAAAAGCGGAAAGAGATCAGGAAACCTACAAGGACATCTTAAAAGGAGCACAACCAAACATCAAGCAACTGATCAGAGTGAGGAAAACCAAGAAGCTAGCCAAGGCCTCCCAAGGAGGCCATTCCCCTCCTCAAGGTAAACAATGAAGTTAACTTCCTGGAACTGTAGGGGTCCAGGAAGCAAAAGGAAGGAAGAAGCTCTCAAGGACATAATCAGAGCATCGAAAACAGACATCCTACTTATCTAGGAAACCAAGATGAGTCAGCAGGAGTCTATTAAAGTTTCAAAAAAAGTATGGAGAAGCAGCCAAGGTTTAGATGAAAACACCAGAGGTGCGTCAGGAGGGCTCTGCACCTTGTGGAACGCCTCCAAAATAGATCTGATCCACTCCGACTTCTGCATGCATTGGATCTTTTCCCAACTACTCCACAAGGAGTCAGGGCATACGATAAGTCTCTTTAACATCTATGTCCCACAGCATATAGAAGAAAAAAAGGACTGTTGGAAAGCCCTCCTAGACTTCTTAACAGACAATGAGCTAGAAAATATCATACTAGGAGGGGATCTAAATGTAACTCTGGCCCAAGAAGAAAAGCGAGGGGGATCTATTGTAAGGGACCCAGCTAGAGAATGGGTGGAGGACCTAATCTCATCATGGGACTTAATGGATATTAAGCCGCTCAGGGGACTCTACACTTGGACCAACAAAAAGGTAGGTCCAGGGCATATCGCTGCCCATTTGGACAGATTCCTTGTCCAAAGTTCTTTCTTGAACCTTGGGCTCATAGCCTCTTCAAAAATCCTCCCTCATAGCACCTCTGACCACAAGCCAGTTAGTCTAGAGCTAAAGAATGACCAAGGCTAGGGGCCCATCCCCTTCATATTTAACCCTTCATGGACACAAGACAAATATTTTCTGCGCACAGTCTCCAGCGTATGGACAAGCAAGGTAAATGGCTCCGCGTTTTATGTATGGGAAGAAAAACTGCGTAGGCTCAAGGATGCGCTAAAATCTTGGGCAAAAAGACAATCTGATCCAACCACCCTGTGCAAAGAAGCCCAAAGGCGTCTGGAGAGTCATCAGCTCGATTTGGAAAATAGGGAGATCACACAAAAGGACCTACTAAAAGAGGACCAACTCCAAAGGCAAAGGCACAAGGCCTGCAGAGAGGAAGAAGGCTATTGGAGGCAAAAGTCTCACAGTCTTTGGCTGAAGGAAGGAGATAAAAATACTAGTTATTTTCATAAGCAAGAGGAAGCAAGGAAGCATTATAAGGCTGTGACAAAAATTCAGGTCTAAAACATCACAATCTCCGATCAAGAAGGCATTAGACAGGCAGCTTTTGGAACATTTGGAACCCTCTACTCAGAAACACAAAGGGCAAGCATCGACCCCCAAAGGTACCCCATTTCCATTGTTCCGAATCTAGTAAAAGATGACATCAACCTCAGGCTTGTGGAGGAAGTCACGCAGCAAGAAATAAAAGAGGCGTTAAACCAAATGCACCCAGATAAGGCCCTTGGACCGGATGGATTCACAGCCAGGTTCTACCAGCAATGCTGGGAAATAATCAAATCTTATCTAACCAAAATGATAAGGAAATCACAAGCGAGCAACAATCTAGGAGGAAGCAAAAATTCGGCCTTCCTGGCACTCATCCCGAAAGAGAAAGGAGCGCTCAGCTTTAATCACTTTAGGCCGATCTCCCTCTGCAACACAAGCTATAAAATTGTCACCAAGGTTATTGTAAACAGACTGAAAAAAGTTCTTCCTCTCATAGTACCAGAGAACCAGGGAGGCTTCATCAAAGGTAGGCAAATAGCAGACAACATAATCCTAGTGCAAGAAGCTCTTCATTCAAGTCTCCACAGAAAAGATAAAGGTATGATTATTAAGCTAGATCTTGCAAATGCTTTTGATAGAGTTAATCACAATTTCTTATTTGAGGTAATGAGGAAGTTTGGATTCGACCAGTCTTTTGTGAATTGGATTAGAACCTGCATAGGGTCGCCATGGATAGTCCCCATGGTAAATGGAGGAGTAACAAAATTTTTCAAAGTTTCTAGAGGTTTAAGGCAAGGGTGTCCTCTCTCACCCCTCCTCTATGCAATCCAGGCCTCGGTTCTTAGCTATCAGCTGGAAAATGCCAGAACCCAAAGCAACCTCCAAGGGTTAAAAATAGCACAAGGCGTAAAGGAAATCAATCATGCACAATTTGCGGATGACACCCTGCTGCTAGGAGGGGAAAGCCCTTTAGTAACAAAAAGGTTTAAGGAGGAGCTAGATGCATATGTTGCAGTTTCAGGAAGCAAGATCAGTCAAACAAAAAGCAAGATTTATGGCTGGAACATTACACCCAAAGAAATGCTGGGAATTTCTAGAGTATTGGGGATGGAAGGGCACACCAACTGGGAGGCCTTCACCTACCTAGGAATCCCTATCTTCAAGGCTTCCCCAAGGGCCTCACAGTGGAACCACTTAATAGACAAGCTAAAAAAGAGAATCTCCTCCTGGGGGGCAAATTGGCTAAATCTAGCAGGGAAAATAGTCTTAATCAAATCCGTCCTGGCCAGTGTGCCCATCTATCAGAATTCTTTGCTTCTAGCCCCAAGCTCCACAATCCAAAAAATGGAGGCAATGAAAAGAATCTTCCTATGGGAAGGTGGGAAGAAGACAGGCAGGAGACTTCACCTAATAAGTTGGGAAAAAATCTCCAAGCCCCTCTTGGAAGGAGGTCTCAACTTCAAAAAAACCCAAGTGCAAAATCTGGCTTTGGGGGCGAAACTGCTATGGCACATTGTCAGTGGTGATCTTTCTTGGAGCAAGGAAGCTCTGTGGAAAAAATACTTCAGAGGCACAAGGGAGAGATGCATAGAAAACCCCTGCAGGGAGGCTAAGGGGTCCCCAATATTCACCCTCTGCAAAAATACCTTGGATCTGTTCATTCCTCACCTCACCTGGGTGTCGAGAAACGGGAAAAAAATTAAAATTTGGCAGGACTCTATTCTAGGAGACCCACCTCTAGAACTGAGACAGAACCTGCAATGACTAAAAGACTGGATAGATGAGCAAAATCTAAAGACGCTCTTCAACATCTCAACGTGGGGAAATGAAAGATGCAAGTCGTGGCAAGGATGGGAAGTGGGCAACCTGCCTCCAGACTTAGAAGGTGACTGGTGCATTCTAAAGCTCTGTCTTTAGGGGAAATCCCCCCTCAAAAAAAAAGGGAAGGACGAGAGAGGATGGGGAAAGAACACTCAACCCTACTCTACCTCATTGGGCTATAACACCTTCCTAAGCACCCCCTACGTCCCACCCAACCCAACCCTCTGGAAATCCATTTGGAACTCTAAATCCATTCCCAAAATCGATTTGTTTCTCTAGACTCTTGGCCATAACAACATCCAAATAGGGGAGAACCTCTAAAGGAAAGGTTGGGAGGGCCCCTTCAGGTGCCCCCTATGTCAACAAGCTGAAGAAACTTCAGATCACCTCCTTCTCAACTGTATTTACTCAAAAGAAGTTTGGAGGCTGGCAATTGGGTTGCAAACTAAATTTCCCCTTCCTCAAGACATTAAGACCCTCCTCCAAAGTTGGAATTCCCTATACCCTTTCCAAACTCAGAAGCAAAGCTATGCCTCAGAGCTTTGGTGTGCAATCCCACGGTTTATCCTGTGGGGGATTTGGTTGGAAAGAAATAACAAATTTTTTAGGGATAAGAAAAGGAGCGCACCACTAGTGAGTGCAACTGTTCAAGCACTCTTTGGAGAATGGGCCAGTTACCATCGTCATCCTCAGTACAACAGGAAGATGGAAGAAAAAGAAGAGCTCTGGTTGGCCCAGTATAAAATTCAAATTCAATATGGAAACACAGTCAACACCATAAATCAAGAGGATTGGGAAATAAGGACAGGGAGGAAGGAGTTCGTCAATTGGAAGAACGAAAGGAAGGCCTATATCCTGTCCTTCGACGGGGCCTCAAAGGGGAACCCAGGTCAAGCAGGTGGAGGAGGGACGATTGTAAGCCCCAACGCAGAAGTTATGGTGCGATACGCCATGGGCTTAGGCATTGCCACCAACAACTATGCAGAAGCAATGGCATTATGGCAAGGCCTGTGCCAAGCCAGAAGGAACGGGATCCGAAATCTGATTATCATAGGAGACTCTTGCATGTTAATTAGTGCCATTATCCGCTCTTCCAAAAATCAAAGCGCACAGCTCAATAATTTGCTGGATAGAATCTGCCTCCTCCTTAAAAGGTTCGACTCATACAAGTTGTTCCACGTTCTGCATGATTTGAATAAGGAAGCGGATGCGGAGGCAAATAGAGGTGCCCTCTTGGCACTAGGAAGCATGAACTTAAACGATCTGTTATCCACAGTGGACATACCTTGACCCACCTCTACATCAAGCACGAGGCTCATGCAAGTGGCAAAGTGGGGGACAGGACCAAATAGACAGTGCCCAGACTCAACCAATAGAGGGGCGCATGCAAGGATGAATTGGGCAGAGGACGGCTCGAGAAAGATCAGATCTCAAGCAAAGAGGAGACAACAGGACAACCCGACCATGCCTCTTGGGGAAATCAAAGAAGGGAGAAATGATGAATGCAGGGAGGGCAAGGTTAAATCCGAGATGCATCCTCAGCCTGGGAGCAGTTCTATCCTTAGTTGTGCAGAGAATCCGACTGTGAGAAATCAGAGCGCGTGAAACAGGGGAGGAGAGATGGCAGCTAGTTCCAGCAGCAACCTCACCACGGAGGAGCAACTGAAGCTCATGGATTCAATGCTGGAGATCTTGAAGCAGACGCTACAGTACCAACTCGACTTCTTAGAGAACTTAGACTCGGAGGCAGGAAGGTGATTGGAGCAGCTGGAGCAGGACATTTCCACTGTAAAATTTGGATTCACAGAGGAGCTCAGCAAACTGCATCAGGAGCTGAAGAACCCAAAGGACGAATTTGAAAAAAGGATCGGTCAGCTGGAAGGCAAAATGTCCAAGTTGAATATCGAATGGAGGAAGGACCCCAAAGAATAATCAGCCTCTCGATCTGAAGCGATTTCTTCTCTTCTCAAGCATCTTGACATTTTGTATAGAAGTCAAGGCTTTAAAATAAATCTGTAATATTAGGTGAATCGAACCGCTTCTGGGGGTGATGGCCCAAACTTAGTATTTCTAGTAGTGCAGCTCAGCTCTTTGCAGGCAGCTGCTCAGTGAAGCTCTGCCATTTTGTAACCGAACAGTGGCTAGTCCACATTTTAATTCAAATCTCTCTAATCGTTTCTGTCAAAAAAAAAACATCTCCTGAGTAAACTCAAAGTGTTTTTGAGAGCAAGGATATAAGAACAAAAGAATAAACATATAGACATAGTGACCTTGTAATGATGAATGTTTACAGTAAAAGAAAATTTAATGTGAAGAATCCATATGATATATCAACTCAACATCAAGTATAAATCACTGATATTAAAGTGAAATAACGATCACATATATAGTATATAAAACAAAAAATTATAGACAAACTTTAAAGCGCTAAACAAAATGAAACATTATATGTTATTGAGGCTAAAGCTGTGTAACATATTAATATCCCATAATATAAGAGGCAAAACATAAATGGAACAATGTCACGTTGGTCTAAAGCCGAAATGTGAACTACTTGTCCATTCAGTTATGAGAATTACATGTCCATAATCTGTTTCAAGCAAAGATGTCCTTCACTAACAAAGTGAGCATTGTTTAAAGTAACCTGGGATCCAAATACTCATATCTCACAGGATAATTGAATCTCACAAAATCAAGTAATATTACAAAAATAATGGATTGGAAACCACTCATAACAGAGTTGGTTTACTAAAAAATTAAATCAAAGTTTTTATAAGACATAAATAAAGAAAAAATATTAATTATTTAGGTGTATGATTGAAAATATTTCCTCCAAATAATCAGCAGCAAAATCTCTCATTTCTTGAGAAAAGCAAAACCAATTTGATAAATTATAAAAACAATTACTAATAACTAATTTTTTATTACTTTTAGTAAATGAAATCAAACTTCAAATCTACTTATTTCAAATCAAATAACATAAATAAAATGAAAAGAAAATAATTTTTTTTACCATTAAAAGTTAATTAAAGAAGGGTCGGATAGCTCAAAGTTTATTATTTCCTTGACACTGGTCGCATTCTTAATGACTATGTTTCCATATCTCTTAATACGTTTAGTCTCCCTCTCTGCATGTGCTTTGAGATCAAGGTTTTCTTGCTTCAACAAATCATTCTAAGTAGTCAGAGTTTTAATTCGGGCCTATAAGAGAGGAATTTTGGTATAGTAAAGCTCAACCCACTCGAAACAACCATCATATTGTAGAGGGGAGATGGAAGGTCGATGAAGGACACAATTAACCAAGGGTGCTTTAGTCTTACCCACTGTTTGCTTCAGATCTTTCCTAATATCGGAAAATCCTTCTTTACCTTTAAGGCAAGGTGGTAAATTTGTCATGAAATCATGAGGTTCGATATGAATGATAACCTCCCTCGTGGTAACTTGAATTTTTGGATCTTCGCGAACTAGAAAATCCTCTATCTCAGGATCCAAACCCTCGTCAATATCGATCGGATCGATCGAGCTTAGATGAGTATCGTTTTGGTTCCTTAGTTTCCTAGAGATTAGGCGACCCACTTTCTTGTTCTTGAAACCCAACTCTGTGCATTTTTGTTTCCTTCCTTTACAATGTTTCTTAACATCAGTCTCAACACTAGCATTGTTCATAGGCATATGAGGATCATTTCCCTCCAATTCAGCAGTCACCTGTTCAGGAGATCTACAGAGTAATCCTTTATCTAGAGGGGTTTTATCAATAAACTCTGGTTCGTCAATTGAATTTACGAACTGGATTTTAACCACTGGCTCGTCTGCATTAGGGTTTGGAATTAAGAGAGGGTTGGTTGTGAGATCATCCTGGGAGAAACCATTCCTCATCAAAAATATCTCCCAACTGTCACCTATGGTCGAAAAATGATGTATAAATAAGATTTTAACCAATCCATGGTGGAACAAGCTCGAATTCACAATCTTATAGAGACTCATCAATAAGTAAAATGACATATCCAAATCAAAACCTATGAAATTCATGAGAAAACAGATATGGTAGAGAAATACCATTCCGTATCGACCCTCACATGTAATGAATTGTTTCAGAATTAACAACAAACTATGCCATCTAGGTTTTAACAGAGTGATATGAATACCTTTGATGCAACAAGTGGTTTTACAAGATGTCATAAATATACTCCATGAGACTTATTCTATTCGGGCATTTTTGAACCACCTCTCGCCCTTTGATGGAAGCCTTATTTCTTTGATCATGAATTCCTCAGTCAATTATAATTGTATGTCCCCAATTTTAGCTTTGAAACCATCAAAGGTTTGTGTGAAGGCTTATGCCACCTAAATATTATAACCCTCAAATTTATTGAGGAATATATCCCATCCATGACTCTTTAGGTCCTCAATCGCATCGTCATGGGAAAGTAAATCCTGGCATCCATTCGACTCTATGCGAACGATGGGTGCCATGACCACTGTAACCAGAATGCAACAGAGATTACTCAGAATAGTTTTAGGTTCCAATCGGGCGAGCAACAGAAATAGGTCTGAACAAAGAGTGGAAATATGAAAATAACAGAGCCTGTGAGTTATCATAACTCATATAGTGAGGATGGACACCAGAGGATTCATTGTATCCCTTACCATATATCGCAATGAGTGTCGAAGCTACAGAGTAAAAAACCCTATGAAAACAATGAATAACTTCATTAATGTTTCGAGCCAACAAGGTAAGGTGAGGAATCGAGTACAACAGGTCTATTCTCATTTGCATGAATGTTGATGTGACAATTAAACTCATGAAAGAATACCAAATAATAAACCAAATTTTTTCATGTACCAAGACAATTCGATAATGAACTATCAAACCATACAAAAACCATATTAAAACCAAAAAATCGAAAAATGGATCAATCAACCATTTAATAAGATTTAAATTTCAATTACACATGGATGGATTGTTAAAAGATATTTCTAAGGCATAAAATTATTAAAACAAGCCAAGTTTTATGTTTAATTCATGCTTACAGTCATGAATTAAAATAAAACAATCGAAAATTGAAACAGTAAAAATTAATAAGGTAGGCTTTAACCCATCAATCATTTTGAAACTCAAAAACGTGTTTATAGTTTCGAGGTGATGGAAGCTACAGAAAAATGTGATGTCTTTCGATCGTGTTAAATATAAAAAATCATGTGTGGCTGCGAACAACACCTTGCTGAAAAAAGATTACCAAAATCTGCCAATAAAAATTCCTCCTGTATTGCACAAGTTGCACCTTTATATTCTTCATCTAGCTGCAAAGTAAATAACCTGTGTATTTCCCTTGAAAACAACTTTAGAATTTCCATTTCATTTAAAAGCAGGTTCTCCTCTTGTTGACAAAAAATCCAAAATTGTATGTTGAACTAGCTTTTGAACCTTCACTGTGGAGTAGAAGAGGGACCTTTGTTCTGCTCTTGTTTCAACTTAGTCTTGAGAAATACATTATTCCAATATATCTTGATATTCATGTTTCTCACCTTCTTAGACAGTTCATGTTGATTTATGTTCCTTTTTTTCATCTTCTACACCTTATCCTGTAGGTTGCCATTCTAGAGTTCAAGTGCCATCTTTTCTTGTTCCAATGCTTTGATAGCTTCTTGCCCTTTTGAAGATGAACCTACAGTAATATCCTATTCTACATATTTTTTTGGAATTTGGATTTATTATATGTATGGACCTAACAACTCATCTATATCTAGGATATAGGTTGGATCTTGCTTTATCTTAGCTTTAGAATTCACTGTTTCTGTCACTAGTAATTGTTCCTTTGTCCTCCTTATTTTCTTTGGGGTCGTCTCCACTACACCATCATATAGAACAATCAAATTGTCCTTATTCAGAGAAGGATTGAATAAGGCTTTGGAATTGAGCCTAAGTTTGTTATTTACCCCAGTCTTAGGCCTTCTTTGGTAATTTACAACTAGTTTTCCCTTTTCTAGCTTACTCTGTTTTTTATCAGTCATCTTTTCTATAGGTTCATCATGATACTTTTTTTGAAGTTCCGACTTGACTTCCTGCAACTTCTCTACTCTTTTATTTTCCATTCTCCTTGTATAAACTCTGTCAAAACACTTAGACTCATGCCCTAAAACAGGGGATCCAGGTTCTTGTTGAATTTATGCTTATTTTTGTAGTTGAAGATTCCTCTTACATGATCTGGTTGATTTGGGTATAGGGGAGACTTCCTTCAGTTTTGCAGAATCCTTTGAAGTGTTTCTTTTTCTTTTTGAATCTTTAGGTGATGATTGGGAATTTTAAAAATGACCACGATGGTTTTATGGAAACTTCCATTATGAACAAACCGAATTTTCTCCTAAATTGTTGTGAAATTTTGAAAGCCGCCCATGCAAAGGTTAAATTGTCCAATTCTTGAAGTGGTTTTTTAACTGTTTTAGATGATTCCTTATGGTTTGGCCAGAATCTATTCCTGAAATTTGATACCCATAAAATGACGAGAATTGTCCATGTATCTATGATTTTTTTGCAAACAACATCAAAATCGCTTTATGGTGCTCCTGGAAATTGCAGCAGAATTCAAACCAACCCGCAACAATGAATTTTTTCTTAATCTCGTGATATGCTTTGAATAATTCAAGCTCCTCTGGTTCCAAACGAAGCACTTGACCACTTTTCTTGGGTGCCATCACACTAACTGTGATTTATGTCAACCTGCAGATGCTAAGGTTTCAATCTGATAAAATTTCTAGAAATTCTTGAACAGTCAATTGGTATGGAGGGGTTTCTTGATCTGCAAAATATCGTTAGACCATGATATAGATATTACAAATTAAATCATAATTTTTCATGTTTGAAATAATAGCTTGAAACCTTTGAATTGATGTAGAACTAATAGGTACAAACTCAATCTCTTTAAGTCATCACCCAGATCCAAATCATTATTTGATCACAATAATTAATGGTGCTTGATCTTCTCCATGATTTTGGTTAACTTATGAAACAATCTTTCAGAATTTAAACACGTTCAAAGACAATGATAATTTGGGTGCTACCAGAATGGCACTCTTGTAGCGCCTTTGTCTTTAATTCAAACTTTGGAAAAACTATAAATGGCTCCAAATCTGATGAGAGACACTCAAAATATCTAAAATTAAAATCAATCTTACTAAGAAAAAATGAAAAATATGCTTATACAAGTTTAAAAAACACACTACAAAGTATAAAAGATAAGTATAAGGAGTCTCAAACAAGAAAAGTATGGTAAAACAAGGTTTTTCGAAAATGGGAAGTCATGAACAAGCTCAAGGACTAACACTGGCTCCTTATGGGGGTAATGTTTTATGATAAAGCATTAAGAACTATGCAAACCGATGCCTTCCTTTCTCACTTTACCAATTTTTAATATCCACCATTTTTCTGTTTCCAACTGGTTTGATCCCTGTTTTACTACAAATCATCTGTTCTGCATTCTGATATACCAAATTTGAAGAAGCTAAATTGTATACTAGTGTCACCATTGGGCTATGGAGTCCTTATACTTGCATACTAAAAAATTGACACTACTCTCATATTGTAAATTGATCTTCAAACTAAAACCAACATGCTAAAAAAGAAATCTTATTTATGCACAACTCCTACACAACTAACTAATCAGTTCCTTGATCAGGTCACATATCAGTTCCTTGATCAGGTCACATAAAAATTCCAATGCATCCATGAAAGAATTTGACTGACAATATGGTCTTCTTCCTTGCAGGTAAATGAGACAATGTAAAAAAATTGAGATGTTTGTAGTGAAAAATGAACGGGAAGCCCATACTTATAGCTGCAATTTTATTTAATTACAAATGCTGCAAAATTTTGAACCTCTGGAAACACCGACTCCATGTAGACGACTACTGGATCACATATAATATGACAAAATTCCAACTGATGAAAAAATATAAACTACTCCCCTGCAATTTCTGTTGCATTTGTGAGACCATAATCCACTTGATTTCCTTGAAACTGTTGATGTGTTTTTTGTGTAAAAATCTCTTTAACAACAACAATATTATTATAAGAAACAAGGGGATGCGACATAGTTTCATCAGTTTGAAGAGTTGGAACATCAGGCTTAATATAATCTTGCCTCTGTTGAATTATTCCCTCAGATCTTGATTCAAGAATGTCATATGTGGAATTATTGGCTTCCTGAAATTGTTGTACAACAATTGATGAGGAGTAATTTTTTTTGGATTGTTCTTCATCTCCCTCATAATCATCGAAAACGAGAATGTCTTCATAAAATATTTGATTAGAAAATTCATCATAGCTATGACTATTGGGAACTGATGATATAATGTCAAAAGTATCTATAGTCTGACTACTATTAGCTTAATTATGGGCATAATGCTGAAAATTATTTTGCTGGAAATCAAAACTAGATAAGGATCCATCAGATAATGAGTCTTATTGTAGTTCATTAACATTTACTCCCATATCATCATCTATAGAATTCTAAACATATGATTCAAACTCTTCACGACAATTTTCAAATAGAGACTCGGTTGAATATAACCTTTTACAATGATCATGAAATGCAACATGGAATTTATTTAATGAAGAAATGGTGAAAGAGGGAAAATAAATGCACCATACTTGGGTGCTTCCCTCTAGGGAATGACTAAACATCTTCATGAACAATGCCCAGTTGACGCATACATTCATAAAAGTACAACAAGTGCTCAAAATGAACATCACAATCCTCTCTGCTAAACCTTGACAGACAATGTTCCCATTCATCTCTTTCAGGCATAGTGTTTGGAAATCCTGATACATTTTAAAAATAAAAAAATTTCATACCTCTGAGCCAAAATGGCTTCCATCCATGTATCTGACATCCTAGATCAGTGGAGTCACCACTGGATTGTTTAACCATGGAGCTGCTAGGTGAAAGATCACAGTCACTTTGATGTCCACTTCTTGTTCACCATCAATAAGAAGATCTAGACATGCCATTCTCCTTGGGAAAATGTTTTCATTCCTTCATCCCCAACAACAACGCCAAAAGATGTTGGTCCTTTAATTTGCACTTGACTGCTAAAGGGAAATCTAGGGAAGCTCAGTTATTGGAATGGTTTTTGTAAATAAAGATTTATTTTGGGTTTTTGAAATTGGTTTGAAGGTTAAGCTGTGGGTAAAATAACAATATCAATCTCAGATAACAAGAACAAATTCCTATCAAAATTTCTTAGTAAATGGTAGTCAACCTGATGAATTAGATAACAAATTATAACATGAAAGACAAATATATATAAGTTTCCAATGTGTTCACTCACATAGGAAATCCTTGATCCTAAATATCATTCAAGAACAAGAAACATGTACTTAAACACAAATCAGGTTATGAACAAGTAATCGACAAAATCTTCACTGGCTTAAATCATAAACAAGATATATCAAATGCTTCGTAGAAAATAAATATGCATCAAAATAAGAAAAGAAAGAATAAAATACAAGCAGAGAAGTCTAACCATGAGATAGCCTTTTCCATTTATTACAAAATGAAATAAGTCTTAGTCTTTACAATGAAAAACGTAGTTTTCCAAAATACCACTACTCCCCAACCCTCTCAAGTTATGTCAACATACCTCCTTTTTATACACAAAAAATGGTTTCAATAGATCCTATTATATAGATGTAGCTTTGTTTTGATCCTAATTTATGACCAACATCTAGGAAATACATTCTATAAAATTCATTGCATCTGAATCTAAATAATTTAATCATTAGATAGATGACTTGACATTTTGACTAGTCTTGATCTCAATAGATATTCAGATCCTATAAAGTAGGACTGTGACAATTATTTGTTGAGTTGGGTCTTCAAACCTACATAAAGAAATGATCATACATATAGTTTCAAATGGGACTTTAGTTGCTTGAATTACCTCAACACCTTATTGAGAAAATATTACAAAAATCTGTCAGTAAAACTTCCTCCAGTATTGCACAAGTTGCACCTTTGTATTTTTCCTCTAGCTGCAAAGTAACCAACCTGTGTATTTCCCTTGAAAACAAATTTAGAATTTCCAATTCATTTAAATGCAGGTACTCCTCTTTTTGATTAAAAAAAATTAAAATTGTATGCTGACCTAGCTTTTGAACCTTCACTATGGAGCAAAAGAGGGACCTCTGGTCTACTCTTGTTTCAACTTAGACTTGAGAAACACATTATTCCAATATATATTGATATTCATCTTTCTCACCTTCTTAGACAATTCATGTTGATTTATGTTATTTGTTTTCAAGTTCTGCACCTTTTCCTGTAGGTTGGCATTCCAGAGTTCGAGTGCCATATTTTCTTGTTTCAATTCTTTGATAGTTGTTTTTCCTTTTGAAGATGAACCTACAGTAATCCCCTCTTCTGCAGATTTTTTTGGAATTTGGATTTCTTGTATGTTTGTACCTGACAACTCATCTGGCTCTGGGATATAGGTTGGATCTTGCTTTATCTTGGCTTCAAAATTCATTGTTTTTGTCACTAGTAATTGTTTCTTTGTCCTCCTTATTTTCTTTGGGGTCTTCTCCACTACATCATCATATAGAGAAAAAAAATTATCCTTATTCAGAGAAGGCTTGAATAAGGCTTTGGAATTGAGCCTTAGTTTTTTAGTTTCCCTAGTCTTATGCCTTCTTTGGTAATCTGCAACTAGTTTTCCCTTTTCCATCTCAATCTATTTTTTATCAGTGGTCTTCTTTATAGGTTCATCATGATACTTTGTTTCAGGTTCCGACTTGACTTCCTGCAGCTACTCTTCTCTTTGATTTACCATTCTCGTTGTATAAATTCCATCAAAACACTTAGACTCATGCCTTGAAATAGGGGATCTAGGTTCTTGTTGAATTTCTGATTCTTTTTTGTTGGTTGTGGAGCCTGATTATCTTCCTAATTTATAGGTCTTTTACATTCAGCCATGTTTATACCCCATGAAGTATTTACACCCCAGAAGTATGTACACTCTTCCACGTGGGGGAGTGCAGAGGGGGGGTACCCCCTCTG